>CM056594.1:50431175-50545490 GCA_029721355.1 Tegillarca granosa | reverse complement strand
AAAGTTACTGGTCTATCTTTTGTGTGTTATGATAAATAATTACTGGTCTATTCTGTGGTGTATGATAATCAAAGTTACTGGTCCTATTCTGTGTGTGTATATCATAAAAGTACTGGTCTATTCGTGTGTGTGTATGATAATAAAAGTTACTGGTTCTATTCTGTGGTGTGTGTTTCATGATAATAAAAGTTACTGGTCTATTTCTGTGTGTGTGTATGATAATAAAGTTTACTGGTCTATTCTGTGGTGTTTGTGTATTGATAATAAAAGTTACTGGGTCTATTTCTGTGTGTGTGGTATGATAATAAAAGTTACTTGTCTTATTCTGTGTGTGTGTAGATAATAAAAGGTTACTGGTCTATTTCTGTGTCGTGGTGTATGATAATAAAGTTACGGTTTCTATTCTGTGTGTGTGTATGATAATCAAAGTTACTGGTCTGAATTCTCTGTGTATGTGTTATGATAATAAAAGTTACTGGTCTGTTCTCTGTGTGTTGTGTGTATGAATAATAAAAGTTACTGGTCTATTCTGTGTGTGTTTGCATGATAATCAAAAGTTACTGGGTCTCTTCTGGTGTGTTGTGATTGATAATAAAAGTTAACTTGGTCATATTCTGTGTGTGTGTATGATTAATGCAAAGTTTACTGGTCTATTGCTGTGTGTGTTCATGATAATAAAAGTTACTGGTCTATTCTTTGTGTGTATGCTCTAGACCGTTTTAGCCTTAAAATAAAACTGAAACATTAACAATTAAATATCTCAGTAGTTAAAGAAAGATCTATAAAGCCATGAGGTAATCGTAAAATCCCTTACTAATCTACAAATCTTGGATTTTAAGTGTTTGTTTTAGACAAGTTTCATGGTAATGAAATATTGTCTTTTTTTCTCACATTGCTGTAGTTTTATATAATTATATTAATACTTTTTATTTATTTATCTTTTCAGATTTTTGTTATAGAATAGCCTGTGACTATTAAACTTAATGGCAGGTCCAGTCTTTTTCTTTTGCGGGAGAAAAATTAGCTACAAAGTTTTTTCTGTATTGGTGATTCTGATTCTAGTTTTATTCAATGAATTTACAGTATATATAGTTCAGAGCTTTAGATGGCCAACATTTCCATTAAAAGAAAGGTAAGATATGGTAGTTATACTTTATCATGTTTTTCTGAGGTTATATGTCTAGCAATATAAACAGACTAGTTAATGTCCTAACACGATATAGATTAAGAAAATTTACACTTTATATGAGCACCTAAATTTTATCAAATATTTATGATATTTAGTAAATAATTAAAAATATGTATAATTTTTGTGTTTAAAGCATTATATGTACAGAATTATAGTTAAGCAAATTTGATTGGGAAAATATATGACAGTCAAGTAGTGATTTAGTCACATTTGTACCTCAGCATGAAATTGTGTTGCAAAAAATGTTTCAGGAAAGAGCGACAGAATCAAATAAATATACCTTTGTCTGATAACTTATGTGCAAATAAAAATATGATTGAAAATGCACTTAAAGATAAATCATAGGAGTCACATATCAAAAGCTGCTACAATACCTGAAGATATGATAACCAATCAAAAGATCTAAAATGGCTTAACCACACTTTTTATGAATGATGGGATTTTTAGTTGCGATGAAAGAAATTTTTCTATTTTTCAGAGATTCTAGTAAAACACAAGTGATTTTATTGGTAGCTGACCCACAGATACAGGGATATCAAGATGAGAAATCATTCCCAATTGGATCCTTTGCCAGATGGGATATTGACAGGTACATGTATATATTATATAGAGGTCTGTCTAAAGTGTATGTGATTATAATTGACAGATAAATTTTAAATACTAGTAAATGTTCATAGGCTAATGGTGATAATCTGAGTGTCAGTGACAGGGTGGTGGTAATCTGAGTGTCAGTGAGGGTGGTGATAATCTGAGTGTCAGTGACAGGGTGGTGGTAATCTGAGTGTCAGTGACAGGGTGGTGGTAATCTGTCAGTGACAGGGTGGTGGTAATCTGAGTGTCAGTGAGGGTGGTGATAATCTGAGTGTCAGTGACAGGGTGGTGGTAATCTGAGTGTCAGTGACATGGTGGTGGTAATCTGAGTGTCAGTGAGGGTGGTGATAATCTGAGTGTCAGTGACAGGGTGGTGGTAATCTGAGTGTCAGTGACAGGGTGGTGGTAATCTGTCAGTGACAGGGTGGTGGTAATCTGAGTGTCAGTGACAGGGTGGTGGTAATCTGAGTGTCAGTGACAGGGTGGTGGTAATCTGAGTGTCAGTGAGGGTGGTGATAATCTGAGTGTCAGTGACAGGGTGGTGGTAATCTGAGTGTCAGTGAGGGTGGTGATAATCTGAGTGTCAGTGACAGGGTGGTGGTAATCTGAGTGTCAGTGAGGGTGGTGATAATCTGAGTGTCATTGACAGGGTGGTGGTAATCTGAGTGTCAGTGACATGGTGGTGGTAATCTGAGTGTCAGTGAGGGTGGTGATAATCTGAGTGTCAGTGACAGGGTGGTGGTAATCTGAGTGTCAGTGACAGGGTGGTGGTAATCTGAGTGTCAGTGACAGGGTGGTGGTAATCTGAGTGTCAGTGACAGGGTGGTGGTAATCTGAGTGTCAGTGAGGGTGGTGATAATCTGAGTGTCATTGACAGGGTGGTGGTAATCTGAGTGTCAGTGAGGGTGGTGATAATCTGAGTGTCATTGACAGGGTGGTGGTAATCTGAATGTCAGTGAGGGTGGTGGTAATCTGAGGGTCAGTGACAGGGTGGTGGTAATCTGAGTGTGAGTGAGGGTGGTGGTAATCTGAGTGTCAGTGAGGGTGGTGATAATCTGAGTGTCATTGACAGGGTGGTAGTAATCTGAGTGTCAGTGAGGGTGGTGGTAATCTGAGTGTCAGTCACAGGGTGGTGGTAATCTGAGTGTCAGTGAGGGTGGTGATAATCTGAGTGTCAGTGAGGGTGGTGATAATCTGAGTGTCATTGACAGGGTGGTGGTAATCTGAGTGTCAGTGAGGGTGGTCGTAATCTGAGTGTCATTGACAGGGTGGTGATAATCTGAGTGTCAGTGACAGGGTGGTGGTAATCTGAGTGTCAGTGAGGGTGGTGATAATCTGAGTGTCAGTGAGGGTGGTGATAATCTGAGTGTCAGTGAGGGTGGTGATTATCTGAGTGTCATTGACAGGGTGGTGGTAATCTGAGTGTCAGTGAGGGTGGTGATAATCTGAGTGTCAGTGACAGGGTGGTGGTAATCTGAGTGTCAGTGAGGGTGGTGATAATCTGAGTGTCAGTGACAGGGTGGTGATAATCTGAGTGTCAGTGACAGGGTGGTGATAATCTGAGTGTCAGTGACAGGGTGGTGGTAATTTGAGTGTCATTGACAGGGTGGTGGTAATCTGAGTGTCATTGACAGGGTGGTGGTAATCTGAGTGTCAGTGAGGGTGGTGATAATCTGAGTGTCAGTGACAGGGTGGTGGTAATCTGAGTGTCAGCGACAGGGTGGTGGTAATCTGAGTGTCATTGACAGGGTGGTGGTAATCTGAGTGTCAGTGACAGGGTGGTGGTAATCTGAGTGTCAGTGAGGGTGGTGATAATCTGAGTGTCAGTGACAGGGTGGTGGTAATCTGAGTGTCAGCGACAGGGTGGTGGTAATCTGAGTGTCATTGACAGGGTGGTGGTAATCTGAGTGTCAGTGACAGGGTGGTGGTAATCTGAGTGTCAGTGAGGGTGGTGATAATCTGAGTGTCAGTGAGGGTGGTGATAATCTGAGTGTCAGTGACAGGGTGGTGGTAATCTTGAGTTTCAGAGATAGGGTGGTTATAGTCTGGGTTTCAGAGAAAGGATGGTGCTAATCTAAGTTCCAGTGACAGGGTGATGAACATCTGAGTTTTACAGACAGGGTGGTGATAATGTGAATTACAGATTGATGAAGCAACCAGCAGAATAAGGCCAGTTCTAGGATAGGTAATGCTTTATTCCAATGCAAGATGAACCCCAAACATTTCTATATATATTTATTCATTATTAAATCATCTGGATCAGATAGAGATAAAATGTAAAATTGTAAAATTAATTAAATGTCCTTCTCACTGACTTACCACATTAAATTTCTTTTATATATATGCATACTTAAAACTTTATTCCTTTAACTATAGAATTCTTCCTCTTCTTTTAGATATCTAAGTCAAACATTTGGACTTGCATATTCCTATTGTAAACCTGATGTTGTCATATTTTTGGGAGATTTAATGGATGAGGGAAGTAAGGCAACCACTTTAGAGTACAAATACTATTATTACAGAGTTCAATCAATATTTTCTGCTGCTAAATATACTAAGGTAAGTATTTTTAACGAAAATTTCTATTGAATATAAATATTAGGAAGTCTGTTATTTTCTGTTTTCCTAGACCAGGCTTTAAAAATAGATTAGTTCTTTGTGAGATGTCTTTTAAAGACACTTTTGTCATACATTAGCAGAGATATTTCATTTGTCTATTCAGAATACTTCATTTACCTATCATGTGAAAAAGGTTTGACATTGTTTTAGACACGTATCTTGTCTGAACACATCACCTGTATGAGATCATAAAGGAAAACCCACAAAATGTCATCCTACGAGGGACATAATACCACCTGTCCAGGGCTCCACAAACGCCGGTAGGGTCAATCGGCGGTAGGCAAAGGGTACATCAACCCCCCCCCCCTCCCCCCGCCTCCCAACGTTAGGCAAAGGGTACCCCACCCCCCTCCCCTCGGAACAATTTTGTTTTTTAATAAACACACATCAGATAGGTAAAGAAATAAACATTACATTTTTATTTCAAAATATGGTGGTAACGTACTGCTTTTTATCTTTCCATAACTGTCCAGTCATTGGCAATGCAACAAAACGTCAATAAACAGTTAAACTGAATTCTGTTTGGTACATCGGGATATCTGTCGTTTTAATTATAAATTATATGTCGATGTGTGACAATGTCGCATATATAGATAAATGTTCATAAATACCGCTTATTGATATCTTGCAAAAATCCCATCACTGGTAACTTAAAATAGATCGGCATATAACATATAAAACCACGTGTAATGCCGTGATCATGTTGTTGTTGGTGACCCGAAAAACGGTCGTTATCAATCTAGTCAACTATTCAGTATATAAAATTCAGGGGAGGTTGTTAACTACCGGTATCTATAAACTGGATCGATCAGGCACGTGTATGTGTTTGTATACTCTAGTACAAACGATGTGAACAGATGAAGCCACTAGTAATCAATTAACTTGTAAGGTATTAGGTAATTAATTACCTGTGAATGGGGAAGTTCAGTGAATCGTGACACTGTCCTGAGTCATTTTAATTGTTAACAAGCCAGCATTAAAGAATTTTTAATCAGATTTTGTCTTACTATTATGGGGAAAAAAGCCGATTCGGATATTTTTCAATCGGCTTTTTTAAGATTGAATCGGCGTTTTTTGCCAAAAATCGGCGTTTGTGAAGGCCTGCACCTGTCAGAAAAATGGCAGCCAGATTTCTAAGAGATATATACAGTATATATATATACTAGACTACTAGTATATGATAAGGCCTTTTAAAAATGAATCATAACTTGCTCAAAAGCATGCATTAACATCTTTCTTTAAAGAATATACAACATAATAACTAATTTTTTTCACATTGTTCCTATGTTTTAATGCAGTAACAATAGCAAAATTTTCATCAAGTTTCATGTTTTGTACCATATTCAGGCATTTCTGACATGTCTATGCAGATACAGAACATTTTTAGAACAAACATTATATTTTCACATCTTGTGTTACTTGTCATAGTTGATCATTCTACGAATTATAAAAAAATTAAAGATCAGTGCTTATATAATGACTAGACTAAGTATGTATATAGTTACAAATAGTATAGGAAAGTCTCACTTGAGGGTAGATAGGGGTTTACTTTTAATGGATTGTTATAATCTAGCCAATTCAGGCAAATCAATGAGAAATGAACTCAATACATGTATACTGATTTACAGGGACTGATAAGCAAAAAAAAAAAAAAAAAAAAGAATGAATGAATAAATAAATAAATAAAACTAGTAATATGTTTATAGATTTAGAAATCACTTAAACTCTTTAAAAATTTTTGTGCAATATCATCAATAGATAAGTCGTAAATGCAAACACTAATTGAAATGGTTTACCTTATGTTTAAAAACAACCAAAAATTAAAACACTGCCCCTTATAAAGTCATCAAGTACCATTTTTTTCTATTAGATAATATATTGATTTGTCAAACTTTTAATTGCAGAAAATTTATGTACCTGGAGATAATGATGTAGGTGGTGAATATAGAGATATGAGGACAGAAAAAAAGGTTGACCGATTTGTAAAGCATTTTGAAGAACTTTTAGGCATTGTTAAGTTTGGATTTGTTGATTATATAAAGGTATAAAATGAAACATTACATTTACATTTCTTGTTACAATGATATCCATGTATGTATATGAATACACTATTATTACTATTACACCTTTTTATTAACAGAGGTTTTGGGTGTCGTGTAGTTTTAGCATTATTAGCATTCATTGCTAAGGAATCTTAGCATTATGGATCTGATCAGGGTTGATTGCAAGTAGGAAAGATGTTTTTTCTTGCCATTAGCCTCTTTATATTGAATGGCTTGATATAAATTTAAATTTCTAAGTAGTTTTGTGATGTCAATCTGTGACATACATGTAAAAGACATAACACTTTAATATTGTAACTAGTGTTTAGCAATTCAGAAAAGTTTGCATAAACTTGTGCATCACATAAATACATACACTCAGGTATATAATTATATTATAGCCTTAAAGCTGATGTGGTACATTGTTATCAATGAGTGGTCTGCATTCAGTACTTTTGAATACTTTGATCTAAAAAAATAAATCTATAAGAATTGATTATATATCAATGAATTGAATACGGTTTTTTTCTACCCGATCAAACATATTTTGCTTGTTTCAAAACATCAAAATGGGAGAATTGTTCTAACATGATAGTAGTGCACTAATGCACAGGGAGGGTTCATTTTAGTGTGTCATACAAAAATTACTGCAAGTCATCAGTTTTAAGGTCACATCCAAAGGAACACTAGTTTTCATTTATAAATGCCAATTTCTCAGCAAATGAATAGTCACAGCATACTAGTATTTTTACGTCACATGGAAACTTATCCAGGCAGGGTTCAAACTATGTCGGACATTTAGAATGAACTTTTTACTAACTTGGATAATAATACAAACTTTTTGTGCACCTTTTACTGATATATTTTGTCATACCTAGCACCTTGAAATCTAAATATATGAAATTTGTTTTAAGATATGAGAGATCCAAGGCATTATTTTGAATTTCACTTAAGAAAAAAATCTATAAAGATTGTTGAAGTTTGTTAAACTTAAGTAAAAAAAAAATCTCATGAATTATTTTGAAACAAAAACATCTGTGTTTCATGTTCTCCATTAGGCATTTCTTCTTTGTTTACATAATGCATACTTTCACTTATTGTTACAGCTAATAAACTGAACATCTCCTTGTGTTTAAAATGATAGATTTTAGATGCGAAAATTGTAAATTTGGGTTAACCAAAGCTCTTGCAAATAAAAAAATGATTCATATTAAACCATCACTTTTAAAGTATTTTTATCAATTTATTTAATATAATGCAGATAATTTTTTAAATGTTTTAGCTTGACTTAAGAACACATGATTCCTATTCAGAAGATAGACAACAGTTTGCAGAGAGGCATCGGTTCCAGGTTACATCACCTGTAAAGATCTTAGTTGGGCATGAGACAGTTTCACCTAAATTAAAGATGCATGTATATCCAGTAAGATACAGTCTTGAATTTACTTTAGAAACATGATTATATTTTGAAAACTATTGTCCAACCTTTACGTGTCATTGGCCAAAAATCAATATCATTTCTCATAATAATCTATCAAAATAAATAAAAATAAAAAATATAATAAACCATACCTCTTACGCAATTACATGTACGTTAATTATGTTAATTAACCTACAAAATACATGTATATATTTATATTTTATTTTACATGTATTTATAGAAATGTATCTCATGTGATCTACACATATATCATGATTATTATGTTCAGAAAAACTTGCTTTATATCATCAGTACAAAATTATCTATATAATACCTTCATTTTTTGAGTACTGACACCAACAAAATTGGCTGACACTTATGTTAAAGAAGTAACGTTTAAGGGTTAAATTTGTTGATTTTTTATTTACTAAAACACAAATTACAAAATATATCTGTTAACTGTACCTTAAATCTGAGAACAGTACAACTAGTTTTTGTCGAGTCTGGCATCGCCATAAGGCAAGACTTAGGTGTTACCTTTCTGGTGTTGTCATAGGCTGTGGCGGCGTCAGTGTGTCAAAATGTGAAAGTTTATGTTAAAGTAATGTATTTTCTACTCAATCAAAAACTAACCAGGCGAGACATTTAAATCCATGGAATTCTTGTAAGATAGTTTTAATAGCTTTTCTTAAAAAGTCATGTGATAAAAAAGGAACACGTGACCTCATTTCATTGTTAAGGGATTTATATATACTAGTACTTTTTGAAAAGCAGAGCATATAGAGTTATGCCCCTTTTCTTCCTATGATTATTTTAAGCTTTTGACTATAAGTATACTAGTAATGTAGTCTTACAGTTTTGATTGGTAGATTGCTGTGTACAGCATGACAGCACTCTTGCTAACTTATATTCTTACAAATTCAAAAATCTTATTTCAGGTATATGAATGACATTTAGATACAAATGTATTTGTTTACTTTCACATTGTCATGATTGTTTTCTTTGGGTGTATGATAATAAGTTTCATTTTGTTAATGTTTTCAGATTTTGAAGTTGTTAAAACCCCAGTTGATATTTTCTGCACATTGGCATAAGGTAAGTAGTACATTTACAATGGAGCTAAAATATGTTCATGTACTAAAGGTGTATATACATTGTAAAATTTGGACAAGCATCATTCACATGACTCAATCACACAGAAGTGTTTCCAGTAAGTAGACATCAGAGAACATTTATTTCAAAGCTTGATTAGGTAATCAATGATTTACACAAATTCAAAACTTTATTATTAACCAGTGTATCATTATCAAATCAGTGATTTGTAACAAAGTGCTTTATTTTTTATGGAATTTTATTCTCTTTCGAAATACTAATTTCACAATATTTTGTAAATTTTGAAAAATTCAAATTTTGACTAATCAGTTAATCAAACTAATCAAGCTTTAACAATCAAGCCCTGAAGACAAATAAGCAACTGTTTAGTGATGTCCTTAGATTGGGATATCTTAATTAATTCAATTGTTCTAGAAATGAAAAATTAACACTTATTATTGCGAGCCAGTGATGCATTGATGCAATGGATATTTTATTTCAAGATTTAATACTCTAAAATATTACAAAGTTTAACTTTATAAGAGATAATCTATTTCAAAGAAGATGCCACTAGCTTATGTTAAACCTCATATGCAACTTAAAGCAAATAATCATTAGAAGTAAAATACCAGATGTACAGTACTTCTAAAAACACTTCATAACTTTGTACATTTTAAGATTTTGATAGAAAAGTAAAAACTCTCTTTTTAATAAATATTATTTGGAAATATGTAATTCTAATGAATGTACATTATTTGGTTCAAACAATAGCATAACTGGGCACAGAATTTTTGGAAACCCATAACCCTCAAATAATGAGCTGCTTTCTTGACCAGTTGATTACTCATCTGGAGTGTTACAGTAGAATATACCTAAAATGAACACCTTACAGCAATTTTATTTTCAATTAAGACTGACATTCTGTTTACACAGGTTAATTTAACAAACAGTAAAATGCTTTGTCCTGATTATGTAGTTTAGAAAGATTTTGGTTTTACTCAGTTTAGTTTTTCACAGGTTCTACACCAAACATGATTACTGTCACATGATCAAGTCAAATGATTTATGTCACATGATTAATGTCAAATCATTTATGTTTGTATCTAATTGATTAGTTTTCTAAGATATTTTTTATGTTTTTAATGTACTTTTTGTAGTCAAATTTATTTGAGTGTTCAGATTGTATGATGAATGATGATGACCATTGGTCAGTACATCGCCGTGATATCAGCAATGTGGAAGGATACTTGAATATCAATTTAACAGGAAAATATTCATTAACGGAAATAATGGTACCAACATGTAGTTATAGAATGGGAGAAGAAAACATGGGATATGGTGTAGCAATCATAGGTAATTAGTCATAAAATAAGGGGAAAAAACGTGATATAGCATAGCTATTTTAGGTAATAAGTCATAGACAAGAGAATTAAGAAAAAATGATATGGTGTATCTGTAATCTAGTTATTGATTAGAAAAAGGAAACATGGTGTACTTTGTAGCTTTTATGGGTATTTAGTTTTTGGAATGAGAAAAGAAAACATGGTTTAGTACATAGCTAATAATTGTTATTTAGATTGAGTCTGGTTAAGACTCACTATCAGCTGCACTAAGCACTAAGATACCCAGTGGTAAACTTTTTGGTCAAAAGATTTTTTTTATCAGTATTTGAGATTTCACTTTAACTTAATAACACAAGATCAATTATGGCCACTAAAAATTAAGCCCTCAGAAATCTTGGGTTTTTCTTTGAGGTTTTCTTGTTGCTAATGTCTGGCAACTTTATTGAAACTTGTTGAATGTGATTAGGTTTATGCATAATTAACATTTGATCTAACTATTAAACTTGTACTTCTACTTGAAAACATCCATTAATCATTTTATATCTTATGTCTGTTGTATTTTTATATTTTCAGACTCAGATTTAAACATGAAGTATACAGTATTGTGGTTACCACAGCGATATCTTCTACTTTATATGTATCTATTTGTCGGTGGTGTAGTGCTGTTATTTAATATTTTAGTTGTAATATGTTTTGAGATGGGAAAACGTAAAAGAAGATAGCAGTGAATAATTTTGGATTAATTTTGAAATCATAGCGATATTGTGATATTTTATATGGAAACATTATATAATCTCTTACTGATCTCTTACTTAAAATTTTTTGTTGAAATGATAAAATGAAGTTTTGATAATTTTTGCCTTGCCTAAAGAATTGCCAGACAATGTTATCTTGTGGTTATCATTGTTGTGGTGTCCATACTTGTACAAATTTATAACTCTTTAGGTAAACTGAGCACATATTGCTCACATGATCCATTGTTAACACTCTTGTCCATCTTACAGTGTTCATTGGGTGGTAACATTTCATTGTTAATAATCTGAGACTGCAAGGTTTGTCCATTTGTCAACAATTTTGCTCAAAGGGATCCTTTTGACAAAAGGCAGCTTAAATTTGCACATACTTGTACATGTATGTCATGTTGAATAAAAAATAAGCACACCATAAGAGCAAATTATTTTTTAAAAAAACTCTGATATCCTTTTAGAAATTACATTAGTTTGAAATTTGATTCAAATGGGAATTATTCTGAGGTGAATGATCAGGATCTTCATGGAAACTTGGTTTTTGGCTACCAGTATCTACTTTTACAGGAGAATAATCAATAGGGAAAGGAAACCTGATTTTTACAACCATAAAATAACAACTTTACAAAAATAGTTGTAGATGATAGTGGATGGGAGTACTAATTCCATATGTAACTTTATGTAAGCATATTTTTCATGTTTTCAGGCAAGAGGCAAGACATGCAAACCACAGATCATATACCCTAGATTATTTATAACTGTGTTAGTTAAATGTCAGACGACCTAGATGTTCAGAGCTTTGTAAGCTGAACTAGATGGTCAATAAAAAAATGAGCACTGTGTGTTTGCAGATATACAGTATTTTATAATATTTGTTAAAAAGTTGCTGTAAGTATCAGTTATTGGTTGGGAGCATAATATATATTATGTAAAAACAACAAAAGAACATTTATTTATTGTTTATTTTATGAATTTTCACTTACCATTTGGTGAAGTTGATCAACCAGTCCAGAGGTTTAAAATTTGGCTAGGTCTATTGAGACATAAAAATGTGTAGTGACTAGTCTGACCAGGACTTTTGATAGTGGCTATTTCTCACATTGGGGTGGGATTTAGATAAAACATCTTTTTGTGTCATCTGACTAGGCGACATATAGGGATTACTTTCGTCGGCGGCGTCCGGATTTCCTTGTCCGGAGCATAACATTGGTGTTGTACATTCAAATGACTCCAAACTTGGTGTGCATGTTTCAGGCAATGACTTGAAGTGCAGTGCACAAGAACAGCAACTCTATCTTTTTCCGTTTTTGAATTATTTCCCTTTGATTGATTTTTATAGAGCATTTCTTGTCCGGAGCATAACTTTGGTGTAGTATGTTCAAATGACTCCAAACTTGGTGTACATGTTTCTGGCAATGACTCGAAGTGCAGTGCACAAGAACCACAACTCTATCTTGTTCCGTTTTTGAATTATTTCCCTTTGATTGATTTTTACAAGAAATGTGAGCAATGAGTGCTGTGGATTTGAAGGAAAAACTGTCTTTTATTTGGAAAAAATGTCCTTCATTTGGATTTGTTTTCAAAAGTTTTGTCCTAGTTTTATTCCAGGGACATTAGCAGTTTCAGGCATGTGGCCAGAAATTCAGAGGTAACAACTCAGTTCATTGATCTAAGGAAAAGTCTCAAACCTTAAATGTATTTATTCCAGTGCTACCAGTATATAATTGTATAGCTTGCATTTCCTAGTTACAAGAACAAATATTGTTGGGACCTGAAAAATACCCCTCAAAATTGAGTACCTCTCAAAACTGAATCCCTTGAAATCGGGACCCGACTGAACTATGCAGTGTCAGGCGACACATCTGTTTCAAAGAAACATATCTAGTTCTCACTATATTTTTTCAACATGTAATCTATAAAAAACCTACAAGAAACTAAATGCTGCAAGTGTTATGTATTGAACTAGGATTGTTATACATGTGTATATAATTTAAACTAAAGTCCCAAATAGTTTTTATTTAGAGTCTGGCATTTCTTAGATTTAAAATCCATTCTTTGTCTTTTTGTTGATTTCTGTGTATGTTTTTTTTTCAGACTTATCAATTACCTTTTATTATAGAAGGGTGAAATCTTTGATGGTTGTGCTTAATTGACTCAAAATCTCAAAAAATAACATACATTGCCATCCTTAGTTTATTTTGCATGTATAAATCTGGTCATTTCATTTCAAATTGACCATCTTTACCAAAATTCGATTCTTGAAACATTTAGTGTTACCTGCTAAACTTGATTGTTTTTCAGCTAAAATACATGTAATGGCTTTATCTTGAAAAAAATTATCCTTTCTACCATTTTACCCAAAATTTCTGATAAAAAAATTGAAAAATTGTGTTTCTCAAAACAGCTTATTGCAAACATTTAGATCAAGATATTACTTCCACATACTTAAGAAAAACATTTCAAATTTGATATGATGATTTTATAATGGGAAACTATTATAAATATAAATTTTTAAAGTAATACATGGAAGGCTGTGTAGACTTATTTTTTGTAATTTTTTTTCCATACATTTGTTTCCAAATGTTATTTCTTTATTTTAATTGGCTCCAGCAGTTGATTCATCAATATTTTTTTTACCTTAAACATGTTTAATCTGTTAAATTTATGAAATAAATACATGTAATTTTGTACTTCAAACATTTCCAAATTATCAAGAAATTTAAGATGTCAATTTGAAGATTGGTTTGAGCTTATTTTGACATCTTCATGTTTGTTATTTTTGTGTCAATTAGTAGTTAGTGCATGTATGTCTATACAAATTTGTTAATATCAAGAAATGTTTGTAAAACAAGAAGGAAATTTTGTCACTTTTTTAAAATTATAAATAAATATTTTTTACCAATCTAAATGAAAAGGTTCTAAACTTTAAAGTGATTTTCATAATGTGACCTTAAATATTTAAATATTTAAAATCAACATAATTATGAATGTATCATATTTGCCAGATTAAAGAAAAAACTTAGTAAAGTAGTAATTGTTCCATGGCTGTGACAAGATCACATTGAAGCAAAGGAGTAAAATACTAACACAAGGTGCAAGTCGGATAAACTAAACTTATGTTGAGAAGACTTATTACGAAACTCTCAGCTTTATATAGTGGATATTATAACAAAATATTATCCAGTGATTTATTTACGATATCAGATGTAATCAATATAATTTTACCAGACTCTGTGATATTAAAAAAGGGTTTGTACTATCATCTCATCGAAGATTAATAAGCTTAATATTGTAATGTGTAACTTAAAAGTATTTGTCAGTGAATGAAATAGATGTGAATACAGCAAAACCTGATTATTAAGACCATCTTAAGGAACAAAGAAATATACATGTGGACATAGACAGGTGCTCTGCATGTATCTTGTATTCTCTTGGAAATATAATTCGATGGGACATTAAAGAATCTGTTTTAAGGAAAGGGTGATCTTTATATGTATATAGAAGTTGTCACATCACATTAACAGGTTTTACTAAACTGCAGATGAATCTAAACTAATTTTTAAGTTAAATTTGTCAAAATAAAAACATCTCTGTTTTTATACATGTTATAATTACAAAACCATTTTTTTTACAATTTAAACTAAAATTGTTGATTTTTACACCCTTAACATTACCTGCTACATTGTATTTCTATGTAATTGGGTTATAAAAAGAAACATATAAAATATACAGATGTTTGACCAGAATATTTTAGTTTAATTTATTAACATGATTTAGGGGTCAGAAAGTCTATTTGATATGAATAAAATATAATAACTGTTTATAATTAAGGGGCCAGCTAACATACATGTACATATATTTATACGGTTTATTTGTTATAACACAGCTTGTGTAATAAAATTCAGGTAAAGTTAATTATTATATCCATGTATACTTTTAAAACTGTTGGTATAATAATGTGAATTTGTTAACTTTTGTCATGTGTAATCTGATTGTTCATCCAAAATTATTGGCATAGGGATTAAGTTTAGTTTTGTAACTATCACAGAAACTTTGGCATTGTTTCTGCATTTATTTGAAAATAAATGTAAATGGCAATTCAGTAGAATATGAATTTTAGGTAAACTTATATTTTGTATTATTACAAATATTTGTAGATTTCTGCATATATATTTGCTTTTAATTAAAGTTAAAACGAATAACTTTGATGTCCAGGTGAGCTACATTATTCTACATCTGCCTCTTTTTGCTTTTTACTGCAGAGTTATTCCCCCTTGTCTCTTTATTTACATATATGTAAAGGAATAATTTTAGTTTCACAAAACTTTTAAAGCTTATTGAACTTATTAAATGGCATAGGTAAACTTGTGTGAGTATCAAAACCCTAATCTTCTACTCTGTAACTACTTAACCAATTTGAACCAAATATAGTTTGGAGGTTCCTTAAGTGGAGTAGATTCAAGTTTGCAAGATGTTAAATGGCAGATATAGCTTTATTTATTTTATTCATAATGGAGCTATATTAAGTCTTTATTGTATTACAGAGTTTTGAGCACCAGAGGCACTATTAGACATCTTGTTTGATGAATTATCTTTATGTTATTGAGCTGTGTTCATGTTATGTATCTTTAATTCAGGTGTTTATGCGTTTCTCATTTAATGAAGAACATTACATTTATGAATTATTTTTGTACACAAAGATCTAACAGACATATAACTTGTGATATGTACTATAAAAACTGTTTTATTGTGTTGTTTTTTAAATGAAAATATGCATATTTATTAGTGTACATTCTTGTATTACAAATACAGACAATGTATAAATATGTAATAAATATTTTATCATATTTTTGTATATCGGTATGTGTTGGTGTAAGCTGTGAATCCACTAGTCATGGTACATTGTACATAGTTATATAGACCAAGTTGTAATGCAAAAAAAGGCTCAGGATAATGTTTTATGGCCCAAAATCACAGGCTAAAATTAATTATAAATTTTTAAGTAGGTTCAGAAAATCTCATCATTGGGAATTTCAGCCAGAGTGCAGTGGAGTAATGGTGTTTAACACACCAGTCAAAATTTTGTAGTTTTTATGAGATGGTTCAGAAAATCTCATCATGGGGAATTTCAGTCAGAGTGCAGCCGAGTAATGGTGTTTAACACACCAGTCAAAATTCTGTAATTTTTATCAGATGGTTCAGAAAATCTCATCATGGGGAATTTCAGTCAGAGTGCAGCTGAGTAATGGTGTTTAACACACCAGTCAAAATTCTGTAATTTTTATCAGATGGTTCAGAAAATCTCGTCATGGGGAATTTCAGTCAGAGTGCAGCTGAGTAATGGTGTTTAACACACCAGTCAAAATTCTGTAATTTTTATCAGATGGTTCAGAAAATCTCGTCATGGGGAATTTCAGTCAGAGTGCAGTGGAGTAATGGTGTTTAACACCCCAGTCAAAATTCTGTAATTTTTATCAGATGGTTCAGAAAATCTCATCATGGGGAATTTCAGTCAGAGTGCAGCTGAGTAATGGTGTTTAACACACCAGTCAAAATTCTGTAATTTTTATCAGATGGTTCAGAAAATCTCGTCATGGGGAATTTCAGTCAGAGTGCAGCGGAGTAATGGTGTTTAACACCAGTCAAAATTCTGTAATTTGTATCAGATGGTTCAGAAAATCTCGTCATGGGGAATTTCAGTCGGAGTGCAGCGGTGTAATGGTGTTTAACACACCAGTCAAAATTCTGTAATTTGTATCAGATGGTCAGTTCAGAGATGTAGGGGGAAACTGGAGTACCTAAAACAAATACTCGATGTTCAGCAAACTAAATGACAAACTTCCTCACATGAGATCAGCCAGAGCAGGTTTGAACCTAGGCAGTGAGAGACAGTGTGATCCATAAGCCAGGGCTTTAGACCAATTGGCCAACAAGTCCACCATTTCAGAGGTGGCTTGGATCTTTGAATGAAATTTCAACCATGTTGGCGAGATTTCTCTATGCTTCATGGATAAGCTTACAATTGATTTTTTCTCCAATTTTAATTCAAGTGTTTGGTTTCAAATATGATATACTTAGAGACCAGCAAAATTTAAAATTTGCTACTTTGCTATATTGAATTCTTTGCAACTTTTCTTGGAATGAATACACTAGTAATTTTATTCTAACATAATACATACAATAGTGTAAAAGTACCAACAAAATGCCAAACTTAGTGCTTTATTTCTATGTATTTATTTGCTGGGAATTCTTTACCAGGAAGGAAAACACACTTTATTACATGCTCATCATAAAAGTAAACATAACCATAAGAATATACCGTTATTATTTAATGGGCAGTAAAAGATTCAGTTCACTTTATTCACTCAGGCCCACAGTTGGGTGATACATTATATTCAGTATATACAGACATATTAGGTACAGTAAATAATGTAAACCAAATAGCACTTAATATTTGGTTTGATAAGAGATGTTCATCTAGTCAGTCACTATGAAAGAGTAAAAACAGTTTGTTTGCTAAATAAGCACTACTTCAAGTATTAGCTTTTCAGATCATATCCTTGTAATCAAACACAAACATACTGGTCAATGTCCATTTCTCAATCCCAAAGCAAAGTAAAAACTGCCAGAAATGCATCAAGTTTGTCTTATAGTTACAAGTTGATTCCTTTTTATTTTAATGATTTACAGACTGACCTGTAAAGCTGTTTCATTGGACTGGATATAATCATATCATCCATTAGTCAAAATTAGAATTTTCTATACAGGAATCATATTACAGAAAACTGATGCCCCTTTTCTTCGTATATGTTTTTCAAAATACATATGGCTTTTTTTTCAAAATAAAGCTTTGTCAGTTAAGATGGTATATATTTCCGTAAAGGCAATCAGTTTATCAGCAAGGCTACATTAAGACTTGATAATTATTATTCATCTGGATGAGTTAGAGCTGTCATTCCAAACAAGAAGTCACAGTTTCATCCAAACTGCTAGAACTCATTTTACCTAAATATAATGGAAATGTTTACAAGTTTTCTTACTGGGTTTTCTAATACATGGATAATATAAAATCTCCATATAAATTACTGACTGATTATGTAAAATACATGTAGGTTATATTTTAAGTACCGGTACATGTACTTACTAAAATA
Source organism: Tegillarca granosa (assembly GCA_029721355.1). NCBI lineage: Eukaryota > Metazoa > Mollusca > Bivalvia > Arcoida > Arcidae > Tegillarca > Tegillarca granosa. Next base: position 50,527,297 of record CM056594.1, on the reverse strand, counting down.
GTACACTAAAAACAAAATATCTTGGAAGACACATTTATTATAACATAAAGCACCAATTACGTGTAAATCATTAAAATATATCAAAAATAAAATATAAGAGAAACTGAAATCATAACATTAATACTACAATACGACCTAAAGTATAGCCATAATAAAACAATAGACATAATAAAATAGATTTTTTTCTTTGATGGATTTTTCAACAGCTATTCAATTTTTATTTTCAGTAGTACAAAAATTATATCAAATTTAAACAACAGACACTCGGAAATGAAAGACAACTTTAACAAATTTCAAGTGATGTTAACTTACTTTATCCATAGACTGTAAAATAGTTGCTTATTCCAACTTAAAAAGTTCCAAGAAAGGAAACTAACTACTTGATAATTTTTTTGTGAAAGAAGGAAATCCAAATCAGTTATCAAAATATTTGAACTTAACTTCAAATCATACATTTTGAAGATAAAAATTATGCGACTTCAAACATTTAATAAGTGACAATAAAAAGTGAATCTCATCAAGCCTAAACAATGAGTGAAACTAACAATATGAGCTAAATTGCTACCAAATCTCATCAATGTATTGAACAATTAGTTAAACTTAAATATGAGCTAAATCGCTACATGCACTACTAAATCTCATTGTCCTAAGATAATTCGATAACTATGAAATACGAGCTAAATTCACTACTTTATCTCATGCCTTTGTCTACTACTACATCTAAATTTTACATAGGCAAGTACAGTATATAGAACACTTAGAATAATATATAAGACACTTTAAAATATGATTTTTCAATCTAAAACATAAAAATCATTAAAATGTATACATAATGCAACATTTATAATGTACATGATACACATGTATAAACAAACACAAAGAAGCTTATCCTAATAAAGAATTCACAGATCATCATATGATCATCTATATTTGTCATGATGAATATGTACAAGTATTTATTTTGGCTGTGTATTAATATTAGTGCTTTTGGTGTTAAATTAATTTTCACCAATATTAATACACTACAACATTAATTTTAGCTCACCCTTCCAAAGGGAACCATGACAGTGCCAATATTAATACACACTAAATATTTGACACCTTTGGGAGTGCCAAATATAATACACGCTGATATAAATATTAATACAACAGTATATAACAAGATTCAGGAATAATCATGAACTTGCTCTATAAAAATTGCTGGATGTAATGATGGTTAGATTACAAGATTCAGGAATTGTTTAAATATGCCATTTCACAATTGTAAAAAGTCATGGAGAATGAATTATAAGATTTATAAAAAGTCATGATATGCAAAAATCTATTATAATTCCATAATGAACATGGTAGTTGAATGAAAGATTTGATGCACATAATTGGTAAAACACACTAATAAATTGAAAAGCATAAAGGCATGTGTAATTAAAAAGGAAATTACATTTTTGTATCTTTTTGAATTGAACATATTGGAATGCAGATGAAATAAAAAATAACATAGTTCTCCCCATGGGTTTCCCTATCGAGAGAACTTAACACATACATATCAAAGATCATCACAAATATGTTAGATGTCTGGAAGTGTGTGTGTGTGTGTGTTTGTGTGTGTGTGTGTGTGTGTGTGTGTGTGTGTGTTAGTGTGTGTGTTATTATTTTACATTATACCAATGTTTTATTACATCAGTTTTGCTTTGTACTTACCAGTAAAACTGTAATAGTTAAAGTAATAATAATTGGGTAATTACATTCCCATTGCCCATATATGCCTTTCAATTCATTATTACACTTTCAACAAATAGGGACCTCTATATCTATGTCATGCTAATCAACAAAACAAAATGAGACCATTTTTCCTAGAAAACCTGAATGAGAAAATCAAAAACAATACATGTAATAATTGGTTACTAGTATAGTAAAGACAGTGGTTTTTGCTTTCATAATAGTAAACAGTGACTAATGCAAGGTAAACAGACAGTGATTATTACTGTCATTAAACAGTGATTAATGCCAGGTAAACAGAAAGTGATTATTGCTATCATTAAACAGTGACTAATGCAAGGTAAACAGACAGTGATTATTGCTGTCATTAAACAGTGATTAATGCCAGGTAAACAGAAAGTGATTATTGCTATCATTAAACAGTGATTAATGCAAGGTAAACAGACAGTGATTATTGCTGTCATTAAACAGTGACTAATGCAAGGTAAACAGACAGTGATTATTGCTGTCATTAAACAATGACCTATGCCAGGTAAACAGAAAGTGATTATTGCTATCATTAAACGGTGACTAATGCCAGGTAAACAAACAGTGATTATTGCTGTCATTAAATAGTGATTAATGCCAGGTTAACAGAAAGTGATTATTGCCGTCATTAAACAATGACCTATGCCAGGTAAACAGACAGCGATTATTGCTGTCATTGAACAGTGACTAATGCCAAGTAAGAAGACAGTGTATGATTACTTTAAACAGAGATGATTTTTAGGTTGACAGATGGTGATTATTGCTGCCATTGTTTACAGTATTTCCACTTTACAATACATCAACTTGTGGTGCACAGTGCCAATCAGAAGCTGATTTTTATACAATGATGCTGAGGATGATGCATAAAGTGTGTGCCCATTGTCTAGGAATAATTCTGTAATCCCTGTTGCATTAGATCCTGATGTGTCCATATGTAACATCAATACCTGCAAATACATATTAAACATGTAAAAATTTTTTATATTCGTTTGGATTTAAATATTTAATTTACAAGTGCATAAATGATTACTGTCATAAATTCAGACTTCATGTTGCTCTAGTCAAACAACCTGCCAGGTAACTGATTAAGGTAATCTTGCAAAAAAATAATGTCTTATCCATGGGTTGTATTGTTCTCTAGGCCTCTGCATGTCAATCAAATTTGAATGAAAACTTGCCTCATAACCTTATGGCCACAAAAAACTTTTTTTTTTTTTTTTTTTTTTTTTTCTCCTATTTATTTTCAAAAACGTGAAACGTGTTGTTCTTAAATGTCATAAAAAGAGTTTAAATAAAGAGAATGTAGTTTTTCATAAATATAATAAATGAATGTTTATTTAATCCTAACAATTTTTTTCTCCATCATTTGGTTTTAATAATTTTAAAATTCTAATTTTAAAACTGTGAAGCAAAATCAAAGTCAAATACAATTAAATTTTCTAGTTTTTAGTCAAAGCTAACTATATAAATTCCAGATACCTGTGATGCACCTGGTTTTGATGGATCATCTAAATGTTCTGCAGCTTTATAAGTTAATGGATGAGAGCCTAATAAAACATTTCCTGTGATTCTATCCACTACTGGATTATCAGGCTGTGAATACAATGGTACTTCCTACAAGATGATAAAATATCAAAAAACTAATATATATCACCTATATATATATATATATATATAGATGGAAAGATATATGTACATACCTACACCATGGGCATTTATTTAATATATTCTAAAGTTAGAAGGAGATCTATAATCAAACATGAAATTGGGATTTTCTGAATGATTTTACATTATGCTTCAATGGGAAAGTCATGTAAACATCTGGGAGACTTTGTAGACAAGTGGTCTAAAGCACCTGGCTCATAGTGGTTAACCTCACTCCTTATGTTCAGGTCTGTAAGATACTCAGTTTATTTTATTTACCTGTTTGAGAATCAATTCCCCATTGTCTTTACGTTCAAATATTTTCATGTCCTTATTGGCAGTACACAAATAAATGTATCTAAAATTTGAATAAATACATGTACTTTATTATAAAATATAACACCAGTTTTGTTTTCTTCCTGAAAAAGAACCCAACCCAAATTATTACAGTTAAGAGGGCCAATAAGCCTGACATACTCATCTGATAAATAATATAGCTAGTTGAAAAGCTTAAGTTCTAAAATATGCACTTTATTTCATTTTGCAGATTGAACAAACTAAATTCATAAAACTATGAAATTTTGTAGAAAAACATCTTTCATAAAAAAATTTTATTCAGTAAAAAAAAATCAATTAATCTGAACTACACTCAGTCTGACCATCGAATAGAGTAAACACTTTCATGTATATTTAGGTTCAGTTTTATAAAATCTGTACATAGTTTTTCACTAGAAAAGTTGAAAATGTTTGTTTACCACACACACACACACACACACACACACACACACACACACACACACACACACACAGAGAGAAAAAGCTTTATTTAACAAGTAAACATTTAAATGAAGATAGGCATAGACTATTTCTAAAATAATTTGAAATGAACAAAATATAAACTGTATTCTAATCATATAACTGGGTATATAATACAATGGTAATATAAAGAGTAAAGTACATGTAGATTCAGTCAAGAACTATTTCATTGATAATGAATCGGTCAGTTTCTCGATGACAGAGAAAACATGAGTCCCAATAAAAAAAGCACTGACCTATTACAAGCAAACAGACAATCTTAATCAAACCTAAGAGTCGTTATAGGATTAGGTGGAAACAAACCCCTGGATCTGTAAGATAGAACTTGAGACAACCTAACCACATATGTGGATTTTAAAATTATATATAATTGTAACAGCTAGACTTTGAAACATGAAACATTTACTATATTTAGAACATTGCAATTTTTTCTTCATAATTAGACCTGTTAAATTGTTGCTTAAAGAAAAAAACAAAACAAATGAACTATATATGTACTGCTACATTTATAGCCCATAGAAAGGACTTTTTTAAGAAACAAAAGGCTTTTAAACTTTTAATGGATTGAGAAAACATACCCACTGGACATTTCAAATTTACTTTGGCTGATGACAAACATTGCCAATGTAGCTTGGGAATTTATGAACCAAAAACCTGTAGTTTATGTGGAAATTTAATGACTTACTGTTTGTTCAATGACAAAGCCAACCCATTTGCCAGAAAGTATCCATCAGACACTTTAGTATATTTAGTACCATCAAAGTACACAATATAGCCACTATTAATTTGCAGAAGAGCCTCTATAAGTCCACCAATTCGATTTCGAAAGTAAGCAAAATTTGTAAAATAAAACTTTTCTTCTTCCAATACAGCAACATCATTTACACTGCAATATAAATGAAAAACTTTATTTTTCATTTTTCTGCTTCCAATTTTCTATTCTGATAACATGTTTTTTGTTTCATAAAAAGGTTTACTATAAATTTATCAATATTTTCTCTTTCTTCACATGAAATGTGAATGTGTGTGCATGCATGTGTGTGTGTGTGTGTGTGTGTGTGTGTGTGTATGTGTGTGTGTAAGTCTCTTTTAAAACCTATAATTCAGTACCAAGTAAATAAGTTAGTGGTACTCAAATGAAAACATTTCCCAGATTTTGCCTCCAGATAACTGACATTTCCATAATTGTTTATATCAAATAATTGTTTAATGATGTTGACTGACACAATAACTAATTACATCTATTTTTCTTTTAACAAAAGGTGCAAAAAATTCACATTTATCAAGGGAAGATTGGCAGGACAAGTATTAATGAGGGATCTCAGCCAACCTAGAATTATTTAGTTACATCTGGAATATTTGTTTATGACCTACAAAAAATTTTCACCTGCCAGGTCCCAATAATTTTGTTAATAACTCAATGTCAATGTCCTAGAATTTCATCAATTCAAATCTATATAAATATTTTTTATCATGATGTAAACATTGTATTTTATTATCCTTACTTACAAATATATAGCTGGGTCTTTGTATGTGTGTAAATGTTTAAGTTCTTTTTTGTCATCTATGTATTCAAACTTCTCTATAGTATCATCCAAACTGCCATGATTCACAACATATATCAACAGTCTTCCTAAAATTGAAAAAAAAAACTGTATAGCAGGTAATGATACCAATGTCCTCCATCAAAATAATATATCTATTAACAAAGACAAAAAAGAATAAATACAAAGATAGGTGGTTTTCTGACATCACTACATATTATGTATATTCTCAATTTTCCCAAATTACAAAAAATGCTGTATATATATATATATATATATATATATATATATGACTTCTACAAAATATACATTCATGTAATCTACCTAAATTATAATAGCAGTAAAGTCAAGTCAAAATTAGTATCTCAAAATAGGACGACTGGTTAAGTAATATTAACATGTCACAACTACTGTGACATCAACAAGTCACACCTACTGTGATATCAACAAGTCACACTTACTGTGATAACAAATCAACTGTATTAACATGTCACCTACTGTGATATCAACAAGTAACACCTGCTGTGATATCAGCAAGTCACACCGACTGTGATATCAACATTTCACCTATTTTGATATCAACATGTCACATCCACTGATATCAACAACTCACACCTACTGTGATATCAACAAGACACACCTGTGATAGACATGTCATCTACTGAGATATCAAAATGTCACATCTACTGTGATGTCAACATGTCACTTATTGTGATATCAACATGACACACCTACTGTGATATCAACATGTCACACTTACTGTGATATCAACAACTCACCTTTGATATCAACATGTCCCCTACTGTGATATTAACAAGTCCCCTACTGTGATATCAAAAAGTCACATCAACCGTGATATTAACATGTCACCTACTGTGATATCAACATTTCACATCTACTGTGATATCAACATGTCACACCTGCTGTGATATTACCAAGTCACACCGACTATGATCTCAACATGTCACCTACTGTGACATGTCACCTATTGTGATATCAACATGTCACATCTACTGTGATATCAACATGTCAACTGTGTTGAGTTTCCATCCCTTAAAACCCCACTAGATTACTAATCTAACCCTCTCAATTCCACCCTTGCAGCAAATTTATATTTGCCAGTTTTCAAACTAAAAGCAATCTTAAATTGGTTTATAAAAACGATAATCAGCAACAAACACCTATTACAACAAAATGGTTGAAATAATGTCTGATTTTGAAATTTAAGCCAGTGTGCCAGCACCAGAACTGTAGTTAGACTTATATTATTTTGTAAATTATCTTGTATGTTTTTGTAGAAAATGTTGATATGTGAGATTTCAGCTGGTAAGAATTACTGCCGTATTTTAAACACTTAATTATCTTGTATCAAACACAGTGTGACAACATTTTAGTTGCATTCAACTACATGTATATAGAGGAAATACATGTATATGATGACAAAATGTTTCTCTGTAATATGTTGCCGAGTCCCTGGCCAGGGAAAGACTTCTTAGTCTCAATGAGATAGAAACAGTACTGTGAATGCATTTAAAATAACAATTGAAAAAATAATTAAAGTTGTTTTTTTTTCATACCAAACAGAATCTTTGGTAATGACATTTTTACTGGCTGGGAAGCAGTGTAAATGTCAAATTGTAAGGATTTTATGATCATCAAACATATTCTTCAAGTGTAAAAAGATTAATAACATTTAAATTCAAAGCTTTTTGTGCAGCATTCACTGCAGATCAAAGCATGCTGCTGCAATTATTCATGGGGAAAAAACATAACTTTTGTGGATTAAAGGACCAAGCATTTGTCAAGATATATAGTAAAATAAAATGACCACCTTGATAAATATCACAAATATAAAAAATCTAACAGTTCAGGTAAAAATCTAGGAATCTTCTGTTACTGGAGCCCTCCTAATCATTATCTCTAAAAATTTTACATACATTTCCATTTATACTGGCTTACAGTGAAAAGAATATTTTAAAAATTCTGATTTACAAACAACTGATTGCTAAATTATTCTTTCAGATGTACATGTATTTACACACAATTAAATATAAATTACCAGTTGACAAACTTGAAGTAGTTTTTAATCAAGTTGAAAATACATTACTTTAACATAAATTTTCACATTTTAACATGCCCCCACCACAACTAACGCTGCTGCCTATGACAACACTGGAAAGGTAACACCCAAGTCTCACCTTATGGCAATGCAAGGCTTGACAAAAATTATAGCAAAAATTTGTTTCATAAAAAGTTCTAAGTCCAAAAATGGGGGGAATCCCAAAATAATTCCATAAAGACAAATGCATATTTCTGATTTTCAATGAAGATTTTAAAAGTTCTTGCTTGAGATGCAAATCTTCGATACATACGGAAACTTTCTATGAATTTCAAGATATTTGGTTAAAAAGTGTAGGTCAAGTTGATTTTACTACACACCCAGTTAAATTTACCAGTATTTACGTCAAAAAGCCATTTGCTTGGATATTATTGAAATCTCTGCAACACTTACCCCTAACATTCATCAAGACTTATGAGACGTGCCCTACCTGAGGAAGGATCCTGCCATGAACCAATACCATGAGGAACGAAATCTGTTTGATTGAGGTCACCAGTTATCTTCAACTCAACTGCATTTTTATCTGGATTGTTGAAATCAAACAAAAATATTCTCCCTCTGACCTTGTGATCTCTATAATATTTCTTGGCCATCTCAGAAAAACTTGGCAGTATTACACCCTTATATTTGTGGTAAAAAAAAATAAAAATCATAAATACATGTGTGTAGTGTAATACACTCCTTAAAATGTCAACAATTTTGTCAATTTTTTAAGAATAGTTCTTCAAATTAACACAAGAAGTAAATTAATGATGTTCAACACCCCAGTCATTTACCATGAGAAGGTCATTTCTTGGATGGCAAAAACCACTGTGTCTGAACAAAACTACTGACTTTCGGCATGTAAACTGATAAACCTTTCTCATACAAGAATCTGCCAAAGTGGGGTTCAAACCTTGGCAGAAGATGGCACTTTAATCCCACTTTTCATAAGGATCCAATTTATCTGACATAAATGGAGCTGAGTTATGTTCTTCTATGCTTCAGTCAAAATTATCCTTTTATAGTATCTAGGCAGCTTATTCTTGGATAATGCAAAAAACCAGTGCCCAAAGCAAACCAATGGTCTTTAAAATAACAAACTTTCTAAAAACAGGATCTGCTGGCATGTGATTTGAAGCTATGGTGTGATTTTATTATTTATGTATTTCATACAATTACATTCACATATATATATACACATGTATTATATGAAATAGAAAACTTATATGATATCATCCTTAACAAAACGTCATGCCACTGACAAACTGAACGTTTACACAGCTGTTTAGCAGAGTTTTTGTGTTACTTGTCAAAGACATTATAAAAGTCAAGCAATTATATACCTTAGAAAATATATGAAGATGTTATACACTTATAGTATCTAGGCTGTCTAATATATAAAGATGTTATGAAGATCACACTATATCTTTAGTAGTATTATCTTTACAATAGGCATACAAATGTTACAAAGGTTAAACTATATCTTTACGATTGGCATACAGATGTTATAAAGGCCCTTTACAACAGGCATACAGATGTTATAAAGGTCCTTTTCTATAGGCATACAGATGTTATAAAGGTCCTTTTCTAGGCATATACAGATGTTATAAAGGTCCTTTACAATAGGCATACATATGTTTTAAAGGTCCTTTCCTATAGGCATACAGATGTTATAAAGGCCCTTTACAATAGGCATACAGATGTTATAAAGGTCCTTTCCTATAGGCATAAAGATGTTATAAAGGCCCTTTACAATAGGCATACAGATGTTATAAAGGTCCTTTAATATAGACATACAGATGTTATGAAAATAAAGCAATATTTTTATAGACATACAGATGTTATGAAGGTCAAGCCATTAGCCAAAGTTTCCATGTCTTCTGAACCATAATCTGCAATTAATCCACATAATTTTATTACACATGTATCATAAAGCAATATATCATAACAATGCCAAATGTTTTTAAAAATGTCAAAACAGCAGCATGCAAAAAAAAATATTTTTGATTTCTTCTTTAGAACAAAGGGAAAACATGAGTATACCAATTTAAATAAGTGTAACACAAAGTAATTAAATTATACACTTACCTACACCTGGAACAAGTCTACATTTCCCTGGTTGGTGATTGTAAACTGTCTTGTGAAAATCAAATATATATCTGTAAATTTATATAAAAGTCATTTCATTCACCTTTAAAACCATCATTATTATATGATAGTGTGATGTAATAAAGCATGGCTTGAGAGCATTTTCTTTCAATGTTCTCTTTATTTCATTTATTTATTTATTTACCCATTTTGAGGTCTAAGTAATCTAATGAGATCTTGTGTTGGTTGACAACCTGACACTAAGAAGAATTGGTAGGTGTTTAAACACACTTCATTTTTATAGAAAGCTTTTCTGTAATGGTGAAATGGAAACATTTGTATAAAGATTTTGTTTGTCAAAATCTGAAAACTCAAAGGGTACTTAAGTTGTGAGCAAATATAAAAAAAATTAAATCCAAATACTTTAACTTAGATACAATACCTAGGGTCAAAAGTTACACTGATAGAAATCCTGATTGATATACTCACACAAGTTTACAAATCTTCTGTAGGACTATTGCCAAAAGGGTCAAAACAATTATTTTCCCAATCATGATAAATACTGGCTTATTTTAAAATAAAATGTTCCTAAAATGAATAAAAGATAGTTTCAGACATGTATGTGATGTGGTAGAGTGGAGTAGAGCAATGGTGTTTATACCTCAGTTAAGAGTATGTTATTAAGACATTCAGTTCCTGGATAGTGGAAGAAACTGGAGTACCCTGAGACAACCAAAAACCTTCAGATTAGGACCACCCAGCCACCAAGTCCCCTGTTAGAGTAGATAATTTAATTCTGGACAATTTTGTACTTATGACTATAAACCTGCTATCTGTCTAAGCACAGACAAATTAGGGAATAAACATTCCATAAATTCCAACTAATAAATCCATCAGACATGACATATTTTAGTACATGTATTGCATCCATGATCTTATTAATTTCTGTTGATTTACTATGTTTCTTGTATTTTTTTGCATCCAATTTATGACGTTATTATGATTTTTATAATAAAAATGCCTATCTCCTTTTCTCATTTTTGTTTTTGAAATATTCTAAAACATAGATAGGTATATTATAAATAAAATCTGTCAATAAATGTGAACTGCTTCATTAATAAAAATGTGTGATATCATTAAAATGAAAAATTATAAAATCAAAACATAAAATATATATAGTGTAATATATATACCCTTATGATTAAATTTTGTTGGTTGATTGTGTTTTTATGCCACATCAGCATTTTTTTTTTTTTTTCTCTGACAAGACAAGTTTTAGTATCCCTTTGACATACAAATATACAATATCTTGATATAAGTAAAACCATATTGACTGGGATGTAAAACCTCATTAAATCAATTAATCAATCTTTGTAAAATCAAGCATATACTTGAAATAAACTGTTTTTTTTTTTTTTTTGAAAATGGTACTACAATATGCTGACTAACCTTGAATCAGGGTAATAAACCAGTGGGTCTGCAACATCTGCAGAAGCCATCTTGGTGACCTAGCAACCACAAGTCACTCTGAGTGAGTGCTAGTATAAAGTAAGAAGACATAATTCACTGTCAGTGAACAGCACAGGAGCAGCCTATTGTGTTCTGAATAGAAGTAGCACAACGATGAAACATGGTGGAGATATGTGGCACAATGTGTCAGATGTTGCCTTTTTGTTTTGTGAGTTGAGGGTTTGAATCCTCAAGGGGCGTTATGCATGGTTATGTGACCTAAAGCAAATCACATCATTTACATTGCTGCGGACTTGCCTAGTGTCAGAATAACGAAAGGTTGGACAGAATAAAGCTGTTTTTTCTCTCTCTCTTTAAAAGTCGCTGAAGTGCATGAAGTCATTTGTACATCTGGAGGGGGTAACCTAAATACAAACAGACCTTTAGGCCTACCTACCAACATAATTTACATCCTGGACAGTGATTTACATTCTGGAGAGCGACAACAGATAGGACAATGTTTAGATACAATTACATAATTTGTCAAACACATTTTAAAGATAATGCTTTGACCAGAAACTGAAAATAATTCACGAGACATGGCAATCTGTGGCCGAATACTCCGTCGACACATAGACTTGTATTCTAAAGTATACGTACGTTACCTACCGTTTTAGGCCAAAACTTACACTGTCACCACTGGCTGTGCACCGGTTGGACACATGGAGAGATAATAATATTAAATGACTAAAAATACCTTGCAACTTTTTTACCTCCCCTAGGTCCTGTTTCTTGGACTAACAGTGTCATGCAAAACGTCCTAATTTATGTCATATAGTGTCATACAAAACGTCCTAATTTATATCACATCAAACGTCCTAATTTATCAGCTGTTTCAACCAATAATGTTATCACATCCTAATTTATGACATGTTGTTGTTTTTTTTTTAAATCCCTCCCAAAAAGGAGAACCTTTTAGAGTATTAAAGCGTCTCGTTAATTTTAGAGTATTCAAGCGTCTCGTTAAAGACCCGAATACATGATGATCAGTACACGTTTTGCTGAGTATCTAAATACCTTTTAAAGTAAAGTACCTTTTATTAATAATGTCTTTTTCCTGTGTTTTTTTTTCTTCTAGATCCGTATATTTTGTCCTTGAGCGTTCTTTTCCACCTACTTGTAGGACATCGTGTATGATTGAGTTATGGCATAGACAGCTCATATATTTACATGTTCTTCATGTTTTAGCTGTATTTTCTTCTATTGTAGTTTTCGACAAAATAACTATTTTTGAGTAAACAGTTCTAAATTGCCTTTTGTAAAAAGAAAATGTCAAGATGACAACTTAATATCCTTTAACTACACCTATTTCGTGAAATTAAGTCGAAATTTGGTTACGCGTTTTCGCGTTTAATTTTAAAAATCGTAAAATGGCTTCAAATTCTTATAACTTGACTATTTGAACAGATAATGACATTGGATTTTCAGTTTGTCTTTTTTCAAATGATCTTTACACTAGGGCAAATTAAGGTCAAAGCCATGACCTAGTTTGTGATTTTTACAGTTTTAGGCTATTTTCTTGAAAACTACAAGAGATAAATACATGTAACACATTGCAAAATGTCCAGCATGCCAAATATAGAAAAAATACCATGTTATGATGACCCATGTTGGAGTTGTTGTTATTGGAATGTTATATTTTGGTTATAAATACTAAAATCGTGCATTAGCTTGACAACTTTTAACTTTTTGTATAGGCATGTAAATTAGAGTATTGTAGGTATTGTAATGACGATCATTGTGATATATATGGTTCAAGGTCGTATGTTCAAAGGTCAAGGTCATAGCTGCATAAGAAGACCGAAATGGTTAATTATCTCGAAAAGTATTTACTTATTGTATATGCATGTATCTTATGATATTATAGGTATTAATATTACAATGATTTTGATATATAATTTTAGGTTAGGGTTTAAAGGTTCAGGTCATCTGCATGAGTATACTAAAATTGTTAATCATCTGGAAATTATCCATTGTATTTTAGTTACTGCATGCGTTTTATCTACTAATAAATGATTTGTGACTTGATATTTCCGATTTAATATTTGTCAGTGGGGTCAAAATTGGGGAAAACTTGGCTAGTTTCTGTCAGTACAACTATTGTCTATTGTACTTTGCCAATGATTTGAGTCATTTCCTTACGTGAGCGTTAAGGCCCATGGGCCTCTTGTAATATAAAAAACGGTAACAAAAATTGAGAAAAGAAACAAGAATATTTACAATTTTTTAGCAATACTGTTAGGCGTTTTCGACCCAAATTCAATGTAAAAGAAAGAAAACACTTTAAATAATCATACCATTTTTATATTAGCATATAGAAAAAAAAAATTAAATTCCCGACTTGTACGAAATTAATATCATAAGGGGATTTTAAAATTATTTTTGTCAAATAATCTCGAATTTTTCAATAGTTACTTCGCAAGTAGGTATCCAAATTTTCGCTAAATAACTATAAATGAATATAGATGTGTCTTTTAACTTTATCGTTTGACAACATTTACATCTCTAAGCAATCCCTCTAAATTTACCTTTGGCAAACAGGAATTATTTTAGAATGATATTACGTATTTAGGAACCTTTGGTTGTTAAATTAGTGTGATAATTAGGCCTCTCAAAAAGCAATAAACCACACCATTGGATACAATTTTGAAATCAAGAGTACGTTTAAAGCCAGGGATTTTATAATCGATAGTCTCAATATGTCTGCCTTTATTGCTAACAATTTAGATCATATTGCAGGGTTTCGAACTATGTTACCCTCAACACAAAGACTAAAACACAAGAAGAGAGTTGTTAGTTTTTCCTGGCAGAGCGGGTTTTGACATTAACTTTATACGTAATACTTATTAGGTACATATAATGACTGCCTTTTTTTGTTTTTTGTTTTTTTTTTGTTTTTTTAACGAAACATGAATTGTTCATTGGTACAACAACGCCCATCGACCATCTTACATTAACTAGATATGATTTCAGTATAATCATAAATCTTGTTTTCTCAAGTTTGTTGTTTGTTGTTGTGTCTTATTTTTTGGTTGCTTGGGTTTTCATGTCTACGTTCCGTGAATATCAATAAAAAAAAAAAAAAAAAAAAAAAAGGTTTCGGTCGTTAACTCACTGGTTGTTAACAAACCATGAAGACTTGTTTTTGATGTCCTTGGTGGTAAAGTAGGCAGGGTGGTTTTAGTTGTGGACTCTATTAGTTCTATATCTACGCCAATGGACAATATCTGTCGATGGATCTCGAGTGCCTGTCGCAAGCCGTGACTATTGTAATCGGTGTTCTTATAATATTTTTATGGCTCTTCGTTCTTGCTTGTTTCATTATATTGTTGTTTCATTGTCTTGATTTCACTTACTATTATGGCTGAATATAATTAACGTATTACATAATCTTACTTCTGTCTTCTATTGACAAGACGAGTACAAGTGAAACAATCTATCGTAAAAATAACAAGGGAGATGTTAGCTGCAAGTATTTTATTAACATAGATAAAATTGAGTTAATCTGATTCCATAACAATATAAGCATATCTACTCAGGGTAGAACAATCGAAGTATATACCAGTGAGGATCAAACGCTGTACTGAGCTAACACTGGACATTGCTAGCCCAATCACAGTATTTACCAATGGGATTCCAACGCTGATTAGTTGCACAGCTATGGTTATGAACTATGCCATGTGCGCATATGATGAATTTCTGACAGTCTTCAGGATCAGGATAGTAGCCATCAACTTTATCGGAACAGGAAAAACCTACAACATACAAACGGCAAGTTAGAAGTATGAAGTGATACAATACAAAACAATACTAAATAAAAGTGAATGGCAATATCTCTATCTGTTAACACGGTCTACAAACCATGATCTCTGTAAAATGGGTGGTGGTATCATTCAACACGGTCTACAAAACCATGGTCTTTGTAGGATTGGTGGGGATATCATCCAACAGGTTTTACAAACCATAATCTCTGTCCATAGGATTGGTGTTGATATCATCCAAAACGGTCTACAAACCATAATCTCTGTAGGATTGGTGGTGATATCATCCAACACGAGCAACAAACCATGATCTCTGTAGGATTGTTGGTGAAATCACCCAACCCGAGCAACAAACCATGATCTCTAGGATTGGTGGTAATATCATCCAAAACGGTCTACAAACCATGATCTCTGTAGGATTGTTGGTGAAATCACCCAACCCGAGCAACAAACCATGATCTCTAGGATTGGTGGTAATACCATCCAAAACGGTCTACAAACCATGATCTCTGTAGGATTGGTGGTGATATCATCCAACACGAGCAACAAACCATGATCTCTGTAGGATTGTTGGTGAAATCACCCAACCCGAGCAACAAACCATGATCTCTAGGATTGGTGGTAATATCATCCAAAACGGTCTACAAACCATGATCTCGGTAGGATTGGCGGTGCTATCATCCAACACGAGCAACAAACCATGATCTCTGTAGGACTGGTGGTGATATCATCCAACACGGTCTACAAAACCATGGTCTTTGTAGAATTTGTGATGATATCATCCAACACGAGCAACAAATCATGATCTCTAGGATTGGTGGTGATACCATCCAAAACGGTCTACAAACCATGATCTCTTTTGGATTGGTGGTGATATCATCCAACGCGAGCAACAAACCATGATCTCTGTAGGATTGGTGGTGATATCATCCAACACGGTCTACAAACCATGATCTTTGTAGAATTTGTGGTGATATCATTCAACACGAGCAACAAACCATGATCTCTAGGATTGGTGGTGATATCATCCAAAACGGTCTACAAACCATGATCTCTGTAGGATTGATGGGGATATCATCCACTACGGTCTACAAACCATGGTCTTTGTAGAATTTGTGGTGATATCATCCAACACGAGCAACAAATCATGATCTCTAGGATTGGTGGTGATATCATCCAAAACGGTCTACAAACCATGATCTCTTTTGGATTGGTGGTGATATCATCCAACGCGAGCAACAAACCATGATCTCTGTAGGATTGGAAGTGATATCATCCAACACGGTCTACAAACCATGATCTTTGTAGAATTTGTGGTGATATCATTCAACACGAGCAACAAACCATGATCTCTAGGATTGGTGGTGATATCATCCAAAACGGTCTACAAACCATGATCTCTGTAGGATTGGTGGTGATATCATCCAACACGGTCTACAAACTATGATCTCTGTAGGATTTGAAGTGATATCATCCAACACGAGCAACAAACCATGATCTCTGTCCATAGGATTGGTGGTGGTATCATCCACCACGGTCTACAAACCATGATCTCTGTAGGATTGGTGGTGATATCATCCAACACGAGCAACAAACCATGATCTCTGTAGGATTGGTGGTGATATCATCCACCACGGTCTACAAACTATGATCTCTGTAGGATTGGTGATGATATCATCCAACACGAGCAACAAACCATTATCTCTGTCCATAGGATTTGTGTTGATATGATCCACCACGGTCTACAAACCATGATCTCTGTAGGATTGGTGGTGGTATCATCCACCACGGTCTACAAACTATGATCTCTGTAGGATTGGTGATGATATCATCCAACACGAGCAACAAACCATTATCTCTGTCCATAGGATTTGTGTTGATATGATCCACCACGGTCTACAAACCATGATCTCTGTAGGATTGGTGGTGGTATCATCCACCACGGTCTACAAACCATGATCTCTGTAGGATTGGTGGTGGTATCATCCACCACGGTCTACAAACCATGATCTCTGTAGGATAGATGGTGATATCATCCAACACGAGCAACAAACCATGATCTCTGTAGGATTGGTGGTGATATCATCCAACACGAGCAACAAATCATGATCTCTATAGGAATGGTGTTGATATCATCCACCACGGTCTACAAACCATGATCTCTGTAGGATTGGTGGTGATATCATCCAACACGGCCTGCAAACCATGATATCTGTATGATTGATGGTGATATCATCCAACACGAGCAACAAACCATGATCTCTGTAGGATTTGTGGTGATATCATCCACCACGGTCTACAAACTATGATCTGTGTAGGATCGGTGTTGATATCACCCAACACGAGCAACAAACCATGATCTCTGAAGGAATGGTGTTGATATCATCCAACACGGTCTACAAACCATGATCTCTTTTGGATTGGTGGTGATATCATCCAACACGAGCAACAAACCATGATCTCTGTAGGAATGGTGTTGATATCATCCAACACGAGCAACAAACCATGATCTCTGTAGGATTTGTGGTGATATCATCCACCATGGCCTACAAACCATGATCTCTGTATGATTGGTGGTGATATCATCTAACACGAGCAACAAACCATGATCTCTGTAGGATTTGTGGTGATATCATCCACCACGGTCTACAAGCTATGATCTCTGTAGGATTGGTGATGATATCATCCAACACGAGCAACAAACCATGATCTCTGTCCATAGGATTGGTGTTGTTATCATCCACCACGGTCTACAAACCATGATCTCTGTAGGATTGGTGGTGGTATCATCCACCACGGTCTACAAACCATGATCTCTGTAGGATTGGTGGTGGTATCATCCACCACGGTCTACAAACCATGATCTTTGTAGGATTGGTGGTGATATCATCCAACACGAGCAACAAACCTTGATCTCTGTAGGATTGGCGGTGATATCATCCAACACGAGCAACAAACCATGATCTCTATTGGAATGGTGTTGATATCATCCACCACGGTCTACAAACCATGATCTCTGTAGGATTGGTGGTGATATCATCCACCACGGCCTAGAAACCATGATCTCTGTATGATTGGTGGTGATATCATCCAACACGAGCAACAAACCATGATCTCTGTAGGATTTGTGGTGATATCATCCACCACGGTCTACAAACTATGATCTCTGTAGGATTGGTGTTGATATCATCCAACACGAGCAACAAACCATGATCTCTGTAGGATTGGTGGTGATATCATCATCCACGGTCTACAAACCATGATCTCTGTAGGATTGGTAGTGATATCATCCACAACGGTCTACAAACCATGATCTCTGTAGGATAGGTGGTGATATCATCCAACACGAGCAACAAACCATGATCTCTGTAGGATTGGTGGTGATATCATCCACCAAGGTCTACAAACTATGATCTCTGTAGGATTGGTGGTGATATCATCCAATGACACCGATATTTGTGATACTAATGCAATTGAATTTATGTCGGAGAGATAAGTAAGTAAGTGGTTCGGAAGTACCCATGTTTCCGCTACCTTTAGAAATCATCGAAATAATTGGTAAGCAAACTAACATAATTTCCCACAATTCAATTGTTGTCTTGGAGACGAGATGCGATGTGTCCCGTTATATACCTTACCTAAAGGATTTATTGTTGGCTGCGTTCCACACTGTACGTTTGACTTCCAATCACAATATTTGGCTAATGGATTCCAGTACTGTGTACTAGCGCATTGACGTGGATGAGCTTTGCCATGTGCACAGATAAAGAATTTTGAACAATCGTCAGAGTCTGCATAATATCCATCAGGTTTACCATTACATGAGTAACCTGTAATATAAATACAAAACAAGCTTGGCTATGGAATGGAATGCAAAGTTCAAGGTTACCACTAGATAACCATTGCGAAATATACTGGAGGTGGTGGTATAAACAATCAGCTGCACGGAACAGTTAGCCTTCATGACAACACAAAAACGCCATGCATGACGACTTAATGTAAATCTTACAAGATAAACTATTAAATTCACATCTACAAGTATGTACATTGTACATGAAAGTTATATGGTTTCATATTACAAAAAAAACCCAGATATGTTTTAACTTTTTAAAAATTAATCTTCACAAGATGTATAGTTCTGGTCTTTTTGTAAAGCAATTTTTAATCAAATATATTGCCTTTGTTTCAAAATATATGTATGTATTTCTTTGACCATATCATTTAATTCTATTTAAAGCTGCATCAAGTTTTCAATTTTCTGACAAATTGTATTAATTGTCCGTTATTTATATTCTAATTTATTCGCAATGGTGTATGTATCCCTTACTAAGTCACAAATGACAAATTCAATGAAGTTCTGTGTTAAATTTATCGTATTTCAAGTTAAGTTGTGTTTAAGTGATGATGTTCTAAAATTAGATCCCACATCCTACATCTCGCTGGGAAATTACTGCTATTTCTATTTATTCGACCTTTTATCGTTAAACCAAATGCAACATTGTTCATTAAAAACATCATTAATTAGATCAGCACCGTTTTTTCCTAGTAAAAACTTAATGCAGTTTTAACATCTTTAGGGTCATTTTTAAAAATGGAAATATATACAGGAATCAAATGACAAGAAGATAAAATATAAATAATTTTAACAGATCGTTCCATCATCCCAAAATAATTTGGACTGGACTTCTGAGTTATTACTTTTTGAATTCCGTTAGGTATTTATCTCAAAAAGACAGATAAGAGACATACAAATGACATAAATAATCTCAATAATCTGTAATATGAATAATGGTATATTTGTAGTAAAGGTATATAAACAATGGCCACTTACAGCTTTTTTATATGCAATTTTTCAAATGCATGAATGGAAGTCAACACAAAGTTAGTTTGTACCTGATGGACTATTAGTTGTCACTGTTCCTCCACACTGTACATTAGCCTTCCAGTCACAGTAACCAGCAGATGGATTCCACAAGAGACCACTGCCACACGTATATGTAATTCCCTTTCCGATATGACACAGTATGTACTTGGCACAGTCATCTGGATCGGCATAATAACCATCAGCTTTTCCAGCGCAGGAAAATCCTATAATAATTGTTAGACTAATAATAATAATAATAGTAATAGTAATAATAACACAACTAAAAATGAAACAAAAAGGTGGGTTTATGGTGGCGTTTTGTTATTAATAAGGTCCTGATTTTTCACTTATTTAAAAATCAATTGTAATATTGCAAGTTTATTCACTTGTGTTCAGGTGCAAGCACGAACATGTATCCCGTAGAATAGGTTTTCTTATTGACAAGATGAATACCCTCGTTTAAACGTTTTACTATCATTTGCTAAATCTTATTACAAAGTTCTTACTTTTTAAGTTTAAACATACAAATGCCAATTCATAAGAAAACTGAACAAATACAAATTCATAAGAAAACTGGAAAGAAAGTGACAACATAATCATTTTGGAAAAAAACTATTAGAAGAACATATCTTACAGATAACAGAAAAAGACTGTCCCGGAAATGTCAGAATATTTTATTATACTTCAGGCAATGCTTGACATGAAAAAAAAAGGTTTTGAAAAATGTTGGATCGACAAAACCTCAACACATACTGCAATCCTATATGCTTACATTTAATGACTTTATTACAATAAACAAGTTAAACAGCTGGAGTCAATAATTATCAAGGTATGTAACAATACATTCATTACCCTATATCCTTACCCGTAGATGCATGTAGCAATACATCCATCACCCTACATCCTAACCTGAAGAAGTATTACCAAGACGTTTATAACCCTATATCTATACCTGTTGAGATATGTACCAAGACGTCATCACCCTACAACCTTACCTGTAGAAGTACGTACCAAGACGTCCATCACCCTATAACTTTACCTGTAGAAGTACGTACCAAGACGTTCATAACCCTACATCCTTACCTGTAGAAGTATGTACCAAGACGTCCATCACCCTACACCCTAATCTGTATAATACGTACCACGACGCTCATCACCCTACAACCTTACCTGTAGAAGTACGTACCAAGACGTCCATCACCCTATAACTTTACCTGTAGAAGTATGTACCAAGACGTCTTTCACCCTACATCCTTACCTGTAGAAGTACGTACCAAGACGTTCATCACCCTACATCCTTACCTGTAGAAGTACGTACCAAGACGTTCATAACCCTACATCCTTACCTGTAGAAGTACGTACCAAGACGTTCATCACCCTACAACCTTACCTTAGAAGTACGTACCAAGACGTCCATCACCCTATAACTTTACCTGTAGAAGTATGTACCAAGACGTCTTTCACCCTACATCCTAACCTGTATAAGTACGTACCAAGACGCTCATCACCCTACAACCTTACCTTTAGAAGTACGTACCAAGACGTCCATCACCCTATAACTTTACCTGTAGAAGTATGTACCAAGACGTCTTTCACCCTACATCCTTACCTGTAGAAGTATGTACCAAGACGTTCATCACCCTACATCCTTACCTGTAGAAGTACGTACCAAGACGTTCATCACCCTACAACCTTACCTGTAGAAGTACGTACCAAGACGTCCATCACCCTATAACTTTACCTGTAGAAGTATGTACCAAGACGTCTTTCACCCTACATCCTAACCTGTATAAGTACGTACCAAGACGCTCATCACCCTACAACCTTACCTGTAGAAGTACGTACCAAGACGTCCATCACCCTATAACTTTACCTGTAGAAGTATGTACCAAGACATCTTTCACCCTACATCCTTACCTGTAGAAGTACGTACCAAGATGTTCATAACCCTACACCCTAACCTGTTGAAGTATGTACCAAGATGTTCATATCCCTATATCTTTACCCGTCGAGGTATGTACCAAGACGTCATCTCCCTACAACCTTACCCGTAGAAGTACGTACCAAGACGTCTATCACACTATATTTTAACATGTAGAGGTATGTACCAATACGTCCATCACCCTATAACTTTTCCTGCATAAGTGTGTACCAATACGTCCATCACCCTATAACTTAACTTGCAGAAATGTGTACCAAGACGTCCATCCCCCTTCATCCTTACATGTAGAAGTATGTACCAAGACGTCCATCACCCTACATCCTCACCTCTAGAAGTATGTACCAAGATGTTCATAAACCTATATCTTTACCTGTTGAGATATGTACCAAGACGTCCATCCCCCTTCATCCCTTCACCTGTAGAAGTGTTTACTAAGATGTTCATTACTCTATAACCTTACCTATAGAAGTATCTTTTGTTGTCAGAATTTCAGTTGTTGTCTTAGTAGGAGGAATAGTTGTCCTAGTGGTTGTTTTTGCCTGTGTTGTGGGTTTAAGTGTTGTCAGCAATACTGTTGTTTTTTGCGTTGGTTTCTTCGTTTCGAGCGGACTTGTCACGATATCTGTTGTTGTTTTTGGTGGTCTTGTTGTAGTTGATGATGGTTTTGGTGGTGTTGTTGTACCAGTAGTTGGTTTTGTTTCTCCAGTTTCTGCACTCTTTAAATCATCAGCAATTCGTCTGATTAAAGTGAATTTTCTTGTGGACGTTGGGCAAAGAAAATTAAAATCGTCAAGCGGCAAAGCCCAAATCATTGCACCGCCAAATTTATTTTGTACTAACCATTTAACCTATTAGAGCAAGTAAATATAAAATCATTTGTTATTAAGAACAGAAATAGAAATGCGTTTTCTATTCATTATGTTTCAACAACCAAATATTTAAGGAGAAATGAAGTGGAATGATAATGTTTTACGCTCAGGCCAAGATTAATTCACTTAATTGAGGTAGCAAGTTATTGGATGGTGAAGGTAATCGGGGTGTCTGACGAAAACTGTCTACCTTTAGCAAGCTAACGGACAAATTTTTTCACAGTAGGGCTTGTTCGAGTTGGAATCGAACTTGTGGCACAATACTCTGTAGGCTAAGGCATTTGACCATTACATTAGACAAAGACAGTTTGATCAAGTATACTTGATCAAATAAATTGATAACAATGATCTAAAAAATGTACTTAAAATTAAAATCTTTAACTCTAAAGTATCCTGCCTTGTGAACGCATTTTATAGTATGCAAGTAAATCCCGGAATACCACTAAGTCTAAAATACCGGTATCAAGATGACGACAAATGTAAGAAGATAGTCTCTCTGTATATATGATTTTATAGAGGTAGGTTTTTCAATTTAGTTAACATTGGCCCCTGATATAAAAAGATAATTCAGTAGATATTTAAAAATTTGCACTTAGTACATGTGCGCTAAACAGTTGGTTAAATAAATTATTTAGTTGCATTTTTCTATAATCGAATATGTAAAAATCTGCCTTAACTTCATTCGTTCCATTGGAACAAAAAGGTGATTCAAAACGCGTTTTGTCAGTATATTCTGTGAATGGTTTTGAAATTTAAATTTGAAACACTTATAATAAGTATAAAACATTTTCGTACCGAAAATGTATGGCTTTGAAAAAACTCAAATCATAATTTAAATGCCCGACATGTAGTCATTTATTTTAAAATAACACTAAAGTTCACTTCCACAAAGATTATTATTGCATAGATATTGGACTTACTTTTTCAGAAATGCTCTGTTCATCGTCAAACCCGATCCATTGATTTCCGTTTACATAATATGGCACCTTCTGTAATTTATCACGATAGGTTTTCCCTTTTCCTGACACTTGTTGCCAACATACCTTAAATTTAATAAAGCTGTACAATTACTTCATTAAAAATTGCACTTGCTAATAACCAATGCAATGATTATAAACTTGTGACAATTTAGGTGACCAATGATTATAATTACAAATAAACGTTTAGTTGTAAGTTACCACAAGAAAAGCAAGGATTCACGTTTGATTTACTTTTTCCAAGCGCTGTAATTATAGGCTTCACCAGATGAGTGAAAAAATAAGCAAGGTTGCTAAAATACTGTGAAGTGTGGAAAAAATTAAATATTTATTAATCTTTTTAACAAAAAATGCACATCTTTTATATGTGTAGAAAATTCTAAGAAATATGAGAAATATCAAGGTTCCTGGATAAAAACGTAAAACGTAAACTTAGAAATCAAAAAATGATCTGTCTTAATATAAGACTGCTAACAAACAACGAAGTTCAATGTCCAGAATATAGAAATATTTTTGAAAGAAATCAATAAAAAAGTATGATACATATTTCCATGTTCACAGAAACATTCTGTAAAGTTTTAAGATTTAATTTTAAAAACTAAGTATAGTTGATTTCAAAATATGAAATCCCTCTGTTATAAAGATTGCTAAAACAATAAAGTTTTAAAGTCCGCAAAAATGGGGAAAATCCCGAAAAACTTATTAATGTCACTTACATATCCTCAATGTATATGTAAAGTGTTTTAAGTTTTTGATTAATGAATGTAGTAGGAAATATTTTTCAAAATATTGACCAGACCCCTGCGCCCGTCCTCCTACCCATTTTCCGTACTATAACCCATTTACAGTTGGTGCAAACCGGTCAAACATACAGAACATAAATGGTTAGTTGTAGTTAAAATGTATGTATACTGCTTATTGCGACATTTTAACATTACAAACGAAAAATAAATAGTCATTTACAACATACTGTTACCTAAGAGAATTTTAAGCAACAAGGCGTTTTAAGCAACCGAGTATACACAGGCGTTTTAAACAAACTGGTTTATGATTGCGTTTTAAACAACACATTGTTTACAACCGGGGTACATAGTGGCGTTATAAAAAACGACCAAGCGATACAAATTAACATCATTTACTTTCACAGGATATCATTTGACATCAATGAACGACCACACGATATCATTGAACCGTTCACAAAAATCGTTAATATTTTTTTGAAAATGTGTATGTACTTTTTCTGTTCACTTTTTAAATCGCAAAGTAAAGTGATTGTTTCATTTTTCTCAATACAATTTTGTTTTCTATTTAAAAACTTTTAAAAAAAATTAACCAAACTACCTCGTAATATGAAAAAAACCCAGCTTCTCGTGTCATATTTCCTGCCGTTCCTGCTCCAGATACCGGTGCTCCTATTCCATAATCCGTTTCGTCCGAAAGCTTAAAGGTGCGACCGTATGAAGCAAGACCGATGATAAGCTTTGATCTTGGCGTCCCCTTCTTTACCCAATATTCAGCAGACCAACTCTGAAAAAAACATGCAAGAAATATAATTATTTGGTGTTTAAAGTGAATAAGTTCTTGAGTTGAAATATTTTAATTTGAATAAAATAATAGATATCATTCATGTCAATAAATAAATAAATAAATATATATATAGATTTAAAAATTACAAATAATTATAATGTTGAAATCCCCCCAAAAGAAAAATTAAAACAGAAATACAAATGAATATTAAAATATATTATAAAAACATCTTACAATTGTGAATTTTTCAAAGACGTCATCGAACAAAGGGCTGTTGTGTCCAGTTATTTGTTCCCAATGTCCATGGAGATCATAACTCATCAGGTTAATAAAATCAAGATATCTGAAAAGATAAATACAGATTTATTTAAAAAGGAAAAACAAAGAAATTTCGACTGATATTAAATTCTCGATACTGGTTTGCCGTCCGCGAAAATTGTTATACAATGTATTTGTGTTCATTCAAATCAGGCGTAAAGGCTAGGATGAATTTTATCTACCGATCTTATACTGCAATTCTTGCATCAAACCCTTAATATATGACAGAGTATCTCTTTGTATATTGAAACAAGAATAAATAGCTTACTCTGCCATAACGGGAATGTCATAAGCCTTGTCGATTGTATCTTGACCAGCAGATACAGCAGCCGATACGAGCAGACGAGGTTTACCAGTCAGAGCAGCTTCTGTCTCGTAGGCTTGACGTAGTTCCTGGAAAATAAAATATAGCATGTATATGGCATTGCCACAGTACATACAACGATTTTTTATATCGGTTCTTTGTACATAATCAAGATCTTGTTTATTACAAGTCTCATCAGAACATACAAAGCATTACATAAAAGAATCTTTTACATCACATACCACTGCGTATAGTATTTTATTTACAAACGAAATAAAACACTATGTTAGACACGGTTGATAGATGTCTCGTTTATTTTTTATTGTTTATCATCATAAAGCTTAACTTAGATTTTAAGTTGACTTTTAACGTATGGCATTCATATTTGTCTCACCAACGCCACCAAAACCAATAAATAAATAAATAAATAAATAAATAAATAAATAAATAAATAAATAAATAAATAAAAGATTTCAAGTTATCAAATAGCAAGAAAACGTTCAATAATTCCAGAAGTTAAAGATAAACATTACCTTACAAAGAATACCAAAATTCGTTTTGTCTGACGGAATACCACCTCTGCTAGCTGGATACTCCCAGTCCAAATCGAGTCCATCAAAGCCGTATTTTCTAAGAAATACGATAGATTTTTCTATAAATGTTTTCCTGTTATATGGCGATGATACCATCTTTGTATATTGGCTATTGTCAGCATTCCATCCACCAATAGCAAGCAGTGTTTTTAGTTTTGGGTTTGATTGTTTCAATTCATTGAAGCGTTTGTAACTGAAACAAATACAGTTAAATGTTAATGTTTTATAGCAAAGTATAAGTATAGCATTTTAAGATAAAGCGCTTGTAATACCAATGCAGAAGAATGAAAATTTTACAAAAATTATGTTTAATCTAATACAAACGATAATAAAACAAATAATCTACATTAATTTAAACAGTAATGTTGTCATTTGCAACTTATAATCATTATTATTAACGCTTTATTTGATAATAGGCTCCTCAACTGTTCGAATTACAAGACGTTTTTAATAAATAATCCAACTTCCGCATCATTTGAACTTTGATGAAGGTCAAGATAAACCAGGCTTTGCAAATTTTGAACATATAAAGATTCAAGCTTCTATGCCTTTCGGGTAATCGATTTACCATTTTAGGTCACCGTGACCTTGAAAGAAGTAAATTTAACTAGGTTTACCAATTTCAAAGACTTAAGCCTGGAAACCTAAGTATTAGATATCAATGTCTGATTAAGTGATTCTAAGGAAGAGTACGTTTAAGTGTAAGGTATCACGGTCGACCACATCAGGCGACGGACAAAGAGAGCAGTAGACTTGCTTTATCACCGTGAACTTCCGTGATCTAAA
Source organism: Tegillarca granosa (assembly GCA_029721355.1). Taxonomy (NCBI): domain Eukaryota; kingdom Metazoa; phylum Mollusca; class Bivalvia; order Arcoida; family Arcidae; genus Tegillarca; species Tegillarca granosa. The sequence continues at coordinate 50,499,911 of CM056594.1, read as the reverse complement.
TATGCAAAAATAAACAGTTTAAACTCCAGTTTCATTACAAGCATCTCAGTAATGGGTAACTTTGAAATTTTCGTTACTCTAAAGTGTATTCTTACTTTAAATTGTATTTAGCGATCGATGCGTCCTAGCTTTGCAAGTTGATCAATTTTGTATCCGTAGAATTAATAAAATTAAACTAGAAATATCTTTTCCTACCAACCTCAACTATATCAACTTACAGACAAGTTATAGCGCCTAAAGAAGTATTTACACTAACCCTGGCTATATAAGACCAAATATGTAATTACACTATTCCTGACTGTATAGGACCAAATACATTGTACACCTTGGGAAGACCGATGAAGTATAAATGTAGAATTGTCATATACCACTTTTTGAATGTATTTTTATGATTAAATTCAAAAAGTGGTATATGACAAAATTCATATATTATACAATTCATCAGAGAACATAAAAAAGATAAGGATAATACATTTTACAACAAAAGACCTTCAATAAGTAACGAATCAAAAATAAACATTCCCACATTGTTTATTTTTAATCAATTTATGCTTATTTATTTACAAAGAAACTACAAATAACAAGTAACAAGATGCCATGGGCCTTTATGCTCACTTGACATACGCATGATGATTTCAACTTGTCTAATATCACAGTACTTAACTAATGTCATGATAATGAAAATGCGAAAATTGATTTAATCACAAATTAAAAAAAAAATTCCCTATCAGATACACTCAATATATCTGTTGGTCTCTTGTACAAGGCATTAATTAAACTTGGGTTCCGTTATAAAAAGGCCGTGGACTGCATGCAGTTACTTGTAGAAAGTACTGATAAAATTAATCAGCGATGTAATGTTTTTTAGAAAAATAAGAGGAGGGTTTACATATTGTTTGTTTAGATAAAACATGGGTAAATGCTCATCATGGCAGAAATTATCAGTGTAATGGTCAGGACAATAACTGTTCTAGGATCTCACCTTCTGGTAAAGGTCAGACTTATTATTTTACATGCCGAGGGTCATCAGAACATGGATTTTTAAATAATTGTAAGTTGGTGTTCAGGTCTAAAACGAATTCAGCTTATTATTATGATGAGATGTGTGGTGCTGTATTCATGGAATGGTTTAAAACCCAGTTAATCCCCCCACTGACTGAAAAATCAGTTATAGTTTTGGATAATGCCAGCTATCATAATTTACGTGTTCCTGGTACGGAATCGCCTACTACTTCTTCTTTGAAAAAATGTGATATTGCTTATTGGTTAACAAAAATGAACATAACATATCCAAAAAATGTATAAAACAAGAACTTTACACGATTGCTGAGAGAAATCGTTTACCAATTGAATATTTAACAGACAAAATTGCAAAAGACAATGGTCATAAAGTCATCAGAACCCATGTCCGTCATTTCATTTTCATTGCTATTGAGCATATCTGGTCTCAGGTCAAAGATTATATAGCAGTCAATTAGCTGACGTTGAAAACATCAGACCCGGTGCTTTTAGCAATGTTACTTTGACAAACTTGGAGAAGGCAGTTGAAGATACTATTAAAAAAGAAAATGAATACTGGAAAACCGAAGCTATAAGACAATCAGACATTGAAAAAATTGTTATAAGTTTGGATTCTGATACTGACAGTGACAGTGAAAGTTAGATATGTCCAATTATGTGTTTGGCATGGTCACTACTGGGGTTAACAGGTGATCAACTCTACTTTCTTTTATTATTGTAATTAGTTCAGGTAAATTTTGATGTCATTTACATTAACAGTTGTCAGCCTTATTAGGCTAAAAAGTTGGAGTTGTTGGACATAGAAAATGTTCAGTTTGAAGTAAAATTGAAAATTTTATAGAGTGTGCAGACTTTTTTTTTTTTTTTTTTTTAAAAAAAAAAAGGTTTTGTGAAGAAATTGACATTGTACATTAGGTCACCTCCTAATAAAACTATACCAAAAGAAAAAATAGTAAAATTATGTAAACTGGATACAATCTTTGAAAGACGGAGTTTTACTGATTATGAATATGGTTTAGTCTAGGTGTTTAAAATTCCGTTTTTATCCATAAAATTGAACTGAAGATATTGTACAGATATAACTTAAATGTTTACTTACAGATATCCATCATTCCACTCAATTGTCATTATATTGTTGTCTACTAATTTTCCAAATGCGTAGATCAAATGTGTACATAAATCAGGTTCTATATTTTCCGGAACAAACCTTCCAGCCCCAGGTCTGTACTGTGACCAATTTGTATAGTAACATACTCTCTTATATTCTGCATGTCCTAAATTGTAAAGAAATTGTAAAATAATATTTAAAAAATGCACATGCAAAGAGAGAGAGAGAGAGAGAAAAGAGAGAGAGAGAGAGACGTCAGGTTCTTTTCTCTGCATACAACCAAAGCAATACAAAACTATTGACTAACCACTTGGTAAATGTTTTTTTACTGATTAACCATTAACCACTCGGTCCCTGTTTGTCACTGATTAACTAGTCGGTTAATGCTTGTCACTGACTAACCATTCAGTTACTACTTTTCACTGACTATCCACTCGGTTACTGCTTGTTACTTACTAACAATTAGCTTAGTATTTGTCACTAATTAACCACTCGGTTGGTGGTTATCACTAACTAATCATTTAGTTTCGATTTTATATGCTCAATTAAGAATGATGTGTAGTTCACTAAAACATCATCTTTTTCACAAAAATATTATTGACAATGAACTATATGCTCTTGTGGTAGCAAAGAAACAACAAGACATTTTTTTACTGACTGTCCAAATTTTTTTGATATAAGAACTTAACTTCTTTTATCCTTAAGTCATTATAATGTCAGTATGAATACTCTACTTTATGGTAATTCTAATTTGTCAGATGGACAAACCACTGAAATTTTTCTCAGAGTTCAAAAGTATATACTTGACAGTAAAAGATTTTGAGCATTTTAAACTCCACTAACTATGTATATGATTTGTTTTATTTTTTATACCAACACAAGTTTTTTTCTGTTTTTCCCCTTTCATAATTTCATATCTTAGTCATATATCACAGTATTCAAACATATCTTTATGCTCTTACAATGTCATTTATGTATTTACTTTAATTAATTAGGAGACGGATTTATGTAATGGTTTGTTAACCATTGCTTCCGAATCTTTTTCATCTCTTATGATAATGTCATTTGTTATGTGTATTTGTTGCATACATGTGAAACTTTAATGAATTAAATACTGTTTACACTAACTAATCACTCAATTTCTTTATGTCACTGACTAACCAAAAGCAGTTAATGCCCCACCCCCACTGACTGACTAGATTCGTAACATCTATCACTGACCAATCACTCGGTTACTTCTCGTCACTAACCACTTGGTAATGTTATTATTTTTCATACTGACCACTCGGTTAATGCCTGTTACTAACCTTTTGGTTGCTGATTGTTAGTGAGATTGGCACAGGTATCTATGATCTGTTCTTAAAAATGAGGACTAAAACCCACCCAACAATTTTAGATGAACCCAGGATTATATTGTCATATACCACTTTTTGAATTTAATCATAAAAATATATTCAAAAAGTGGTATATGACAAGATCATAGAAACTTGATATAATGGAGCCTAGGAAAATAAGAAAATAATTTCAGATTAATCCTATATAAAATGGGTGATCTTTAAAAGATGGCACCAAAGTGAAAAAAAAAGAAAAAAGAAAAAGATCTGATAAAACCCTGAATTAGCTTCACACCAGTAATAAATAATGGGTACTAGATATAATTATTATATGGTTGGTGTCACAACTTGTTAAGTTAGAAAATTAAATAATCTCATTTATCTGATTGAACAAAGATAAAAATGATTTTCTAAAACAATCTTTTTTATGTTTGGCATTTTTCATAAAAAATATGTTTCTTACTATTTTGTATAAAGTAGCTTTAGAAAAGTATCACTTACCATACGTTAAAAACGCCAAAACCAGTGCTAGAATTCGAAGTAGCATGATCGGTCTTCGATGGAGTAACTTCTGTAAAATTGAACCAAATCTGAATGGTCAGTCGTGATGTTTATCTGTATTTAAACTGGGCTTGACCAGCTTGACCCAAGTTTAAACATCATCAAGATGATCGGATAGGTAGTTTTAAACATTAAATATTATTATAGATGGTTTCAATTCGTTTAACATGGTCACGGATAAACAAATGATCATTGAAAGTATTTCTTTTTGTATATAATAAAGATAAGGTATTATGTCGTGTTTTAAATTAAAGAATAAGAAAATATTATCTTAATGGAACGATGACGTTAACATCGACTAGAAATGTGATAAAAATACGGAAAAGTAGAATAATAAAACTATAACAATGCCTATACTTACTGTAATACAATTTTGTACCTTCCCCTCCTAGGGATTTAGAGTCAGTTTGATTGCTGAATTTAAATGATTTTCCCCAGGCACTCAGGTTTCTACTGTCATATACCACTTTTTGAATTTAATCATAAAAATACATTTAAAAAGTGGTATATGACACTACTATCTCTTTATAACTGACCAACTCAAAGTAGAAATCTTGACTCATCTTGTTATCATTCTTTCTTCTTAAAAATAGGAGAGAGCTACAAAACACAAATTAAAACAAGAGGACCATGGGCCTTAACGCTCACCTGGACATATGTCCAAAGTACAATAAACAATAACTGTAATTACAAATATTTTCAAGTATTTGCGAGTTTGAAACTGCAATAATTAATCAGAAATATTTAGTCACAGTTCATTTATAAATATTTAAATGCGTGTAGTAGCTAAAGTCCAATGCATACTTTCTTGATAATTAAACATTTTAGTACACTTATGCAGCTATGATCTTGACCTTTTAACATATGACCTTGAACCATCAAGACATACAATATTCTAATACATAAACATTCCTATACAAACAGTTTAAAGTTTCCAAGATAATTAACAATTTCAAACTTCGATTGCAGCTATGACCTTGACCTTTCAACATATGATCTTAGACCAAGTATCAAAATAATCGTCATATCAATACCTAAAATATTCTAATATATATGCCAATACAAAAAAATCATAGTTTTCAAGTTAATTAACAATTTCAAACTTCGAATGCAGCTATGACCTTGACCTTTTGACATATGACCTTGAGCCATATACCAAAATGATCACCATATCAACTCCGACAATATTCTATATACCTTTACAAAAAAGTAAATAGTTTTAAGATAATTAATAATTTCAATATTCTAATGTACCTATGACCATTATCTAACATATGACATTAAATCATATATCAAAATAAATAAATATATAAATACCTACAATATTCTAAAATTCAACTGGTATTTGTGTTATATATTCACGCCTCCATAAACGGTTAAAATTTTCAAGATAATTAAAATTTCAATATTCTAATGCATTTATGACCTTCACCTTTGAACCTATGACCTTGAACCATATATCAAAATGATCATAAAATTAATAACCAAAATATTCCAATATACATGCATATACATGCATATACAAAAAGTTAACAGTTTTCAAGACAATTAACAATTTCAGTCTCCGTATGCACATTGACCTTTGAAAATATGACCTCAAACCATATATCAAAATGATCGTCATATCAATACCTACAATATTCAAATATATATGCCTATACAAAAAGTTTTTATAAACAATTTACAATTTTAGTATTTAGAACCAAAAATTGATATTTCAGGGGCATCAACTCCTACATGGATAATCATATAGTAACGAAACTTGGTAACTTCTTAAATTTTGTCATGCTGAACATTTTTGCAATGTATTATTTTTATCTATCTCCAATAGTTTTCAATGAAATAGCCTAAAACTGCAAAAATCACAAACTAGGTCATGACCTACATCTTTGACCCTGACCCCATTTTGAACGTCTTTTCAAGAACAATTCAAAACTGAAATCCCCAATGTCATTATCTATATAAATAGTCAAGTTATATTAATTTAAAGCCATTTTACAAAATTTTTAAAATTCAAAACAAAAAAGAGCAACCCATTTTTCTACCTAATTTCAAGAAATGAATAAACTAAAAGGCTAAAAACCCTAGATAAATCAAATATTGCATCAAATTTTTCATCGGTTTAAGAGGAGATATTTAAAGATTTTTACTCCCCAAGGTCACACTGACCTAGATATTGAAACCATAACAACACCAACAAATTTGAATCGCACTGGCGCAAACATGCTTCTGACCAAGTATCATTGAAATCTGTTCGACAGTTTTGGAGGAGAGGTCGATATAGGTGTTAACGACACACACACGCACGCACATACACACGCTGCACTATGCTTTAAGCTCGCATGACCTGTGGTCAGAAGAGCTTAAAATCGTCAAAACTTACTTTTTGCGCTGTATGATGTAAAAAATCGAACTATTCGTGGAACACAAATGTTAATAGAACTCGTGATGCACGAGTGAAAACTGAATACCAGTTATAACGAATAACAAAGAACGATAACTTTCATTTTTGCCAGCATTATTATAAAATAAAGAACGGTAATTTGTAATAAAATGTAATATGTAAAAGAAAATAAATAAATAAATAAATAAATAAATGAATAATTAAATAAATAAATAAATTGACATATTGTCAGAATATTGAGAGATTATGATTTGAACACATGGAAGTCCTTTTTTCTTTTATAAGACTTCAGGTTACTTAGTTAACATATATACGAATACCGTCATTATCTTAACAGAGCACAAACTTTTCTATGTCAATGTTTGTAATTCACTAAAGCCAGAAGGCACTTATAAATAAACATTACACGCACTTTTGAGGAGGTTAATATCGAAACACATAAAAATATTTCTATTAAAATGCGAGAGGAAACAATTTCTTATATAGAAGAAAATTAATAATTTTAGACTCTTTATTTCCTAAAACATTTTTAAGTACATATCTGGTTGTTCAAAAATTTAAGTTTTTTGAAATTATACATTTTGAAAAATAAATGTTTTAAAAAATCAAAAAACTATTTTCCAAAAAAATGTTACCCCGACTATACGAACTAAACTTATTACCACTGGACATACCAATCTATCAACCTACTCTGTGTATTACCACCATATTCCTCTTCTTTTTTCGGAAGAAGAAGAAGAAGAAGAAGAAAGTTTTTTCTGATAATTGTGTTATTTGGCAGAGTTTCTAGAGTATTTAATTTCGCCTTAAAGTTATCGGATATAACATGTAATGACGCACAATTTGTAACGGGCTGTGAAAAATTTTATAAATGTATTTAAAATTCATTACTTTAGGGCAGCTAAATTCGCCTGAACTATTTCTCATTGTGCTGAGTATACTTTTACTGGATGACCATAACTAATTTTCTATGTTAATATTTATAGCAACAAATTACATTTTGATTTAAAAAGTAATAAAAATTTACTTAAAGCTGTATCTCAATGAACTGCCCACCGATTTGTAAATTTTATTTTAATGGATAATAGAACGTAAAAAGCAATGTTTTACATACATGTGTATTAACCAGTTTTATTTTAATTTCTAGTACCATCAAATGTGTTAAATAACGATAGAATAGAATAACTTTAAATAATTTTGTGATCATTTTTTTAAATTTTTCTTCTTTGAAATTATGCATATTAATAAATTTCATGCTACCCTTGGCTATGACACAGTACTTCATAGGAGATACTTACTCTTACGTAGGGGATACATGTACTACTTCATGAATAGAAGATACTGAATATAAGATAAAAAATTCCAGGGATGTGGTAATCGCTCTTGTAAATTTGATTTTTCTTATGGTAATTGGCAAATAAAATATATAACTCCATACTCTGATTTAATTGTATGAATTGATTAAATGAATTAATATTTTTGACATAATAATAGACTCATAACAGGAACGATGCAAATTTCAGCTAAAATTATAATTTAAAAAAAAAAATCAAAGATTTGTCAGAAACGATGACACAAATATAATTTTATACCAAAAGTAACCTGTTCAAAATTCAGTGAAATTGACTTTCTGTTGAGACATGTATTTTTTAACTATTATGTGCACTAGAAACTATTAAGACTATTATTAGTGCAGTTTTAGACTATAAAACCTTAAGTTTGGTTCTAAAACATTATATTAGATTTTGAAATAGATTCAGTTGTAACGGATTTTGAAAAAGATCCAGTTGTAACGGATTTTAAAATAGATCCAGTTGTAACGGATTTTAAAATAGATTTAGTTGTAACGGATTTTGAAATAGATCCAGTTGTAACTGATTTTAAAATAGATTTAGTTGTAACGGATTTTGAAATAGATCCATTTAAAATAGATTTAGTTGTATCAGATTTTGAAATAGATCCAGTTGTAACGGATTTTAAAATAGATTCATTTGTAACGGATTTTAAAAAAGATCTAGTTGTAACGTATAAGAGCACCAGCTTATCATTTTCTTAACTGCTTGTGCGGACAGTTCAAAGAACAGATTTTAGTGTACGAAATATTATCAGTTCGACTGGCAAAGGTGTTTTTTTTTTCTTCAGGAATTTCTTTTTTTTTTTCGCATTCCCAGAACTCATTGAAAGAGTCTTGACTGGAGTGTCATGTGCTACTTTTGAATTGTATTATTTCATAAAAATTCAAAAGTAGCACATGACAGGAGCGTAAAACACCATTACTCAACTTTATATTATTCGTTGTTTGTGACAAAGATCGTAAAGAAATATCTACAAAACTTTACGACAATCAATTTACATGCGATCAAAAATGAATGGACTTGCATCTTAGGATACTATATAATGTTTAACTACCACGTGATATGATGTTGAATGTTGTAGCACTTCATATCAGCAATTTTTCAACTCAGTTTTTGTTAATTGTATGTTATCTTAAACACACGATCTTGAGATGCGTAAGTGTGCAAGTGTTTCTGATTTGCATTGTACTAGATCGCACTTTTATATAGCGCTAGTACACCCGTCCGCATTGTCGCGGATAAACACTACAGAACACTTACGGTCCATTATAACGGTACCAAGCCAACCAGTACAGGACTACGTCAAGGAAAACCTGTCTCACTAGAGGTTGACGGGGTCGAGTTCGTAGCGGAGAGACACCTCGAGCTTGAAGGCTAATGCTTATGCAATGATCACTCGGTCAACTCCCTCGGCCGACTGTGTGATGTGAGTTAAATAATGATTTTCCTTTCTTTTGCAAAACCTCAAAGTCTCTTAGCGTTTTAATCAAATAAATTTTGTAAAACATTGTACAGTCCTTAGTTGGAAATAAGCAATAATTAATGTTCGACTCCTGTAGAGCATATTGTAAATCTCCATTAAAGTAACAATTTGTTTTTTTTTCATAGCCACTAAAACCATGCGGGAATAAGATTATTACGTCACACTGATTAAAATGTTGTGAACTTGTAAAAATGAATAAATCATGAAATAAAATTAAATTAAAAAAATGATTAAATAAATAAAAAAAATATTTATTACTTAATTGTTTTAAAGACAGAGTTACCCCATAAAAAGAAGATATATAATCCCATTTTAGTATTAACGGAAACAGAAACCACAACGTTTGAATACGAGACATTCTGTTATCTTTATTGTCTTTTTCTTATTGTGTTTTGCCTAAAGGCTTTAAGTAGTTCATCAATTTTAATTATTTATGTAAACTAATCTTATTTATTTATTTAGTTTTGAAGCATATATATGGATATCTCTTAAATACACGAAACCTTGACCCAGATTTAAATCTGATGCGAGCACAGCAAATCCGAATTCGGTGGTCAATAAATGCGTATTCACTGAATTCAAATTTTTTTTAGAATGTCTTAATTTCATATTCAAAGTAGAATCTGATTATTCATTCTTATTTCACAAAAAATGGGCGTTGGAAAAAGGAACTTTAATCTAAATAACAAAACGCACCACAACAAAAACTAGACAACTACTGGCAAGACCAAGAAATTGTTGACATTGAATATAATAACAGAATTGACATAATTGTGTAATCAAAGGTGTATCCAAATTATCGCTCTTATTTTACAACCAGTGTATCTAAAACACACACACACACACACACACACACACACACACACAGACACAGAGTTAAGAATAAGTTATTTTAACAAACAATGAAATATCAATCAGACATAAATACTATTTTATAGATCCCTATAACAAACACGTAATTATATTTTCAATATAACTTTTTAAAAGTTTATTAAAGAATATGAATCGGTGAAAGGTGAATTATTTTATTACGATTACTTAATGCAAATGAGAAACTTTGATAAGTCTGTGCGATAAAAATAAAATGCAGTAAACTGGACCCAACACTGTCGTAAATACAAAGGTGATTCTATCATTGCCTTTTACTACGGATTGGCATCATCGGTGTAGTTGACTATAAACGGGTATCACCGGTGGTACAGTCAAACACGCAAATGGTTTAATGACTTAAATTTTGAATGCCTTTTTTAATATTCTCCAGTTTTTATAACTTAGAGCAACATAAATGTCCTGACTATGGACCTTGAACTGTCTTCTTCTATTTACTGATCTAACATCAATTTTGGGTGTTCAGCTTGCTATCTTTTAGCTTTTATACTTATGGTACATTCCATGACTATAGATTGTCACCAATGGCGTAGTTAATCCTCGCCCTGTTTCTTGACTTTAAATTGGCGCCAATGGTGTAGTTGGACCTTGACATTTCTTCTTTTATTCACTAGTGTGATTTCAATTTTGGATGTTCAGTTTGATACCCTCTAGCTTCAGTAACTTTGCTACATGTCCTGGCCGTGGATTGGCGTCGATGACAATGTTGAGCCATGCACTGTTGTCTTTTTTTTCATTGGCCTGGCTTTAATGTGAAGTTAAATGCCCTCGAACTTGCATACCATTACTACATATTAATCGTTGTCTGTATTTTATAAATTATAGATGTTGGTTGATCAGTATTTTTAAGTCCTATATCCATTTAATCTGTAGATATCACTGGTTGCTATAGAAGTGGGATGGTAAGTGCATTATAAATGTAATGGAAACTCCACCACACCACTAGGCTGGAAAATATTTTTTTTCGTTATGTCAATTATGAATAATTAGATATGTCTTTGATTTTTATTTCATGTTTTTGATGTCATTATGCTTGGTAATTTTGTCTGTTGCTCAGATTTAGCATTAAACATTCTGTGTTTCATTTAATTTACATAGATGTATGATGTATTTTATTTAATCTCATTATGTTTTGATCTGCCTTGTACTAGTGTGGACTTAAATTGCCGATTTTTAGCTTACCTGACCACAGCGTGTGTATGTGCATGCGTGTGTTTGGGCGTCGTTAACACACATTTTCGACTTCTCCTTCGAAAGTACTGGACAGATTTCAATGAGACTTGGTCAGAAGTATGTCTGGGTCAGTTCAATTCAGATTTGTTCGTGGTGTTGCCATGGCTAACGAAACTAGGTTAAGGTGACCTAGGGGTGCAAAACTCTTTAAAAATATTCTTCTCCCAAACCAACTACGGGAGATAAAACTGATGTGATATTTGGCTTCTCTAGTGTCTTAAGCCTATAGTTTGTTCATAACATCATCGGAAATTCCGAAAAATGGGTTTAAATTCTTTTTAGAATTTCGAAATTATCTTAAAAACGCTACATCTCAATTATTTGCAAAAATCTTCAGTTTTGATGTCAACTTGATATGTTCTTTAAAATGAGGTCACGACCTATTTTTTTACCTTTGAGTTGTTAGTTCTAAATAAGCTGTTTTTTTCCAGATATTTTATGCTTATACATTGTATTTTGAAATTGATAAGCATGGTAAGATCAAATGATATGCTAGAATTTTAAGAAATCAGAAAATAACTTTTGAAGTTATTATCCCACAATATGGTAATTTTTTGCAAATTTTGCTGTTTCTGGCATGTTTTTAAAACTGTTATAAATAGATAATAAAAATAAATTGCGAAAAAGTTCAGCATAACAAGATCTAGCAAGGTAGCAAGTTTCGTATCTATATGTTGATCCATGTAAGATTTGTTACCCGTGAAATATTGATTTTTTTCAGAAATTTCGATGTTTTTGACTATTTTCTTGAAAACTATTACAGATGGGTATGAACAATAAATTGCAAAAATGCTCAGTACAACAGAATCTAACAATGTAGCAAATTTCGTTTCTAAATGTTAATCCATGTAAGAGTTGTTGCCCTTGTAAGCGCATTAGGCAAGATCGTAAATGCAATGTATAACATACCTCGTTTTTGACCATTTTCCTGAAAACTTTTATAGATGGATTAATAACAATAAATTATAAAAATGTTCAGCAAAAAGATTTTACATGTAGCAAGTTTGGTGTCTTTATGTTAATCTATGTAAGAGTTGTTGCCCCTGGAATATTGTTTTTTTTTTTTTTAAATTTCATTGTTTCTGATCATTTTCTTAAAATCTATTATAAGATGGATAATAACAATAAATTGCAAAAATGATCAACATGACAAAATCTTACAAGAGAGTAAGTTTGGTGATAATATCGTAATCTATGTAAGAGTTGTTGCCCCTGCAATTCTATTTTTTTTTTTTTTTTTTTGCAAATTTTGCTGTTTTTTACCATTTTCTTGAAAACTTTAAGAGATAAATATTAACAATAAATTGCAAAAATGTTCAACATGACCACATCTAACACGGTAGCAAGTTTTGAATCTATAAATTAATCCATGTAAGAGCTGTTGCCTCTAAAACACTAATTTATTCACAGATTTTGCTGTTTTTGACTATTTTCTTGTAAACTATTATAGGTAGATGATAACAATAAATTGCAAAAATAATCAACATGATAAATTCTAGCAATTTTTCAAAACTATATTATATTCAATGTAAGAGTTGAAATATAATTTTTTGTGAATCTGACATTCTTTGATGATTATCATGAATATTAATTTAGTTTAAACAATAAATTGTTGCCACAGAATAATTCATGTTTTGATAACTTTGATGTTATTGGCTATTTTTGAATTTTTTAACAGAATTCTGTTATTTTATTAATTTTTTGTGTAAAAAATCTTTATAATAGTCATTTTCATTTTAAAGCATCTAAGTAAGACATAATTTATCAGGTGAGCGTATAAGGCCCATTGGGCCTCTTGTTAGATTGTAGGGGTCTTCAAACCTGCTTTTTTACTAGTGCAGACTTATAGCGCCGACTTTTAGACTGCATGGGTCTTCAGATCTGCTTTGTACCAGTGCATGCTTATAGCGAACTTTAGATTGTAGAATAATTTCAGAATACTACATCAAACCACTCAGTCTATAATACTGACACTAAGACAACATGTGTAGGGTCTATGAACAGTGTCAAATTTAGAGAAAATGTCTTTACTTTGCTAACCAACTTCTAAAGCAGTTGATTTCATTGATCCCTGTTGAACTGGTTAAAATAATTGTTAATTTCCTTTTCAACTGTCAAACAGAAAATATAAAAAGCAATCCCAGTTTTAAAAATTTTGTTTATATCAAAATCAACAAATTTCAATAAAACATTCATTACAAATCTTAAAAAAAATATTATATTATATAAAGTTAATAAATATCACAGACATTATCAATTAAATCATTAATGTTTTTTAAAACAGTCAACCGAATTGAAACGATTAATCCTTTCTTCTATAGATAGCTGTCAATGTACAGTAAGTAAAAACAAGAATTTCAGGGATTTAAATATCTCGCCTGGTTAGTTTTTGATCAAGTAGAAAATACATTACTTTAACATAAACTTTCACATTTTGACACGCCACCGCCGCCACCTAAGTCTCGCCTTATGGCAATGCCAGACTCGACAAAAATTAACAAATAGCCAATAGTTTGTGATCTTTTATCTGTCAAGTTTTGAATTGGCAAAAGTACCCAATATATTCAAGTTAGTACATGTGTATAGTTCCATGTACCCTGGCAAGTTAACCAATTGTTATGCAAGAAATTTCTGTGAAGGGTGACAAAAAGGTTTAGACATTTGTAGCAAGCTTATAAAGGAAGTCAATGCTAAATTGATTGTCATAGCAGAATGATGACGGCAAGATTAAAGCAAAAATCAAATTTGAAATACATGTATTAAACAACAATTATTTCATTTGTGATATTCCCTGAGAAGTATTTTAAAAATTTACATATCCATCAGAAATACAAAACACAGTAAAGTTTCAAACAATGAAATCCTAAAAGAATATTTGTTGTTACACAATATTTGATATAAGCTTGATCATTTAAAAAAACACCACTTAAATATATTTTTGAAATATATAATTTACAGAAATTTGACTTTATTTATGAACAGGTTTTTTGTGAAAATAATATTGATCCATCTACAAATGAATACAAAATAAAAAATTTATTTCAAATTATTTACTATTGTTTAATGATTTTAAATAACCATTCCCTTAAGGATTTCAACTCTTTGTCTTGGTCAACAATGGTTACTTATCTTGTTTAACTTTCAAAATCATCTTGACTCATGACAGAAACCAACAGTCCATGAACATTTCTTTGATATAGAGATCAGCTACAATAACAACCACTATGTGCCTTTAATAAATCTAAATACATGTAATATATTTTATAGGACAAATGGTTTTTACAAAAATAAATGAGGCTGTTTATTTCTCTAGTGTTGCCAAAACTGTGTAGTGTTTTTATTTTATTATTATTATTATTAGTTTTTGTTGTTGTTGTAATTAATATACATCTTTGTGCCCATAAAGATATGTTTGGTTTTTCACTTTCTTAAAAAAAACTTTTTACTCAATTTTTTTCTCCAATTTTACTTGTTTTTTACCATGTTCTAGAATGTGTTGCTGTATTATACCAAAAGCTTGAATTTTTGTGTTTATTTTGTTAGAGCTTAAACTACCGAGTTTAACAAGATGTAAATACAAAATAAATGTCAATATTTAGACAGATTGTGATTTTCTTACATTTTCACTAACAGGTAACTGATGACAAAAGAAAAGGCAGAATGCAAAAATGATAAAATGTTGCTATTTACGAAAATTAACTGACTTCTATAACAATAATTATCAGGTTTACAATAATAATGCTTCTTTAAAAACAAAAATACATGTAGGATTCATTGAATTACTTTTCTAAATTTTACAAAGTTACCAAGTTATTACTCCAAGATGCTTTACTTGCTTTTGAAAACAAAAGTGAAAATAAACAAACTTGAAAAATAACTCATCTCCAAGTGTATGTATTCTTAATAAACTACTACATATACCTTAACTTTCTGTCAGATACTCATTTTATACTTG
Organism: Tegillarca granosa; assembly: GCA_029721355.1. NCBI lineage: Eukaryota > Metazoa > Mollusca > Bivalvia > Arcoida > Arcidae > Tegillarca > Tegillarca granosa. The sequence goes on along the minus strand of CM056594.1, from coordinate 50,484,570 downwards.
ATATGCAGAAATATTTGTGAGGATAAATATTCATGATTTAGCTTCCAATCATAAGGCAAGAATATAAATTCCCACCAAAAATGCAGGATTGCATTCAAGGGAAGGAAGATATATATATATCAAAAGTGCAAAGTATTATTTCTTCTCACATAATTTCTGTTTATATAGTAACGATAACTGACTAATTTATTGTCCTTTCAGTTTTATTTTAGTTATCTTAAAGCAGACATTCAACCAAACTGCCAAAGAGAAAAGGAAGAAGACCTGCAGAGCATATACAAATCCTGGACGATAGCCTGGGTGTCCATAGAAACCAACCTGACACATTACAACATCACTTAGCAACGTAATGATCAATCTCATAACTTCAAAGTAAGGTGAATTTGAACTGAAAAACAGAAAGTTACCAATGTTAATATATTTCTGAAATAGTAAATACCAATGGTATATATCATTATATGTACACAAACATTCAACATAGTCAATTACAAAAACCTTTAAAATTAGGAAACAAAACAGCTACATTAAAAAAATAAATTATGTCAAGTGAAGTAGAAACAAATCAGAACAAACTAAAAGGCAAGTAAAGTAGAAACGAATCAGAACAAACTGAAAGTTCATGTAAAGTAGAAACGAATCAGAACAAAGTGAAAGGTCAAGTAATGTTTCGCCTGGTTAGTTTTTGACTTTATTAACATAAACTTTCACATTTATACATGCCGTCTACGCCGAAGTCTCGCCTTATGGCAAAGTCAGGCTCGACAAAAACTCTCTCAAGGAAATCGTAGTTCGCCTGCATTTTATATTCTTCAATTTTGTCATTTTTCTATCACTTAAACCAAATATTAAATGGTGTCAAATCAAACAGTCATATTATGGCACACAAACTTAAGAACTTTCTACAAATGGGATAAAAATGTATTCATGGATCCCAAAACTTATACTGGGGGATGACATAAGGTCATCTGTGTATCTACATGTATATAAGTATGTACAGCTTAAAATGACTTACCTCTGATCAAATATTCTACCAAAGCACGACAAGGAAAAACCAATGTAGACAAGAAAACATAATACAGAAGTCTGTGTCATTCCCTGTACAACAAAAATATATAATATTTATACGTAAACTAATGTAACAGTTATATATATATATTACTATTCATTTATGGTGTTGGGCATTATATTGTCGAATAAGGACCTCCCAAACCAAATTTAGGGAAAAAAAAAAGACTTATAAATTACATCTTAGTTTTACATCATGTTGTACATGTATATTACTTTAACATAGAAAATCATTTCCATCTCAAAAGCTAGAGATCCTATAAAACCTAGCACATCTTCAATTAACAGTTCATTGATATACTGATTTATAAGCCAGTACAAATATATTAAGTTTCAGGTTGGGAACTTGTGTCTTTAAGTGATCATAGTGTCTGTCAAAACTCAGGTATGATTCCAACAAAATAAAAATTGCTAGAGTGACTGTGAAAATAGTCAGGTTTCTTGGCTATAGTCAGAGTTTTCTCAATATACTCTCGATTTTTTCTGCCAATTAAGAACTGACCATGCCTATAAATAAATGCCACAAACATGACAATGCATATTTATCATTTCACTACCCTATTGTGTGGTACAATAAGTTAACTTACAAAATCTTGTTCTCACAACAAGATGTTGTTTATATTGAGACTGTGTACCTGGCTTAAACATACAGACCAAGTGTTATTACTTACTGCTTTTCTGGCTCCAACTTCCTGAAACACTAACAGTACCATTAGGAAGTGGATGGCAACATACACATTTACCCACCTAGGACACTGCACATGGTATTGTTTATGTGGTGCTTTAACCTATAATTATGTAATAAAGAAAAATTCAACCATCTATTTTTATTTAAACAAGAACTTTTAAGTAAAAATGTTTTCTAACCTAGCAAAGCTAAGATAATCATCAGATTATCTTATGGTAACTAAAACTGGATTAAAAAAAGACAAAAATGAAAATGCTGTATTTTGAGAATTTTCACAGTTTTAAAATAATAAAAAAAGATTCTTAACTGATCAATTCTAACTTCATTTTCTTGATTTTAATTGTTGGTGCTGGCCATAGAACAAGTAAGGCAAAAAGTTTCATCAGTGTACCTTTGGAATATCCTCTATATCTCCAGTCCTTGGTTTCCCTGGGGACCATCCTGGACCAAAAAATATCACAGCAAGTTTGTGTTTCCATCCTTTTATCTCTCTAAAAACTCCAGACATGTATTTCAAAAATCCAAACTGAAATTGATTCAACATGTAAATGATCACTCATAAATCTTCAAATGATTCTGCAGCAAAATGAAACCCAAAGTAATATAACAACAATGGAAATCAGCACAGATATAAATAAGCTCTGTTCATCTGCAGATTTTATAAGTAAAAAATTTGATAAAATTTGACTTGTAGTTCATACACTAAAATTGTTGAAGATCTTTACTAGACCTCCATTAGAACTAGGTGTATAAAATTAATAAATTTTGATACATTGATATCAAGGATTAGTCAGAAGATATTAGAATCCAATACTGGTATGTAGAATATTTACCTTGAAGTTTTTTTCACATTCAGATATGAAAATTAAAATTTAATTGAAAAACAGAGAAAATTTTTAATATAATGTTGTGAGATTATGACATATATATCAAATGTATTGATACACACACAAACACACACACACATGGGGGGAGAGAGAGAGAGAGAGAGAGAGAGAGAGAGAGAGAGAGAGAGAGAGAGAGAGATTTTTTTTCAACTCACCTGAATTTCAAATGGTTCAAATGTGTTTATTGGGTGAGTGAGTCCATATACAACTTCTTCATCTTCTGCTTGAAATGTACCTGTCAATCAAAAAGGAAATCTGCAAGTCAATTGTGTTTATATTTATATTATATACATGGCAAGCAAAGTGCACAAAAATTTGCAAAACCTATATTTCTGGTATTATTTATAATCAGTAGTGATAGACTACATCCAAAAATTATAGTGATCCGTAATGAAAGACAACATTGAAAAATAAATTACATGGAAAGTACTATAAGAAACGATACAAAGTGCAAATTTTTATCAAAGAAAAATTAAAATGTTTATCTTACATACAGATGTTAAATAAATAGAATATATAATTGATTTAGTTTTACGTCTTTCTCCTACTGTGTGTAAGTGCCATAAAGGTGATGAGTTTACTGATTTTTATTGTTATGCTTTTTTCTGCATATTTGTTACATATTTTGATTCTACAAACATAAAACACAACTCATAACAAACTTAATATTTTTACAATTTTTGTGCCTTTGACATAATAAATAAATAATTATGAAATTTAACATTGCTTGAACTCATATTTTGATAAGAGAAACAGTTTACTGTAAAAATTACAAAAATAGATTGTAAATTGATGAACAGATGTAAACTTTATATTTGTAACATCATATTGACATCATTATTTCTCGAAGATTAAAATTATATATGTATGTGTCATTTTGACAGTTACGTTCTTGTCTGAAATTCAACCTTCAAATTAATCTGTAATTCATATATTCATTATTTTTATCATATTTCTGAAACCAAATGAGGTCCTTATATATAATTCTCTATATTTTAACTGATGAACTATCTAGTTATAGCATTACAGTGCTATAACTCCCATTGCCATGCAAATTAAACTGAATAATGCATGCTTAGGGTTTTTGGTTAGCTTCCTTTGCATGGCATAAAATTGCAATTTATGGTAATGTTAGCTCATGAAAATATAATTTGTTTCAAACCTAGTTTCATGGAAGAAATACATAAAACTGCAAATACAAATGTATAAGTAAATAACATATACTATTCAATGTATAACTCTACCAAATGGTGGTGTCCTGTACTTGACTGACTTACCAAATTATCTGTCCCATATTATCAATGTACAAGAGCACCCTGTACTTGACTGACTTACCAAATAATCTGTCCCATATTATCAATGTACAAGAGCACCCTGTACTTGACTGACTTACCAAATATTCTGTCCCATATTATCAGTGTACCAGCTCATCCTTTACTTGACTGACTTACCAAATATTCTGTCCCATATTATCAGTGTACCAGCTCATCCTTTACTTGACTGACTTACCAAATAATCTGTCCCATATCATCAGTGTACCAGCTCATCCTTTACTTGACTGACTTACCAAATAATCTGTCCCATATTATCAGTGTACCAGCTCATCCTTTACTTGACTGACTTACCAAATAATCTGTCCCATATTATCAGTGTACAAGAGCACCCTGTACTTGACTGACTTACCAAATAATCTGTCCCATATTATCAGTGTACCAGCTCATCCTTTACTTGACTGACTTACCAAATAATATGTCCCATATTATCAGTGTACCAGCTCATCCTTTACTTGACTGATTTACCAAATAATCTGTCCCATATTATCAGTGTACAAATGCACCCTGTACTTGACTGACTTACCAAATAATCTGTCCCATATTATCAGTGTACCAGCTCATCCTTTACTTGACTGACTTACCAAATAATCTGTCCCATATTATCAGTGTACAAATGCACCCTGTACTTGACTGACTTACCAAATAATCTGTCCCATATTATCAGTGTACCAGCTCATCCTTTACTTGACTGACTTACCAAATAATCTGTCCCATATTATCAGTGTACAAGAGCACCCTGTACTTGACTGACTTACCAAATAATCTGTCCCATATTATCAGTGTACCAGCTCATCCTTTACTTGACTGACTTACCAAATAATCTGTCCCATATTATCAGTGTACAAGAGCACCCTGTACTTGACTGACTTACCAAATAATCTGTCCCATATCATCAGTGTTCCAGCTCATCCTTTACTTGACTGACTTACCAAATAACTGTCCCATATTATCAGTGTTCCAGCTCATCCTTTACTTGACTGACTTACCAAATAATCTGTCCCATATTATCAGTGTACCAGCTCATCCTTTACTTGACTGACTTACCAAATAATCTGTCCCATATTATCAGTGTACCAGCTCATCCTTTACTTGACTGACTTACCAAATAATCTGTCCCATATTATCAGTGTTCCAGCTCATCCTTTACTTGACTGACTTACCAAATAATCTGTCCCATATTATCAGTGTACCAGCTCATCCTTTACTTGACTGACTTACATGTACCAAATAATCTGTCCCATATTATCAGTGTACCAGCTCATCCTTTACTTGACTGACTTACCAAATAATCTGTCCCATATTATCAGTGTTCCAGCTCATCCTTTACTTGATTGACTTACCAAATAATATGTCCCATATTATCAGTGTTCCAGCTCATCCTTTACTTGACTGACTTACCAAATAATCTGTCCCATATTATCAGTGTACCAGCTCATCCTTTACCTGACTGACTTACCAAATAATCTGTCCCATATTATAAGTGAACCTTATCCTTTACTTGACTGACTTACCAAATAATCTGTCCCATATTATCAGTGTTCCAGCTCATCCTTTACTTGACTGACTTACATGTACCAAATAATCTGTCCCATATTATCAGTGTTCCAGCTCATCCTTTACTTGACTGACTTACCAAATAATCTGTCCCATATTATCAGTGTTCCAGCTCATCCTTTACTTGACTGACTTACCAAATAATCTGTCCCATATTATCAGTGTACCAGCTCATCCTTTACTTGACTGACTTACATGTACCAAATAATCTGTCCCATATTATCAGTGTTCCAGCTCATCCTTTACTTGACCGACTTACCAAATAATCTGTCCCATATTATCAGTGTTCCAGCTTATCCTTTACTTGACTGACTTACCAAATAATCTGTCCCATACTATCAGTGTTCCAGCTCATCCTTTACTTGACTGACTTACCAAATAATCTGTCCCATATTATCAGTGTTCCAGCTTATCCTTTACTTGACTGACTTACCAAATAATCTGTCCCATATTATCAGTGTTCCAGCTCATCCTTTACTTGACTGACTTACCAAATAATCTGTCCCATATTATCAGTGTTCCAGCTCATCCTTTACTTGACTGACTTACCAAATAATCTGTCCCATATTATCAGTGTACCAGCATAGTTTTTGTCTATGCAGTACGGATTCCTCCCGTGATGTACTCTATGGTGACTTGGTGTGTTTAAAATATACTCCAGTGGACCCAATGTCTTAATATACTGCAAATTAAAAATTTCAAAACTCACAGAATAAGATATCTCACATGGCTCTTGTTCCCACCATCAATGTTTGACTTAGGTTCTAGACTGACTTTGCCATTACTCTTAACCCGTTTTGGCCCCAGGAATTGGAGATGAAATAGTTAAACTCTCAAGTCTTTACTTTGTATTTGTGATATACATTATCTATCTGCTTAAGTGACATTACTTGTATAATGAGACTATCCAGATCCTTAAAATAGGAGTTACCAAGAGATCTGTATGCAAACAGTTCAAAGTGCATCTCATTGCTTAGGTCTAAATTTTATTTTATTATTATTATTATTAGTTTTTGTTGTTGTTGTAATTAATATACATCTTTGTGCCCATAAAGATATGTTTGGTTTTTCACTTTCTTAAAAAAAACTTTTTACTCAATTTTTTTCTCCAATTTTACTTGTTTTTTACCATGTTCTAGAATGTGTTGCTGTATTATACCAAAAGCTTGAATTTTTGTGTTTATTTTGTTAGAGCTTAAACTACCGAGTTTAACAAGATGTAAATACAAAATAAATGTCAATATTTAGACAGATTGTGATTTTCTTACATTTTCACTAACAGGTAACTGATGACAAAAGAAAAGGCAGAATGCAAAAATGATAAAATGTTGCTATTTACGAAAATTAACTGACTTCTATAACAATAATTATCAGGTTTACAATAATAATGCTTCTTTAAAAACAAAAATACATGTAGGATTCATTGAATTACTTTTCTAAATTTTACAAAGTTACCAAGTTATTACTCCAAGATGCTTTACTTGCTTTTGAAAACAAAAGTGAAAATAAACAAACTTGAAAAATAACTCATCTCCAAGTGTATGTATTCTTAATAAACTACTACATATACCTTAACTTTCTGTCAGATACTCATTTTATACTTGATATGCAGAAATATTTGTGAGGATAAATATTCATGATTTAGCTTCCAATCATAAGGCAAGAATATAAATTCCCACCAAAAATGCAGGATTGCATTCAAGGGAAGGAAGATATATATATATCAAAAGTGCAAAGTATTATTTCTTCTCACATATTTCTGTTTATATAGTAACGATAACTGACTAATTTATTGTCCTTTCAGTTTTATTTTAGTTATCTTAAAGCAGACATTCAACCAAACTGCCAAAGAGAAAAGGAAGAAGACATGCAGAGCATATACAAATCCTGGACGATAGCCTGGGTGTCCATAGAAACCAACCTGACACATTACAACATCACTTAGCAACGTAATGATCAATCTCATAACTTCAAAGTAAGGTGAATTTGAACTGAAAAACAGAAAGTTACCAATGTTAATATATTTCTGAAATAGTAAATACCAATGGTATATATCATTATATGTACACAAACATTCAACATAGTCAATTACAAAAACCTTTAAAATTAGGAAACAAAACAGCAACATTAAAAAAATAAATTATGTCAAGTGAAGTAGAAACAAATCAGAACAAACTAAAAGGCAAGTAAAGTAGAAACGAATCAGAACAAACTGAAAGTTCATGTAAAGTAGAAACGAATCAGAACAAAGTGAAAGGTCAAGTAATGTTTCGCCTGGTTAGTTTTTGACTTTATTAACATAAACTTTCACATTTATACATGCCGTCTACGCCGAAGTCTCGCCTTATGGCAAAGTCAGGCTCGACAAACACTCTCTCAAGGAAATCGTAGTTCGCCTGCATTTTATATTCTTCAATTTTGTCATTTTTCTATCACTTAAACCAAATATTAAATGGTGTCAAATCAAACAGTCATATTATGGCACACAAACTTAAGAACTTTCTACAAATGGGATAAAAATGTATTCATGGATCCCAAAACTTATACTGGGGGATGACATAAGGTCATCTGTGTATCTACATGTATATAAGTATGTACAGCTTAAAATGACTTACCTCTGATCAAATATTCTACCAAAGCACGACAAGGAAAAACCAATGTAGACAAGAAAACATAATACAGAAGTCTGTGTCATTCCCTGTACAACAAAAATATATAATATTTATACGTAAACTAATGTAACAGTTATATATATATATTACTATTCATTTATGGTGTTGGGCATTATATTGTCGAATAAGGACCTCCCAAACCAAATTTAGGGAAAAAAAAAAGACTTATAAATTACATCTTAGTTTTACATCATGTTGTACATGTATATTACTTTAACATAGAAAATCATTTCCATCTCAAAAGCTAGAGATCCTATAAAACCTAGCACATCTTCAATTAACAGTTCATTGATATACTGATTTATAAGCCAGTACAAATATATTAAGTTTCAGGTTGGGAACTTGTGTCTTTAAGTGATCATAGTGTCTGTCAAAACTCAGGTATGATTCCAACAAAATAAAAATTGCTAGAGTGACTGTGAAAATAGTCAGGTTTCTTGGCTATAGTCAGAGTTTTCTCAATATACTCTCGATTTTTTCTGCCAATTAAGAACTGACCATGCCTATAAATAAATGCCACAAACATGACAATGCATATTTATCATTTCACTACCCTATTGTGTGGTACAATAAGTTAACTTACAAAATCTTGTTCTCACAACAAGATGTTGTTTATATTGAGACTGTGTACCTGGCTAAAACATACAGACCAAGTGTTATTACTTACTGCTTTTCTGGCTCCAACTTCCTGAAACACTAACAGTACCATTAGGAAGTGAATGGCAACATACACATTTACCCACCTAGGACACTGCACATGGTATTGTTTATGTGGTGCTTTAACCTATAATTATGTAATAAAGAAAAATTCAACCATCTATTTTTATTTAAACAAGAACTTTTAAGTAAAAATGTTTTCTAACCTAGCAAAGCTAAGATAATCATCAGATTATCTTATGGTAACTAAAACTGGATTAAAAAAAGACAAAAATGAAAATGCTGTATTTTGAGAATTTTCACAGTTTTAAAATAATAAAAAAAGATTCTTAACTGATCAATTCTAACTTCATTTTCTTGATTTTAATTGTTGGTGCTGGCCATAGAACAAGTAAGGCAAAAAGTTTCATCAGTGTACCTTTGGAATATCCTCTATATCTCCAGTCCTTGGTTTCCCTGGGGACCATCCTGGACCAAAAAATATCACAGCAAGTTTGTGTTTCCATCCTTTTATCTCTCTAAAAACTCCAGACATGTATTTCAAAAATCCAAACTGAAATTGATTCAACATGTAAATGATCACTAATAAATCTTCAAATGATTCTGCAGCAAAATGAAACCCAAAGTAATATAACAACAATGGAAATCAGCACAGATATAAATAAGCTCTGTTCATCTGCAGATTTTATAAGTAAAAAATTTGATAAAATTTGACTTGTAGTTCATACACTAAAATTGTTGAAGATCTTTACTAGACCTCCATTAGAACTAGGTGTATAAAATTAATAAATTTTGATACATTGATATCAAGGATTAGTCAGAAGATATTAGAATTACCTTGAAGTTTTTTTCACATTCAGATATGAAAATTAAAATTCAATTGAAAAACAGAGAAAATTTTTAATATAATGTTGTGAGATTATGACATATATATCAAATGTATTGATACACACACAAACACACACACACATGGGGGGAGAGAGAGAGAGAGAGAGAGAGAGAGAGAGAGAGAGAGAGATTTTTTTTCAACTCACCTGAATTTCAAATGGTTCAAATGTGTTTATTGGGTGAGTGAGTCCATATACAACTTCTTCATCTTCTGCTTGAAATGTACCTGTCAATCAAAAAGGAAATCTGCAAGTCAATTGTGTTTATATTTATATTATATACATGGCAAGCAAAGTGCACAAAAATTTGCAAAACCTTTATTTCTGGTATTATTTATAATCAGTAGTGATAGACTACATCCAAAAATTATTGTGATCTGTAATGAAAGACAACATTGAAAAATAAATTACATGGAAAATACTATAAGAAACGATACAAAGTGCAAATTTTTATCACAGAAAAATTAAAATGTTTATCTTACATACAGATGTTAAATAAATAGAATATATAATTGATTTAGTTTTATGTCTTTCTCCTACTGTGTGTAAGTGCCATGAAAATGATGAGTTTACTGATTTTTATTGTTATGTTTTTTTCTGCATATTTGTCACATAATTTGATTCTACAAACATAAAACACAACTCATAACAAACTGAATATTTTTACAATTTTTGTGCCTTTGACATAATAAATGATCATTCAAAATATGAAATTTAACATTGCTTGAACTCATACTTTGATAAGAGAAACTGTAAAAATTACAGAAATAGATTGTAAATTGATGAACAGATGTCAACTTTATATTTGTAACATCATATTGACATCATTATTTCTCGAAGATTAAAATTATATATGTATGTGTCATTTTGACAGTTACGTTCTTGTCTGAAATTCAACCTTCAAATTAATATGTAATTCATATATTCATTTTTTGATCATATTTCTGAAACAAAATGAGGTCCTTATATATAATTCTTTATATTTTAACAAATGAACTGTCTAGTAATAGCATTACAGTGCTATAACTCCCATTGCCATGCAAATATAACTGAATAATGCATGCTTGGGGCATTTTATTAGCTTTCTTTGCATGTACTTGACTGACTTACAAAATAATCTGTCCCATATTATCAGTGTACCAGCTCATCCTTTACTTGACTGATTTACCAAATAATCTGTCCCATATTATCAGTGTACAAGCTCATCCTTTACTTGACTGACTTACCAAATAATCTGTCCCATATTATCAGTGTACAAGAGCACCCTTTACTTGACTGACTTACCAAATAATCTGTCCCATATTAGCAGTGTACCAGCTCATCCTTTACTTGACTGACTTACCAAATAATCTGTCCCATATTATCAGTGTACCAGCTCATCCTTTACTTGACTGACTTACCAAAAAATCTGTCTCATATTATCAGTGTACCAGCTCATCCTTTACTTGACTGACTTACCAAATAATCTGTCCCATATTATCAGTGTACAAGCTCATCCTTTACTTGACTGACTTACCAAATAATCTGTCCCATATTATCAGTGTACAAGCTCATCCTTTACTTGACTGACTTACCAAATAATCTGTCCCATATTATCAGTGTACCAGCTCATCCTTTACTTGACTGACTTACCAAATAATCTGTCTCATATTATCAGTGTACCAGCTCATCCTTTACTTGACTGACTTACCAAATAATCTGTCCCATATTATCAGTGTACCAGCTCATCCTTTACTTGACTGACTTACCAAATAATCTGTCTCATATTATCAGTGTACCAGCTCATCCTTTACTTGACTGACTTACCAAATAATCTGTCCCATATTATCAGTGTACAAGCTCATCCTTTACTTTGACTGACTTACCAAATAATCTGTCCCATATTATCAGTGTACAAGCTCATCCTTTACTTGACTGACTTACCAAATAATCTGTCCCATATTATCAGTGTACAAGCTCATCCTTTACTTTGACTGACTTACCAAATAATCTGTCCCATATTATCAGTGTACCAGCTCATCCTTTACTTGACTGACTTACCAAATAATCTGTCCCATATTATCAGTGTACAAGCTCATCCTTTACTTGACTGACTTACCAAATAATCTGTCCCATATTATCAGTGTACAAGCTCATCCTTTACTTGACTGACTTACCAAATAATCTGTCTCATATTATCAGTGTACAAGAGCACCCTTTACTTGACTGACTTACCAAATAATCTGCCCCATATTATCAGTGTACCAGCTCATCCTTTACTTGACTGACTTACCAAATAATCTGTCCCATATTATCAGTGTACCAGCTCATTCTTTACTTGACTGACTTACCAAATAATCTGTCCCATATTATCAGTGTACCAGCTCATCCTTTACTTGACTTACTTACCAAATAATCTGTCCCATATTATCAGTGTACCAGCTCATCCTTTACTTGACTGACTTACCAAATAATCTGTCCCATATTATCAGTGTACAAGAGCACCCTTTACTTGACTGACTTACCAAATAATCTGTCCCATATTATCAGTGTACCAGCTCATCCTTTACTTGACTGACTTACCAAATAATCTGTCCCATATTATCAGTGTACCAGCTCACCCTGTACTTGACTGACTTACCAAATAATCTGTCCCATATTATCAGTGTACAAGGGCACCATGTACTTGACTGACTTACCAAATAATCTGTCTCATATTATCAGTGTACCAGCTCATCCTTTACTTGACTGACTTACCAAATAATCTGTCCCATATTATCAGTGTACCAGCTCATCCTATACTTGACTGACTTACCAAATAATCTGTCCCATATTATCAGTGTACCAGCTCATCCTGTACTTGACTGACTTACCAAATAATCTGTCTCATATTATCAGTGTACAAGAGCACCCTTTACTTGACTGACTTACCAAATAATCTGTCCCATATTATCAGTGTACAAGGGCACCATGTACTTGACTGACTTACCAAATAATCTGTCTCATATTATCAGTGTACCAGCTCATCCTGTACTTGACTGACTTACCAAATAATCTGTCCCATATTATCAGTGTACCAGCGCCACCTGTAACAGCATGTCCTGTATTTAATTGACTTACCAAATAATCTGTCCCATATTATCAGTGTACCAGCGCCACCTGTAACAGCACGTCCTGTATTTAATTGACTTACCAAATAATCTGTCCCATATTATCAGTGTACCAGCATAGTTTTTGTCTATGCAATATGGATTCCTCCCGTGATGTACTCTATGGTGACTTGGTGTGTTTAAAATATACTCCAATGGACCCAATGTCTTTATATACTGCAAATAAAAAATTTCAAAATCCACAGAATAAGATATCTCACATGGCTCTTGTTCCCACCATCAATGTTTGACTTAGGTTCTAGACTGACTTTGCCCTTACTCTTAACCCTTTTTGCCTTAGGAATTGGAGATGAAATAGTAAAACTCTCAAGTCTTTACTTTGTATTTGTGATATACATTATCTATCTGCTTTAGTGACATAACTTGTATAATGAGACTATCCAGATCCTTAAAATATGAGTTACCAAGAGATCTGTAAGCAAACAGTTCAAAGTGCATCTCATTGCTTAGGTCTGAATCTCACTTTAGGCATATTCAAGTGTGAGAAAGTTTACTTGCCAAAGTTGGTGTTTTTTTTTTGTTTTTTTTTTTTTTTTTTGCTGAACCCCAAACTTCCACCATTATCCTAAAATTGACTTTCATTATATTTAAAGTGAAAGAATCTCAACTAGAACATAAAACTACTCCAAACCACTCCTAAGAAACTTTGTCCTACAATATACTAGGTCTTTATACCATATAAAATTTGGCAGTTGTTACAAACAAGTACATACTTATACTTAACCAGATTTTACAAAAATAATATGGAAATTAACTTTTAAAGCTGCATTAAGTTTTCCCAGGAAAAAATTAAAATGGTGCTGATCTTATTAATGATGTTCCTAATCAACAATGTTACATTTGGTTCAACGATAAAAGCTCAAATAAATACAGAAACAACAATAATTTCCCAGCTAGATGTAGCATGTGGGATCAAATATTAAAACTGTCATAAAAAACAGGTCATTTAAACACAACTTACAAAACAGTGAAATACGATAAATTAAACATAAAACCTCATTGAATTTGTTATTTGTGCCTTAGTAAGGGATACATAACACCATTGCCAATACATATGGAATATTAATGACTGGACAATTAATACAATTTGTCAGGTTTCACTTTCAATTTACTGGAGTTTCCATACATCTGGCGCGTGCTTCCAGCTCATAATTTAATCATCAATAAACATTGACCTAATGGCTAGAGGATTACCTTTATTTACAGCTAAAAGGAATGTAATTTTAGAAAATAAATCTCACAGATCATGATTAGAAGTTATCTATTTTTAAGAAAATATATTTTTAGAAAATCAAAAAAAAAAAAAAAAAAAAAAAAAAAAAAAAGAAAGAAAATTCAGAAAACTTAAGGCAGCTTTAACATGTCTCAAATGCTAACCTGTGTATGTATCCAAAATTGATACAAAATATTGAGTTCCGCATGGACTAAATATACTGATGGTGGAATAAACAAAGCCATTGGTAAATAAAATATCTGGAAAAAAAATAAAAATAAATATATAAATAAAAATTTTTTAAAAAATAATAATAATAACCATAAATTGGTATGATTGTATTGACTGATACAATGTTTTGTAAAATAATTAAGGATATTTTTGGATTTAAAAGATATGTCAGTATCTTAGCTAAAATTAGAGAAAATGAAAAGAATAAATATGAAGAAAATTTGATAGTTATCTGAATATCTTACACTGACCTGAACATTTAAGGATAATACTGAGACGGTCATTTGAAAAGGGGAGACAGTTAACAATGCACTCAAATTTCACTCCTATTATTTACAGAAATACCTGTAAAGACCATACATTGGACCAAATAACATATTGACAAAAAACAAGTTCAAGACTCATGTTTGTTGCATTACAAAGTGATAGAAGTACATAGATCTGGTACTTATATTCAAGTGTTTTTAGAGGTCAAATATTTAGCAGGTACTGTGTTTATATATTTCTTAAAAACATACCCATGATGTGTATATTTGTAACGCAGACTGTCTTAGAGCTGTGGTGAAAGTTATAGTATTCCGAGCTGTGATGTACTTGATGTGCTGCCCACATAAAATTTACCTCTAAAAAAATTAAGTTAGATAACATCAGTAAATATCACTGGTTCAACATTTATGTATTGCTGTGATCAGTAAATGTGAATGGTTCAACCTTGACAAATTGTTGTGATCAGTAAATGTGACTGGTTCGAACCTTGATGAATTGTTGTGATCAGTAAATGTGACTGGTTCAACATTTATGTATTGCTGTGATCAGTAAATGTGACTGGTTCAACCTTGATGAATTGTTGTGATCAGTAAAGTGACTGGTTCAACCTTGATGAATTAGTGTGATCAGTAAAGTGACTGGTTCAACCTTGATGAGTTGTTGTGATCAGTAAATGTAACTGGTTCAACCTTGACGAATTGTTGTGATCAGTAAGTGGATCAGTAAATGTGACTGGTTCAACATTTATGTATTGCTGTGATCAGTAAATGTGACTGGTTCAACCTTGATGAATTGTTGTGATCAGTAAAGTGACTGGTTCAACCTTGATGAATTAGTGTGATCAGTAAATTGGACTGGTTCAACCTTGATGAATTGTTGTGATCAGTAAATGTAACTGGTTCAACCTTGACGAATTGTTGTGGGCAGTAAATGTGACTGGTTCAACCCTGACGAATTGTTGTGATCAGTAAATGTGAATGGTTCAACCTTGACAAATTGTAGTGATCAGTAAATGTGAATGGTTCAACCTTGATGAATTGCTGTGATCAGTAAATGTGACTGGTTCAACCTTGATGAATTGCTGTGATCAGTAAATGTGATTAGTCTTATGTGTTGATGTTTGTATTGATCATGAAATCTGACAGTTTTAGATATAGTAGTTTGTATCTAATGATGAATATATATATACTAGATTGAGAAAGTTTTCAGCTTTCCAGTAAAATATCCTAGTTTTTCTCTAGAAGTTCTAGTTTCCCTTAACATTCAAGACTTGACTGAAGTACTATTTGAGTTGGTGTGTTTGGCGGTTAATTTTGCTTAATTTTCATAAAAAATCGAAGTAACTTGAATTAAGTTTGATGTTTTTCAAATTCTTGAGTCTAGTCATAACTAAAAGTTGCTATGTGCATCAGTGATTACCTACACTATTTCTGTAGAAAGGAAACTGTAAAGTGTAACCAGGAAATGTAATCTTAAAAAGTGTTAAACTGTTTCCAAACTCTACTGAATAACATGTACTTGTAATAAATACCGGAACAAAAGAAAAATTCTTAATATAAACTTTTAATGTTAAATATAGCCGATATAGAAATAAAGACAAGAAATATCTACATCAACAAACCATGTGCAAATCTGTGAAACCAATAATATCCCATATCAACCCCTAGAAAACATAGCCACCATGTCCATGCCGAGTCCCAAGGTAGCTCAAAAATACAAAATCGCTCATATATCCAGACATAGGATGCCAAGGCAATGGATGGAATAACTATCCTGTCAAAAAAAACATAAAGCATGTATTTGTGATCTATCTTTAAAAAAAAGTAAAAACATTAATGATTTAAGCAAATTTTATTTTCAATAAAAAACAGAAAGTTTTGAACTATTTAAAATCAATTTCTTTAGCTTTTTATGTCATTAAATTGCTAACCTGGCTGAATTCAGTACAATAAAAAGACAAAATTTGTCTGAAATTGTCCAAGCAGATACAAAGAACATTCAAAGAATCAACTTATATAACAGTTATATATACTTTTACTTGTCATTAAAAATGTTGGAAAAACAAGTCAATGAATTCCAATAAATTTAACTTAAACTTAAATTTGATATTAAGTAAAGCTAAATCACTTAGTTTATGCTTTCTTGGATTCTGCATAAAAATTGATTTTTACTAACTTAAATCTGTTCTACTTAGGGATTTTCCATATCCAATATTGTTCAAATTGACACTTAGGGATCTTCCATACCCAATATTGTTCAAATTGACACTTAGGGATCTTCCATACCCAATATTGTTCAAATTGACACAGTTCTGAATACTGGTAGTTTCAGAGGAGAATGCTAATGTTTACATAGAACATGGTTAGCTCTGGCTCTCAATAAATATGAGCCAAGAAATTAATCATCTGCAAAATTAAAAGATAATGCATTTCATATAAAACAGTTCAAGTTAATCTAAGAAACTAAAAGCTCATTATGAAACTGATGAGAATTTTGGAGCAAAAATATTAGCAAATACCAATATTTTGGAGCCAGAAATTATAACAATTAGCAATCAACTAAATTGGCAAATGGCAAACCAACCCCTAGCTGCATGCACAGACTCACTTTGTCATTCTAAAGACAGGCCAAATGACTCAAATCACAGTTACAACAAGGGTCTCAATTAAAAAAAAATAATAATAAAATAAAATAAAATTATCCAAATTTTTAAACCAGTTGCAATGGAATCTTGAAATAAATGTTTTGGAAGACAAATCATTCACCAAATGATCAAGTTTAGTAGCTTTTCAACATTTCCACAAATATTTTTGGTCTGAAGGAAAATGAGGTGGTGCCCCTTCCAACACCAGTTTCTACTATAGAAATTATTTTGACTCTAAACACAGTCACCAGATGTAAGGTGTGTTATGGTCAGAGGAAATTTAGGCTATAATAATCCAAAAATTTTACTTACATTGGTAATCTAGAGACCATTCCAGCACTGATCGATGTAGCTCCATCATTCAATCGAACTTTCTTGTCATCTCTATATAAAGACACAACTATCTCCAGAAATATACACATAAAAAAGAAAGGTGTTGCCTACAAAAAAAAAATTAATTAACCTACTTTACTAAAAAGATAATTTGCAAAATGAAACTTACCAGTAGATCATATATTATGATATGATCTACTGGTCAAAATACTGAAATATTTTTAGATACATGGAAAATGATAATGTATAAATTAAAAAAAAACTGAGATTATCTGCAAAATTTTAATGACAAAAAAGATTTAATTTACCTATATATTTAGTGAACACTGAACAAACATCTTTTTCCATCTATCAATAATAAATTTTATCTTCAATTTGAATAACTTCTTCATTTTTAAATTAAAATATACTTATACATCACCAGTGACATAGTATGTATGGCACACCAGTTTATGAAAAAATCAGCAAACCCTAGCTCAGCTATCTATAGGATAGAAGCTGCTATCTATATGGTTGCTAATTTAACTCCCGATATCTGTAGGTATTGGGAGTTAAATCAGCTATCTATGGGTTTCCTCCCAGCTATCCCATAGATATCTTGTGCAATTCCAAAGATACCTGAAAAATAACCCCCAAAATCTCCTGATATTTTGAGTTACAGAATTATATTTCATTGAAAGCTGAGATTTTAATGAATTAGTAACTCTAATCCCAACAGCTTTTAAATACAAAATGTGGTTTTAAGTTTTTGATTCATTGAAACCTCAGCTTTCAGTGAAATACTATTTTGTAACTCCAAATATCAAGAGATATAGGGGGTTTTATTCGGGCATCTATGGGATCACAGTAGCTATCTATGGGATAGCAGTTAGCTATCCTATAGATAGCCGATTTATAACCTCAAATATCTGGAGCTATTGGGAGTTATGGTAAGGTATTTATGGGATTGCAGCCAGCTATCCTATAGATAGCTGAGCTATCTTAGGGTTGATTTTTGCATAAATTGGTGTGCCATAAGTATGTGTAAATATGTTGTTGTAAATCAAATGAAGCATAAATAGTATAAAGGTGCCATTTGCTGACCATTAATACCCTTACCTATTATGTTATACAGTTTGGCTCACATGGTATCTTCTAAGACAAAGCCAATGTTCAAGTAGACCAGCTTCACACAGTCTAATGGACAATCATCATCATCACACACTTGACGGAAAAAATACGAAAATTTTTGCATGCAAGTTTGGAACAATTTAAGTTTAGGCGAGGTAAAATATTTCAAGTTCAAATGAAAGTGGAGACGAAAATATGTTTAACTTATTAATTAATAAATGATCTGTAAAACATACTTCTTAGAACGCTGCACTGGCGGTCCCAAATCCAAATCCTTTTGGCCAACAATAAAACCATTTCTCAGTAACAAAGGCAACAACACAACCAGAGATGTAATAATTCAGGAAGGCAACAAAATCATATTTGACCAACAGCAAGTTACCGAAACATTCAACAATTTCTTTATAAAGGTAGCAAAGGACATAGGAAACCCAAATACAACAACAAACGAAGAACATCCAAGCATACAAGCAATCAAACAAAACCACAGTAAACATCCAATTTTAGATTTTGCACCAGTGACAACAGAATTTATTGACAAACAGATACATTCACTTAACACAAAAAAAGCAACAGGCCAAGATGGAATTTCACCTAAACTACTCAAGCTAGCACTACCTGTCATAACAAACCCACTCACAAACATTATAAACTTATCACTTCAGTCATCAACTTTTCCTGACAAACTTAAACAAGCACAAGTTACTCCACTTCACAAGAAAAACAGTACAACAGACAAAAGCAATTACAGACCCGTCAGTATTTTATCCACCGTATCAAAACTTTTTGAAAAGGCCATAAACTCCCAACTTTCCACTTACTTCGAGCAACACCACTTTCACACATACCTCTCTGCTTTCAGACCTGGATATGGATGTCAGACTACCTTACTTAAAATTCTTGAAGACTGGCGTAAAGCTCTTGACGAAAATAAATACTGTGCAGCCATTCTGATGGATCTGTCTAAAGCTTTCGACTGTCTCCCACACGACCTTCTTCTCCTTAAACTTAAACACTACGGATTATCTGAAGCAGCAACACAACTTATGAAAAGCTATTTAACAAACCGACAGCAATGCGTCAAACTTGATACAACTATCAGCTCCTGGCAACAACTATACAAAGGGGTTCCACAGGGTTCTATCTTGGGCCCTGTCCTATTTAACATCTTCCTTAATGACATCTTTTACTTTACCAAAAACTGCAATCTGTACAACTACGCTGACGATAACACACTCTCTGCTTCAAACTCTGACCTAAACACTATCATATCAGATCTACAAACAGACAGTATCTCTCTCATACAATGGTTCGAAAATAACCAAATGCAAGCAAACCCAGACAAGTTTCAAGCTATAGCAATAGGCAAAAAAACACAACAAGCAAATATTACTCTAACTCTAAATAATAATAACATTATACAGACAGAAAATGAAGTCAAATTGCTAGGGGTCACAATAGATTTCGAACTTAAATTCAACACCCACATTTCTGACATATGTAAAAAAGCATCTAGACAGTTGAACGTCCTCAAACGCATTGGTAACCATTTAAACAGACTTGGAAGACTTACTATTTATCACTCCTTCATACTTTCTAATTTTAACTACTGTCCACTTACTTGGCATTTCTGCAGTCAGTATAACACACAAAAACTTGAAAAAATACAGGAACGTGCACTACGCTTCATATACACAGACTACAACAGTACATACAATGAACTCCTGGAAAAATCCAAACTTCCATCACTCAAACTCAGACGCATACGAACAATGGCAACAGAAGTCTTCAAAATTATCACTAAAAACATCCCACTTTATCTTCAAGATCTTATTAACATTAAAACTTCTTCTATCTCATTCAGGTACACAAACAAAACAGAGCTACCATCAGTCAGAACTAGCAGGTATGGTTTGAGGTCTATGCGCTATGAGGGTGCAAAGTTGTGGAACCAGTTACCAGACCACCTCAGAAAAGAACAGTCTCTTAATAATTTTAAAAGCCTTATCAACCGGTGGTCGGGTGACTCGTGTCACTGTTTTGCCTGCCATAGCGCTTAGACTTCATTTTACTCCAATAATTACAATTTTGCTTCATTTTATTTATCTTATTTAAATTTTTACTATGCTTCAGTTTAGGTTGCTTTTATGTTTTTTCTTTCTCCTCATTTTTAGTTCATACTTTGTGCTGTGCTTGTCCTTTTTTAGTTTATATTTGTATACTATGATTGATTACTTACATGTATGTTCTGTAAATGTATGTTTGCATGTCTTTTAATATATGTATAGTCGAACAAAAGCTCCTTAGAGCTTATGTTATTTATTATTTAAATTTTTCGACTTTAAATAAAGATTTATTATTATTATTATTATTATTATTGTATAATTATGTAACTCCCATCACGGGCATCCAATACAAATGACAAATTACTTACTCAGAATATTATGTAATAACATTTCTAATTACCTCATTTATGTATTGTGGAACTTCGCCAGTAGTTTTGAATTGTGTTTCGTTAGGCGTGACAGCATAAAATAACCTTCTGACACCAGTAAAGAACGGAACTTTCATTAAATTAGACATATTTTTCAGTCAGCTGAGACAAAAGTTACCTTTGTAACCTATTAAGTAAACACGGAAGAATCCCGCACATACTAATTATCAGAATGGAAACGATTTCTGTTGTCTGAATGTATTGTAAACGCTGTTGATTCGCACGGTCAGGACTCGCTGCATTATTTGCAGGAATCATAATAATGATCATAATAATAATAGTTTTCTGACACACCTGATTGATTTTATTATTATTATTATTATTATTAGTAGTAGTAGTAGTAGTCGTAGTAGTAGTAGTCGGTAGTACATGTAGTACAATAACGTATTACAACACAACTTTCCACTTTTGAAGTTAAAAGTATAGCATTTAGTAAAAAGACACAAACACATTTTCTTTTTCCGTGAACATGTACACTGTGCTGTTGGCCTTTTCATTTTACTTTCCCACCAAAAGTTTAGATAAACAAAGGCGAAAAATTTAATATAATTTTTTAAAACATTTTTTTTCTTTACTTTACAAAATTGTTAAATAACGTGGATAGACTGGTGCGTCAAATAAATTGAAAAAAGTTGATGAATGATATCAATTAATCAAAGAGTTGCCAAAATACCTATTTTCAACATGTTTTGTACAATATGATTGTTCGAATACTCGGTGGTGGGAATTTAGGCTCAGCCCGTCATTAATTTAGTGAACAAGTGTAATTATTTATTTTTTTTAAATTAATGTATTTATTATTGCATTTTTAACTTTTTGTACTTCCACTCTCTTTCATTGAACAGAACGTTGCCGTTAATTCGCTAAGGTAGAGCGTTACTGATAAATGTGTTATACAGTTATATAACCAAATAATGACTTTGTATTTCCGAAGTAAAATAGTATTACAATATGTATATAAACTTGGTAAATTTCAAACATATTCGACTCTTTTTCGAAACAAAGCGTTATTTGTTTTCCTGTTAAACTTTCTGAAACAATTTTCATGTGCTACTTTTGAATTGTATTATTTTATAACAAGAGGCCCATGGGCCTTAACGCTCACCTGAAGATATGTCCAATATTGCTTGCAAAGTGCAATAGACAATATATTAAGTACAGAAACTTTAAAAGTTTTCTCAAGTTAAGAACTCCCGCAAAACTTAATCAAAAAATATCCACTCACATTTCATTTATAAGTATCTTATATAATATGCATGAAGTAACTGAAGTGCAATGAATAATTTCTGAATCATTAATCAATTTCAATATACTTATGCAGCTATATCCTTGACCTTTGAACATATATGACCTCAAACCATATATGATTGTCATGTTAATACCTACAATATTCTAATATATATGCCTATGCATGAAATTAATAGCTTTCAAGATAATTAGCAAGTTCCGTCATCTTTTGCAGCTGTGACATTGACCTTTCAACATATGACCTTGACCCAAATATCAAAATGATCGTCATGTCAATACCTACAATATTCTAATATACATGCCTATACAAATAGTTTTCAAAGATAATAAGCAATTTAAGTCTTCTTAAAGCAGCTGTGACCTTGACCTTTCAACAAAAGACCTTGAACCATATATCAAAATGATCGTCATGACAATACCTACAATATTCTAATATACATGCCTATAAAAAAGTCAATAGTTTTCAAGATTATTAGCAATTTAAGTCTTCTTTTGCAGCTGTGACCTTGATCTTTCAAAATATGACCTTGATCCATATATCAAATAAAACAAACATACCAGTCCTTGTCCATATCACAATCAAAAAAAAAAAAAAAAAAAAAAAAAAAAAAAAAAACAACCAAGGTAAAAACTTTGCAAACTGGCAAAATATGTTATACACGTGAACTTCCATCAAGGAAGTGAGGCCGGGTGCTCCCGAAGGGTAAGCACCTCCTGTCTAACTAGCTTCACCCGTCACGTGCAAGTCAATTTTGAGAATGAAAGGAACAAAGAACTATGGTAAGTCAAACATATCCGGTATAAGTTGGGATATAGTGACTACATACTTATCAACATTATTGTGATGACGGCCATAAAACTTTTTAAGGGCTCTGATTAGCCTAGGCTTGCAATATCCTAGTGTCAACCATTTAATTGTAAGTAATTTGCTTCGTTGCAGAAGGTCCCCATAGTGGGAACAAGCTCTACCATACCGTATTAACTGTGAAACACATACACCATACGCAGGAGAAGCAGGGATATTACTACAAAGAAACGGAAAGTTGACAATAGAGGAATTGAAGTCATCACGTTTGTCGCATAGCTTCAGATGTAACCTTTCGTGGATGTCATAAATGAGGTATAAGTCCAAATATGAAGCAGAATATGGAGAATCTGTCGTGTCTTTTATTTCAAGCTCACTTGGATAGATGACATTCACATATTCTCCAAATTTGTGATTATTTAGAGATAGAACGTCATCTATATATCTGTATGTGTAGTTGAATGATTTAGCGACAGTCTTTTCTCAAGATTTGACAAGGATCTGTAAAAATCTGATTCATATGAATAAAAAAAACAAATCAGCAACCAAAAGTGCACAGTTTGTGCCCATTGGTATACCGATTATTTGTTGAAAGATAATATCGCCAAACGCAACAAATATGTTGTCTATCAAAAACTCTAACATTTTGTTGATGATCGTCATGTCAATACCTACAATATTCTAATATACATGCCTATACAAAAAGTTAATAGTATTCAAGATAGTTAGCAATTTAAGTATTCTTTACAGCTGTGACCTTGACCTTTCAACATATGACCTTGTACCATATATCAAAATGGTCGTTGTCGCAATACCTACAGTATTCTAATATACATGCCTATACAAAAAGTTATTAGTTTTCAAGATAATTAACAGTTTAAGTCTTCTTTTGCAGCTGTGACCTTGACCTTTCAACATATGACCTTGTACCATATATCAAAATGGTCGTTGTCGCAATACCTACAATATTCTAATATACGTGCCTATACAAAAAGTTAATAGTTTTCAAAGATAATAAGCAATTTACGTCTTCTTTTGCAGCTGTAACCTTGACCTTTCAACATGTGACCTTGTACCATATATCAAAATGATTGTTGTCGCAATACCTTCAATATTCTAATATACATGCCTATACAAAAAGTTAATATTTTTTAAAGATAATAAGCAATTTAAGTGTTCTTTTGCAGCTGTGACCTTGACCTTTTAACATATGACCTTGAACCATATATCAAATCATCGTCATGCCAATACCTACAATATTCTAATATACATGCCTATACAAAAAGTTATTAGTTTTCAAGATAATTAGCAATTTAAGTCTTCTTTTGCAGCTGTGACCTTGACCTTTTAACATATGACCTTGAACCATATATCAAATCATCGTCATGCCAATACCTACAATATTCTAATATACATGCCTATACAAAAAGTTAACAGTTTTCAAAGATAATTAACAATTTAAGTTTTCTTTTTGCAGCTGTGACCATGACCTTTCAACATATGACCTTGTACCCTATAGCAAAATGGTCGTTGCCGCTATACCTACAATATTCTAATACATGCCTATACAAAAAGTTAATAGTTTTCAAGATAGTTAACAATTTAAGTCTTCTTTTGCAGCTGTGACCTTGACCTTTCAACATATGACCTTGTACCATATATTTAAATGGTCGTTGTCGCAATACCTACAATATTCTAATATACATGCTTATACAAAAAGTTATTAGTTTTCAAGATAATTAACAAATTAAGTCTTCTTTTGCAGCTGTGACCTTGACCTTTCAACATATAACCTTGTACCATATATCAAAATGGTCGTTGTCGCAATACCTACAATATTCTAATATACATGCTTATACAAAAAGTTATTAGTTTTCAAGATAATTAACAAATTAAGTCTTCTTTTGCAGCTGTGACCTTGACCTTTCAACATATAACCTTGTACCATATATCAAAATGATTGTTGTCGCAATACCTACAATATTCTAATATACATGCCTATACAAAAAGTTAATAGTTTTCAAGATAGTTAGCAATTTAAGTCTTCTTTTGCAGCTGTGACCTTGACCTTTCAACATATGATCTTGAAACATATATCAAAATGGTCGTTGTCGCAATACCTACAATATTCTAATATACATGCCTATACAAAAAGTTAATAGTTTTCAAAGATAATTAACAATTTAAGTCTTCTTTTGCAGCTGTAACCTTGACCTTTCAACATATGACCTTGTACCATTTATCAAAATAGTCGTTGCCGCAATACCTACAATATTCTAATATACCTGCCTATACAAAAAGTTAATAGTTTTCAAAGATAATTAGCAATTTACGTCTTCTTTTGCAGCTGTGACCTTGACCTTTCAACATATGACCTTGTACCATATATCAAAATGATTGTTGTCGCAATACCTTCAATATTCTAATAAACATGCCTATACAAAAAGTTAATAGATTTCAAAGATAATAAGCAATTTAAGTCTTCTTTTGCAGCTGTGACCTTGACCTTTCAACATATGACCTTGAACCATATATCAAATCATCGTCATGTCAATACTTACAATATTCTAATATACATGCCTATACAAAAAGTTAATAGTTTTCAAAGATAATTAGCAATTTACGTCTTCTTTTGCAGCTGTGACCTTGACCTTTCAACATATGACATTGAACCATATATCAAATCATCGTCATGTCAATACCTACAATATTCTAATATACATTCCTATACAAAAAGTTAATAGTATTCAAGATAGTTAGCAATTTAAGTATTCTTTTGCAGCTGTGACCTTGACCTTTTTACATATGACCTTGAACCATATATCAAATCATCGTCATGTCAATACCTACAATATTCTAATATACATGCCTATACAAAAAGTTATTAGTATTCAAGATAATTAACAATTTAAGTATTCTTTTGCAGCTGTGACCTTGACCTTTCAACATATGACCTTGTACCATATATCAAAATGATCGCCATGTCAATACCAACAATATTCTTATATACATGCTTGTACAAAAAGTTAATAGTTTTCAAGATATAGTGACAAATATATAATTTTTAGCAATTTCCCTACTCAGTGCCCTACAATTTCCTCATTTTGAGCCCCATGGCTACCATTTGTGCAAATCTGAACATAGATGATCTAAGGATAGTATAAATGAAATAACTAAGGTATATCTCTTGTAGATTTAGAGGAGAAGATTTTTAAAGTTTTTCACTATTTCCCCCTTATGGGGCCCCAAGGGGACATAACTCCATTATTTGTGCATTCACCCAGGCATAATGGTTACCAAGTTTCATCAAATTTGGCCTAGTGGTTTTGGAGCAGAAGATTTAAATGTAAAAAGTTTACGCACGACGCACGACGGACGACGCACGACGGACGACGACGGATAGCAATAGCTCATCTGAGCTTTCAGCTGAGATGAGCTCAAAATTCATTAGTAGCACACTGACAAGTTCCAATTGCGCAAGTGCACTGAAATGAACAAAGGAGTGATTTAACCCCCATTTAACAGAAACTAAAAACGCACGTTTTTAACAGATTACACTTCGTTTTACAGAGTTCATTAAGAGTTGTCGAAAAATCTTCAAAAAATTGATTAAACAGCTTAACTCGTGATCTTTATGAATATAAATTTTATATTGAGCCACTGAAGAATACGTAAACGACAACTGATCGGTCTTTCACTACGAAAATAAATAATAAGTATATAGTATAAATGTATACGAGGCAACAGAATTAATTACTTAAACCATTCATACAAGTTATCGATTAAAATTAAAATATATCTGTACTGAATGAATGGGTTAACCAACTTTAAGTCAACAATCAAGAACATTTATATAAAGTTTGGCACAAGTTTGACAAGAGTGACGATAATGTATAGATGAAAGGCCACAAGATCAAATTTGATCGTAGTTTCTGATTTTGTTTTCAAAATTATGAAAAAGTTTGTTTCTTGCTGATATTTGTGTATGATTATAAGAATGGCTGGTCATGGATTTGTGAACTTTTCTATATTTTTCATCATTGCATCGATAGGGATTGTTAAAGGTACTGTTTTATATTTTGTTTTCCAATTCTATTATAAAATGTTTGTATCATGATTTATTATTTTTAAATGATAAATCTTGATAATGGCATATAATGTATATTTCAAAGTTAAGCTGCGAAAGTCTCTCTCTCTCTCTCTCTCTCTCTCTCTCTCTCTCTCTCTCTCTCTCTCTCTCTCTCTCTATATATATATATATATATATATATATATATATATATATATATAAAGCAAGAAACATTACCTATGACTTTAAAGAAAACTACAATGTAATAAACATATTTAGTTACCATTATTGTTATACAGTCCTCCAGTGTTGACAAAGATTTTGTTGCTTTATCATGGTTTTGCTTTGCTTTTGAGACAACGGTGATAATATTTTCTTAGATTACTACAAATTTATTGTTTGTTCACCAATGAGGTATACTTTTTGTGTTTATATGGAAAATACTTATTGTCTGTTGGAAAAAATTATCACTTTTTTTAATAAATCAATGATCTTTGGTTAGGCTGGAAATAAACTCTTTGTTATTACACGCACGCTTTATTTTACAGTGAGTGGTTTTTGTGTTTCTTCGTTTACAAATATATCCAAAGAAGTAACTGTTTTAGAGACAGATCCTGCAGGTACAGTATATTGTATATATAATTATGCTCTGTCGATATGTTTTGAGTATAGAATTAGAGTATCACCGCTTTGCAAGCCTTGGCTAATCAAGGACCTTAAAAAGTTTTATGGTCGCTATCACAATATTGTTGATTAGTATAAAGTTAATGTATCCAAACTTATACTGGATATACAATGTATTTGACTTACCATAGTTCAATGTTTCTTTCATTCTTTTAATTTTGCACGTGACTGGTATACTCGTAGCTAGCTAGAAAGCAGGTGCTTACCCTTCCGGAGCATCCGGCCTGACTTCTTTGATGGAAGTGGTAGTTTACGTGTATAACTAAATTGGCCAGTTTTCGAAGTTTTTTTTTTTTTTTTTACCTTTCTTTCTTTTTTGGGTGGGGGTGGGGGTGTGGGTGTAGGCATGTGATTTGGACGTGAACTAGTATGTTTGTGTTTTATTTGGTATTGCCTCAGTTAAGTAACACTGGATCAACAATTATATACTTCAGGGATAAAGAATTGTATTTGTGTTTTATCATTATGTTCTGTATCTGTTTTAATAACACTTCAATAAACCTATCTTATACTCTCGATTCTGATGAGGACTGATGATTTAGTGCGTTATTTAAATCAGCTCCTAAATAACACTTTGAAAATGATACAATCCTATCGTATCTAAGTTCTACACTGGTTTACACTTTTATAAAGTGTTTAGATAAACCTATTTACGACTTTTAAGTTGTACTACATGTACCGTATCTTGGTCTATAAAATATGATTGCACATTCAGTCTGACAAGAGAGAAAAAAGCGTGTATCAAAACTGAATTGTGAAATTGTAAATCCAGTTAATACCTAAAATACATTCGAATATTTCTTAAAGAAAAATAAGTGATCCCATAACGTCGTTTGTTAGCGTACTAGGTGATAAATATTCTTTTCTTTTTTATGCTGATCGTTATTGAAATTGATTACATCAGAATTTCACAGGATAACGTTCTTTTTACGAAAAACGTCATTTTCTTTGATTCAATATCCAATGACAATAAAAGATTTCGTAAACTTTATGAGGTATTATTATTGAAATTTTTTTGATGAAATATAGAAATGCTGAGTCGAGAAACACGTGAATGTAAAGCAACAAAAACGCCACATCGAATGAGCACAACACAAAACAATGATACACAATGGAACCACCGACAAAGTTGTATCTAGTGGTGTTTTTCCCCCACTGAATAAATATTCCCGACACAATGGAACCGGTACAAGTCCTTCCCAAGTATCTTACAACCAGTGATCAATATTCCTTCTACAATGGTATCCAATGATGTTCTACAAACCCTTTTCAAGCACCTTTACTTATCCAGTTATTTTGCAAGCCTAGGTGGTCGAGTGGTTTAAGGCGACAGTTTAATGATTGGCGTCTAGGTTCGAATCCACCTCAGACATATCATAGTGTAAGATAATATCAGTTTTCTTACTATAAAGTTCTGTGGTTTTTGACGGGCAACCATTTTCGGCTATCTGAGAGCTGACCGGTTGATATAAATGATATAATATTGACTTTTGAGAAACGTCTTTCTTCCACTTCTCACAAGATATTATTAAAAATGTTGCTAAGATTAAAGATTGTACGAAACCTTAATTTTTACTGGTGAGATACATAATGTACTATTCTGTAACATCTGAGCTATCGGAGTATGATCTAAGCTTTAAATGTTTTATAGGAACTTTAGTGACCAGTCTGGAGTCACGTGATGGCGAAGAGTACGTGTTTGAAGTGAAAATAACAAATACATCAACTGTGATGACAAATAAGAGATTTCAAAGTCAGTATTTAGAATTTGATATCGTTAATGATACGTATAACTTGATATTGAAGAGAGAACTAGATCTAGAATTACTGCAGTTAATATTTATGGTATGTAAAATAATGTTATACTGATCATATATGCAATGAAATATACAAAATGTTATATGTAGTGCAGATAAAGTTATCCCGAATATTGAGCCGTATGTTTTCGGTAAAAACTATGCCATTATGTAAGCAGTGCATTATCTGACAATAATGCCGGTACACACGAAGACTTTAAATAATAATAAAAAAAGGTTTTATAGAAACAACAGAGAAATTAGCTGTTTTATTTGTTTTTAATATATATATATATATATATATATATATATATATATATATATATATATATATATATATATATATATATATATATATATATATATATATATATATATATATGGTATAGTAAAAAATGGAAAAATAGCTTTACATAACTTTTTGACCTGATAAAGTGACAACTAATTGTATGAAAGCAAAATCTTTGGCGGTCTTGGTATAGAGGAAAAAAGTGATTTTTAATGTTTATATAGGACCATTTAGCTCTGATGTGGAAATATAGATGTGTTAAATTATTCCTTACCTATAGCTTTCCTTAAGCCTAAATTAAGAACTACGAGACTACAACGTCACATATTAATTTCATATTAAAACCACTTTTTCGGGTCAAATTTAAACAAGACATCTTTCCA
Organism: Tegillarca granosa; assembly: GCA_029721355.1. Taxonomy (NCBI): domain Eukaryota; kingdom Metazoa; phylum Mollusca; class Bivalvia; order Arcoida; family Arcidae; genus Tegillarca; species Tegillarca granosa. Next base: position 50,454,111 of record CM056594.1, on the reverse strand, counting down.
GAGATGGACCAATATGGCTCAAGGAGTTCAAAATAAAATTATGATTTTCAATAAGCTTGTGAAAAATGAAAAACATGTCTTACTAAGACAGTTGAATCCTAAATCGCATAAATTATGTATTATGCAAGATGACACGCGGAAAGTTAAACTGTGTAATATTGACATTAATAAGAACCTAAGGCTCAGAAAATTGGGCTATTGCGAATGGATAAGTGGGTAGATCACCACCAAGTTGTTTTATACGTGATGATAAGCCGATATGATAACCATTTAACATGTTATAAATATTTGATATCTTTCAGGGTATTGTGACGGAATTTAAAGTACTCATTTCCTGTTCTCCATTATCAAACGAAGACCGAACTACAGTAAGTTACATTACTGCATTGTTGTTGTTTCGTACCGGCATCGCAAACTTCTAAAATTTTAATGTTAAAGAAATCAGCGGGCAACCCCATGATCAGAGCAACCCAGAAAACGGAACACATTAAATTTACAATACTTTTTGTATGATCGAGGCTTTCATAATAGTTTTCGTCTATTAATGTGTACAAAAATGTTACAAATTTTAAAAAAGTACAACCGCGAAATGAAATATAGCTACAAAATGAAATAGAGTATCAAACTGTAATAAAGCTACATAATAAAATAGATTAGAAGTTAAAAGAGCATAAAAATGAAGTATAGCCACAAAATAACTACAAATGAAATATTGTCAATAAAGAATTGAATTTCATTTTTGTACTATGGAACGCTGGGACTGTCTTAAGGTCGCCAATAAAATGTTATATAGGTGACTTACTGTAATGTGTAGTCTATTTAATATAGCAGGTAGTGATTTCTCCATAATACATTGTTCAAAACTTATGGCATGTAGACATAATGCTATATTATGAGGTTCAATATCAGTAATATATAGTTCGGTACTAATAACATGTAGTTCAAATGTATGTTAGAGCGTTCAAAACACATACTATTTTGTCGAAAATATATAACATGAAGCCAAACACTTAAACTATATAGACAGGAACTATAATATTTGTTCTAGACTTATAGCACGTAGATGGAAACTATATTATGTAGCTGAAAAGTTGTAATAAATAGATGAAAAGGTATAATACATAGATGGAAAGTCATAATATGTAGTTGAAGGGTTATAATATGTAGATAAAAACTTATAATATGTCGATGGAAAGCTTTTATGTATTATTGAAAATCTATAATATGTAGTTGAAATAATATACATGTATGTAGATAAAAACTTACTGAAAAAAAAGTTTTGAACACTAACTGCACTCTGATACAATGAAAATTGAGTAACTAGTACATTTGCAATATCATTTACATATGATCTAATTAAATGAGAGAGATGTTTTATCCCTAATAGGGTTGTTTTTAGATTGTTTTTTTCTGAAAAAATATCCCCCTGCTTTCCTAATAAACAAATGTATAGTTGTTCAGAAAAGTTTTGTTGTGTTCGTAAAGAGTTAAGGCTATACCTTTCATGTAAGCATGTGTTCGAACCTTTTCCGGCGAAGAACAATTTTTATCAAATTAACCTAGGGTAAACAGCAAGCATAAACTCTCTCTCTCTCTCTCTCTCTCTCTCTCTCTCTCTCTCTCTCTCTCTCTCTCTCTCTCTCTCTCTCTTGCTGTTTGCAAGATCTGAAGAATTGCAATGTAATTTACATCAATTTGAAAATAATAATAACAAAATCAGATGATCACTTGATGAAGCACCAATTGCTTAATAATCCGTCCGATGTATATGTGCTTCCTTTTATACTGCTTTAAGTCGTGCGCTCTTTTTTCAAAAACCGTGCGATCGATTTCAAAAACCGTTCGCACGATTATCTATTATAGTTTTTAAACTACATGTAGTAAATTTCATGTACATACTATAGCTTTCCAACTTAATAATACAAGTTTCAATCTTCATATTATACATATAGTAAGTCTTCGTCTATACATAACAACTTTTCAACTACTTATGATAAGTTTTCATCTACATATATTATTTCAACTACATATTATAGATTTTAATAATACATAAAAGCTTTTCATCGACATATTATAAGTTTTTAACCATGTGTTTTAACTTTTTAGCTATATATCATAAGTTTGCATCTACATATTATAACCCTTCAACTACATATTATGTATTATACTTTTTTATCTATTTATAACAACTTTTCAGCTATATAATATAGTTTCATCTACGTGTTATAAGTCTAGAACAACATATTTGATGAATGTTTAATATACTTTATGTATCCCTAAAATTTATGCCTAGTATATTCTGTAAAATATTATGTTGTATATACATTATCTTTATATTATTATTATTTTTTAAATTTTAATTTGTGTGTGTGTTTTTTTTTCAGGCGACTACCATAACGGTGTATATACAACCAGTTAACGAATTTGCTCCTGTGTTTTATTACTCACCATACACCGTCAAAGTACCAGAGGTAAATTTCGCAACATCCAGACACTGGACTTCATAGTAAACCGTATTCAGGAATACCTTACACTCCAGTTATATATACTTCATACAGCATTTCTTGAATGCATTTAACGATAGAATTCAGAAATTTAAAAAAGAAGCTTTAACACACACACACACACACACACACACACACACACACACACATATATATATATATATATATATATATATATATATATATATATATATATACCTTTCAACTATTTGTTTTACAATTAAACTTGGTAAAATGTATTTACCAAGCGATGTAGAATCTGCTGCATATGTTTTTGTTATTTACCATTCCACCTGATTTGTTGTCACAGTGGTATAATTCCGAAATATTCATATGAAAAATGGAATAAGAAATCTGTGTTCCGTACTTACCTCCTTTCCCTCACTTCTATTTAGTATTACTCATACCTAGTACCAGTCTATCGTTCGAATAAAAAGGCATAGTAACAGTAAAAAATGACTATTTAATGTATAACAGTTGTCATGTGCTTGTTTGAATGTATCATTTTAATAAAAATTCAAAAATCAACCGTTAATAAACGTCTAGAAGTTTTCAAGGAAAAACAGACTGTAGATTTGATAATAGTTTTGTATTTGTATATTCTGAATTTAAGCTTTGTCTTATATCTTTTATTTATGTATTCGTTATCATATCTATATTTATTTTTATTTATTTATTTATTTGTTCAAAATTCTCAGCTGCACATGACAATCATCAGGTTTTTGTTAACGGTTACCACAATAAAAATATATATAATGTTCGAGTAAATATCTACAAACACAAAGTGCTGCGCACATGTACGATGCCTTAAACACAAACCATTGTGTCACTTGAACACATTTCTCGAACTTTTACAGAAACCATTAACAACAAAACAACGTTGTTTCTTTTTAGGACACGGAAGTTGGAGCAGTTGTGTTTGATCTCTCTGAGAATGTTCACGATAATGATGTTTCTTCTGTCTCAACTCTAACTTATAAGTTACTTCGGCACAATATCCGTGACGTAAGTTCTTTTGAATAGTTCAATTGGCATTGTACGAAAGCCTATTAGGCTCATGAATAAAAAAAATTAAAAGGCGTAATAACGCGAAATAAAGGCGTAATAACGCGAATTGAAAGGCGTAATAACGCGAATTGAAAGGCGTAATAACGCGAAATAAAGGCGTAATAACGTGAATTTAAAGGCGTAATAACGCGAAATAAAGGCGTAATAACGCGAATTGATGGGCGTAATAACGCGAAATAAAGGCGTAATAACGCGAAATAAAGGCGTAATAATGCGAATTGAAAGGCGTAATAACGCGAAATAAAGGCGTAATAACGCGAAATAAAGGCGTAATAACGCGAATTGAAAGGCGTAATAACGCGAAATAAAGGCGTAATAACGTGAATTTAAAGGCGTAATAACGCGAAATAAAGGCGTAATAACGCGAATTGATGGGCGTTATAATGCGAAATAAAGGCGTTATAACGCGAAATAAAGGCGTAATAACGCGAATTGAAAGGCATAATAACGCGAATTGAAAGGCGTTATAACGCCTTTATTTCGCGTTATTACGCCTTTATTTCCCGTTATTACGCCTTTCAATTCGCCTTAAAACCCCTTATTTCGTTTTATGACGCAAGTTGCTTACCATAATGGTGTGGAGGTCCAGGGTTTAAAGGTCTATTTTCCGCCCCATTACATACATTATTAAAAGTGTGTGTGTGTGTGTGTGTGTGTGTGTGTGTGTGTGTGTGTGTGTGTGTGTGTGTGTGTGTGTCCTGCACATATACATTATATGTAATGTAATTAGTTTTTATATGTATAATTTCTATGAAAATTTAAAAAACTGTACATCATCCGATCCTGCGCTGAAATGAATAGTTATTTCTGAAACCGTTCCATTTGTCGATTTTAAAGTATTTTTCATAAAGAGTGTCTTTGTACACATGGCTATTTATGAATTAGATCCTGATTAACTTTTAATAGTGATTAAATGACATTTGTGTCTATCTTAGTTAATATAGACAGATTAAGGTTTATTCAATTTCATTTTCTGTAGGCTGTCTTAAAGAATTTAAACTAAAATCAATCTGTTTGTGGAAAGAGATATTAACCTTTGGATAGAAACGAGTCTCAAGGGAAGTGACTGCTCTATATATAGACAAAAAGGCATTATAACGCCTTTCATTTCGCATTATAACGCCTTTCAATTCGCGTTATTACGCCTTTCAATTCGCGTTATTACGCCTTTCAATTCGCATTATTACGCCTTTAATTCGCGTTATTACGCCTTTATTTCGCGTTATTACGCCTTTCAATTCGCGTTATTACGCCTTTCAATTCGCATTATTACGCCTTTAATTCGCGTTATTACGCCTTAATTTCGCGTTATTTCGCCTTTCAATTCGCGTTATTATGCCTTTATTTTGCGTTATAACGCCTTTATTTCGCGTTATTACGCCTTTCAATTCGCGTTATTACGCCTTTATTTTGCGTTATTACGCCTTTCAATTCGCGTTATTACGCCTTTAATTCGCGTTAAAACGCCTCTATTTCGCGTTATTACGCCTTTATTTCGCGTTATTACGTCTTTTAATTTTTTTTATTCATGAGCCTTATAGGCTTTCGTAGCATTGTGACAGTCCTAATAATAAAAAAGTTTCAGTTATAAGTTTTTCTTTTGTTTCAATTAAAGTGTTTTATGCCAATTATAAACTCTGGGATGTACGATTACATTTATACAATTCAAATGGGCGCGGTTTTAATAATCAGCACAACCTTTAACTCCAGTTAATTGACAACATCTTGCTTAGAGTTGTCTTTATCTCAAATTCTATTCATTCGTTATCATTTATTTTTTATTTGATATACAATAAGCGTTAATAATCGGCAAATTCACATACCTTCTTTCCCAGATTTCACTGTTACATGTAAAGGATTTATATAAAAACTGGTACGTTTTAAACATTTTCCCCTTCTTTAGTTTGATGGCTCTAAGGTATTTGGCATTGGAAATCCAGAAAGGGGAGACATTATACTAAAAAAGCCAGTTGATTATGAAGAATTAAAAGTTACAAGAATGGTATTTTATATGTTGAACGTATCAGTGATGGTGAGTATAGATTTCACGATGAAGTAAGATTTAGTTATTGACATGACGTTACAGGAAGATCACTTTTGAATACTCTCGGGCACCTGTAAATTAACGTTTTGTAATGTTTTTCGCCCTAAAGTCTAGTTGAATAATCAAATCATAATAGTTATGAAAAATAAACCACAGAATAATTTACTCTGCAACGTTGAGTTTAAAGCGACGGTTACTTCAAGTAATAGATAATTACCGAAAACAACCCCAATTGCATTTTCGAATTTGATAAATAAAAATACATGTAGTAAAATGAAATGAATATTTTCGCAAGCAAACATGAAGTATAATTCCGACTAAATACTTTAAATTCGTTGTTGTAAATCCATGGTACAGAAAGCAGATATGTACACGAACAAGTAGTCTCTGAAAGAAAATTGAATGGACCAATACAAACATGTCTCTGCCATCTTTCATTTGAAACACGCAATGACTACGGTGGCAAGGGGTGACACGCAAAAGTTTCTGCATGCTCGCGCAAATGTTTTTGCGTGATCACGCAAACGTTATTTTGAGCTCATGTGAAATGTATCACTTTTGCGTGCTCATGCAATAACTTTCACGTGAGCACGAGAAAACTGTTACATGATCACATAAAAACTTTTATGTGAGCACGCAATAACATTCGCATGAGCACACGATAAAAAAATAATATTTTGTGTCATCGCTGTGCCGCCGTAGTTATGCCTTTCCTTTTGTCGTAGGTATAGTATAAACATTGGTATTGGTAAAGTTCAAAAAGAAAATTCAAAGACTAAAAGTATAATATTACAGTCCATGGTTGTTTTATTTTGTTATATTAAGGATTCCGGAGGTTTACAAGCTACAGCAACTGTCAACATGACAATAACAGACTCCGATGACCAAGGTCCAGTGTTCATTTATCCTGATTGTACCTACCCATGCGAAGAATTAGCTTTAGAAATATCAACTCATGAGAATTATACGGTGATAAAAATATACAAGATTGTATTTTTTTGACAGTAAAATTATATAAAAAAAATCAAGTACATGTAGCAATCAAAACATCTGGGATAAAAAAGAGTATTGCAGTTGTGTGAAGAATTTTGAATTTTTCCTAGATTTTATTGTGTCAATAAAATGTAATATTATTTGCTTTTGGATTTTTTATCGGAATACACAAAGAAGAAAATTTCGAATATATCCTTAAGCCATAAATCCTCCTATTTTCCATACGTTAAATACTGCCTCATGTAAATTTCTTTGCTCTTTTTGCTAATGGTTCAGAGTATCTATAAAGCCATTTTTTATCTAAAACACATGTACATCCAACTTTAACTAATTCATACCTTACATTTCACTTGAACAATTGTTTCTATATTATATATTAGTTTCTGCATATTTAAAAGGAATGAAAATCAGCAAAACAACATTTTGAACTCAAGTTAAAAAAAAATAGTTGATCTTTAACAGGGACCGCTCTCTTTGGGGCCAGAGCCATTGGTTGCACGTGACAGGGATACAATGAATAATACAGTTTTATTTAGTTTAATAGCAGGTAGGTATTATTATTCAAAATTGAAGACCATCAAAAGTTTCTAAATGGTATCTTAAAAAACTAATACGTATGTTCGCACTAGTAAATGACAAAAAGAAAGTGTAGCTAGCCTGATCGTCTTGTTTACAAAATTCCTTTCAACAAAGTTTGAACTTTTGCAAATACATAAGTTCAAGATTTTCGTTTTTAAAAAAAACAGTGTTGGCATTTCAAGAGACGATTGATTGTTTTTATAGCGGTTTATGTCCCAGTCATGAATATTTCACTTATATCGAGACACCACCAGCTATAGGTGAAGTTGCAGAAATTTTTACCTTTGCACTGCGTTTAGGGCAATGTGCAGGAAGGATTCTTTAGCGTGTCACGCTTGACATGGGGCATAGGTTTTTAAAGGTCTCCTCTAAAGGACCTTGTGATTGTCATTTCTTAATGCTGAGTGCTTGGCAAAAGAACAGATACCACCTATTTTTAAAATCTTGGTCAGACACGGTCGGGGCTCTCACATACGAAGCAATCAGCCTACCATTTGAGCTACCGTAGTGGTTGTTAATGGGAGGAGTTTTTTTATGATGATATAATATTTTTGTCTAGTAATCGTTAAGATTTGTCTATCAAAGTACTTGAACTAATAAATTTGGCATTGGATCAGTATCAGTGTTTATATATTGTACTACATGCTAAAAGTATGATATATATAAACCCGTAGCTCTTGACAATTTTATATTTCATAGTATCACTTTATTACTTTATAGATGCTGATAACTTCACAGACTACTTCAGTATAGATGAAAATACTGCTGATTTATATCAAATAAAACCACTAACCGACACAAACGTATCAGTCATAGAACTACTAATCGAGGTAGGTGTGTATCAAAGCTAGATCTTAGTCTAAGTCAAAAATAAAAATCAACAATTAAAAATGAGAATAACACGTATTTGTCAATGAAAAAAAAAATACGACAAAACCCACTGCAGACGAAGCAAGACACAGCGTAAAGAGATCATGCACTAATAATAAAATATCACGTGGACTTGGTACAGACACCCTGTTGTTCATAGTTTTAAATAACTTAACAAAGTGATGAATGGTTTGAAAATATATAACATCGACCTATACATCTTAAATATTTATATTAGTTAAACAATGCAATTGGTATTATAACTTAGTTGTTTCTTATAATATAGTAATCATATACACTAACAAAAGTGTTGTTTATACAATAGAAACCAGACAGTTTAGCTAGCAATATTAAACAACCAGACCCAAAAAAAAAAAATTATCTATTTGAGTGATTCAAGTACTTTTACGTGACCTTAACCAACCAATATCTTTTCATCGGTAGTTCCTCCATCTGTATGCTGATCAAGAGAATAAAGAATTTGACTTATTGTATAATGGTGGCACAGCATTAAAATATGAGGAAGTTGTAAATATAAACGTGATTAACACACGTATATATACAGAGTCAGTGTTAACAGGTTTTGTGCAAGTTACACTCTGCTTTTAATAGTATGCATTTAAAGTAACATTTTAGTACAGTACAACTGCCCATTTTGTCGCACTACCTAAAACACTTAGGTTATCCTAGGCCTATAATGCCCTTCTCTCCTGTTGTCGATCAATGTCGAATCAACTACTTACTATAGTTTGATCTTGTATTAAACATTCTATTCTGACAATTACATAAACATCTCTGTTCAAACTGGAGATGACCGTTATATTTTATGGTCATGAGGTACGTAGCTCATCCAAAAACTTTAGCTAGAATTGTATTGCATAATGTGTTCATTATTCTTAAAATTTTAAACGTATTAGTTTTTTTAACTTTATTTTCAGGCAGCAGAAAATTCTTCTAAAAGACATTCTATTACTGCTAACTTGACAATAACAATAGAAGAAAGGGGTAAGAATCTACCTATATAAGTATTAAAATTTTGGTACCTATATAGTAAACACTTTAAAAGCAACGTGTACTATCTGTACATACATTTACTGAATAAGGCATGACCAAGTAGTTCAAATTAAAAAGAGAATCTGCACTGCAGATGACATAAGCTTAAATGACCTCCATGTCGCATCTAAAATAAATTATTAGTAGTATGTCTAAAACTTAAAAAAGCCTTTTCCTTTTGGGGGAATTTTGATTTTGGTTTGATAACGAACATGAGTTAAACCATGTTTGTAAGACACTATTAAAGAGACTTCTTCTGTGATTTTAAATTCATATTTAGTTTACAAAACCAATTTACGCACATACTACTCTTGTGTGTTGTTCATTAAAATAATACATTAAGATATAACTATCATGTTCTACTTTTGAACTGTATTATTTCATTAATAGCAGCACACGATATGAGGGAACTTCTTCATGTAAAAAAGCATTTAAGATGACTGGCTTTCTTGCACAAAGTTTTCCTCAATTGTGATTTAAGAATATTAATGGATTTATGTATTTCATGCCAATCTCCAGTTTTCGTTCGGATGCATTTTGGGATTTTTTAATCGCCTATTTAACGTCAATTTTGAGAAACAAGAAATAAGTTAGAGCCTCCATATGTACTGTTACAGATCCACTCTAACATTTCCCTTGACATTGTCTTAACGGCTTTGGGCTCGAGCAACATTGAGTTCATATGTTTGTAGAGCACTAGTAAACATGATAACTAAGTGAGTAAAATTAATTAAGTTGGTAGGATTTTGATAAATATCAAGTTGTTATATACAATTTAGAAAACATTTTAAAGATTTATTATAAATGGCTTAATATCGTGATTTTTCGCTCTCTTATATATAAAAAGATTTTTTTTTTTATATGTCCACAATAGATTTTTACACTGCATTGTTATATTTGTCTTCCATGTGTGTGTGTGTGTGTGTGTGTGTGTGTGTGTGTGTGTATGTTACACGTTTTAATTATGTATTAAAAAATTGCAACATGATACATATCTAGATGCTGCACACTTGTTTTCTTTAGTACATTAACCATATTTGAAGTTTTATTCAGTGATCTTCAGTACATTCGTCGTTCAAGTTTTCTTTTTTCTCTACATTCTTCGTGTATTTTTGCGTATCGTAGTTTACCACTTGCACATATTGTCAACATTGTATGTAAGTATAAATATATGTAAGTATACACAATTTTATATACTGTTTTAAACTAATTAAAATACAAACAAATTGTGATCATCACTTGACTTCACTCCTTACAATATATTTCATTTACAAGCCTGCCTTCCCGCGCATGCCTATATTGTGATGTGTACTCTTGTCCGCGGCAGTGACCATAAATAAAACCGGAAATCGGGTTTTTTTTAATTACATAATTAAATGTTTTGTTTCTGGTCTATCCGATGAAAGTTTTTAAAACCTTTTCATTTTAATATTTAAGATAAATAATGTAATTGTGAATATTGAAACGTCAGATCATCTGGAAACATAAAATGTAAACAAAAACATTTACTTTTTTATAATAACCAGCGGTGTAGTAACCTATTTGCATGTCCACATGAAATAGAAGAACCGGTTATTTTCACTTGACCACTGGTTTAGTTCAATCCAGGTAAACTATACCTGTATTTAAACAATCATTAGACCGTGTCGGCATTTTTTAATAATAAAAAAGAGTAAATAACTTCGCTAGCCAAATGTTTGTTAGATTTGTGATTGGATTATGTAATACAGGTACATACATGTACATATGTAGAACTAGGGATTTTTGTAATAAGCGTAACTAAGGTTATATAATGAATAATTTTAGTGGTACAAAATGACTACAAATAGCGTGACTCGGGATAAGAAAGTGGCTTATTTATTCATATTAGTCTGTGTGTGTTTTAGTATTTCAGCATTGTTAACAGCTTATAACCAGTTTGTCGAAGGTAAGATACTCTCTCTCTCTCTCTCTCTCTCTCTCTCTCTCTCTCTCTCTCTCTCTCTCTCTGTGTGCGTGCGTGAGTTTTTCAACAGTATTGAAATCTCATGGCACGGTTATAAACAAAAAAATAAATAATAAATAAAAAATAAAATAAAACCATTTCCTGTACTTAATGGGAGGGTGGTTTGTGTGGGGAAAAAGTAAATTTAAGTTCCGGATTTCAGCCATGTGTTGGGATAATATGATAAAAAAATCAATGCGAGAGACAGAGAGAGAGAGAGAGAGAGAGAGAGAGAGAGAGAGAGAGAGAGAGATTTCGTCTAGTTAATAACCATTACGAATAAAATGAGATATATTTTATGTTATTGCGTTATAATTTCAGTGATATATGATGAATTAGAAGACCATGTTGTGGATTATGAAAACTTTCATGGAAAAAATGAACCAATCGAAATGAATAAGGGTCGGGAATATGGCGGTTAGTATAAATAAAGGTTTTAAGAATTCTAATGTGTCTGAAATACAATTGCATAGCTAATGACACTTCTTAACTCATAATAAAACTCTTAAGCTATAAAATGGTTATAATCAAGAAATTGTTGTCCATACACAGGATATAAAAATATTTGATATCGATTTTATGGTTCACTATATGCATTAAATACTTTAATCCATTTACATATAATGGTCCAACAAGGGGGGGGGGGGTGGACATGTTTCAAGGTAATCACACCTTCTTAATTAATCCAACCATCAGCCATGTGACCGTGCAGATGTTGTATATTATAACAAATGGAGTTTTTTATTTAAAAAAAAGCGACCCCCAGCAAGCCAACTGACAAATTATCAAAATTCATATAACTTTAATCATCTTTGGTTGTTGCCAAGGACATATCAGAATTCCCTTCTTAGTATTGGTCAAGGTAACTTGTTAGTATCTCGGCATCTAAATAAAGATTCTGTTCACATTTAGTCAAGAATAACAAACAAATCAGAAATAACAAGGTTATATCAAATTGTAATCTGTCTTTCATTATATTGTATTGTTTTTTTTTTTAGACTTGAACGACACAATCGCAAGGAAGTTTTACAAGAAAGTTAGAGTACTATGCTGGATTATGACAGGACCAAAAAATTTAGATACCAAGGCAACGGCTATAAAACTGACATGGGCGAAACGCTGCAATAAGTTTATTTTCTTTAGTAGTGTTACAAATAAGACATTTCCTACTGTAGGATTGAATGTATCGGAAGGAAGACAACATTTGACTGCAAAAACAGTTCAAGCATTTCTGTATTGCTATGTTCATTACGGAAAACATTTTGATTGGTTTGTAAAAGCAGACGATGACACTTATATCATTGCTGAAAATCTACGGTACTTCTTGTCTTTTCAAAATCCTAATGAACAAATTTATTTTGGATTCAAATTTAGGACCCATGTGAAACAGGGTTATTTCAGTGGTGGCGCTGGGTATGTGCTTAGCAAAAAAGCTTTACAAAAGTTTGCCAGTGTCGGATTACGGAACCCCTTTATCTGTAGACAAGATGGCGGAGCAGAAGATGCTGAAGTGGGAAAATGTATGGCAAAGTTACAAATAATAGCAGGAGATTCGTTAGACGTCAATGGAAGAGAAACGTTCCATCCATTTAAACCAATTTCACACCTTGAAGGGTCTCATCCTCAGTGGTTTAAAGACTATTCATTTCATCCCATACAAAAGGTAAATATGTAAATAAATAACACTAAACTACCTGACCCTAAACATTGCTTCCGTCTCGAGAGCGGTAGGTTATGGCTTCGAACCCCCGGCCGGGTCATACAATAGACTGAAAAATTTGAGATACTAATTCCTCGCCATAAGAAAGTCGGAGTATCGACTGGTCAACCCGGTGTCAGGATAAAATGACATGGGGAGTGATATGCTTGTCTGCGGTTTACTAGTTTGATTTGCTGACAGCTTACCAAAAATCGCCTTAACAGCATGCTAAAACAACGCAAATCATAAAACACTCTCAAACATCTTGCATATACTTCAACTTCTCACAGGATTAATCATTGAAGATGAAACATGGTGTAACAACGTTAAACAACAATACATCCAGCAATCCATTCAACTAAACTAGCTGAGCAATAACATTCTGTAAACAAATTTGAACGAGTCAGTTTAACAATGCATAAAAGAAATTTGTTATGTACTTAGCAATTGCCAAAGCTACCAAGCAAGTTAACAACAGAAACATCCAAACAAGACAAGTACACATCTGATTTAAAGGTAACATATTGGTACCAATGATTATAAAACAACCGGGTTTAGGCGGACAATGTATCTGTTGACAAATTTATGAACAATGGTAAGGTTATGGTATTTTTGGTGGGCTCTAAGAAGAACACTTATAAAATATTTAGAAGTTTCTGAATAATAAACTTGTAAAAATAGCCCTTACAACATAGAACATGTTACACTAATACAAACAAAATAAGGTTAGCATAATAAAACCGCTCATCATACTTTTCTTTTTATGGACACCAAACATGTGTCGTGCACAAAATTTTGAATATTTCTTTTTGTAAAAATTCAAAATTTTGCACATGGCACATTGTTAAAATAAAATGGTATCTAGTGAAGTGATTTTAGGTATATTTTAGGACGCTAATGGTCTAAATGAAAACACAACAATACCACGTGTCATTACTGTTTTTGCTTTTTTAACCTTAGCTTGTCCGGTTTTGATGATACGAAACTTTGTCCTTATACTACCATACACGAGTATGTACAATAAGGACTGGGCATGTTTTAGAACAGAACACTGCCTCAAGATACAGATCAAATTTTATCTTATTCGTTTTATATATTTCAGGGTTTTGGATGCTGTAGTCAGTATACTATATCATTTCACTATGTAAATCCATCAGACATGTACCTACTGGACTTCCTATTATACCACATAAGACCACATGGCTTACATTCATCAGAGAAAGTTCAAGCAGCATTTAAACATTACAGAGATTTATCAGAAATTGAGAAAGTGAGATAGCATCACCACTAGGTCACTGACGGCATTTAAATGTTACATAGACTCACCAGAAACTGAGAAATTCAGGGAGCAGTAGCCTAGGTCGCTGTCAATATTTGAATGTTACATAGACTCACCAGAAACTGAGAACTGAGACAGAAGCACCACAAGGTCACTGACAGCATTTAAACATTATAGAGACTTATCAGAAACTGAGAATGTCAGACAGTAGTAGGTCAACATCATTTAAACATTACAGAGATTCGTCGGAATTGGGAAATCAGATAGCTAACTTATAAGTCACTGCCGATGTTTTACGTCAGTGTTCAATTAATGGAAAATGCTGTTAAGTTTTGTTTAAGAATGTGCGGTTGAGTTATACTGTTCCAATGATAACTCTTGTTAATTTTTAATTGTACGTGTATTTTTATGCAGTATTACAATTGTCTCAAAACTACGGCCAATAAACAGCCAAATCACAAACAATTGTTCTACATATATATGTTGTATAGTATACATGGATATTTTATATTATATAGTACAGGTTTTATAGTGTTTCATAGCTCCGTAAATTAAGTGTTTTATTAGCAGATATAAAAAAAAGCGTACGCGTGTCTTATTGGAAACATGTATTTTATTTGCAATTGAATAAAATTTAAATATTGAAACCTCTATTATATTATTTATAGTATAAAACCTATTTTTATGTTTTTTATCTTTTAAATTTTTCGGCCTCTAGTGTCAATGACGAAGAATGACTTTTCGAAATGTGCATATACGGCACATCAAAATTTAACAGGTAATTCTGTTATATATTTCTCTTATCTGCTCAAAGTTTATTGCTCCGAGTAAATATATGTGCATTAAGTAGGTCACTGTAAGCTGAATACCCGATATCCATTAACAGATTACAATTATTGTCACTTTATTAGCAAAACTGTTTGTGTGAAACACAACTGTAATCGTCATCTATTATCATGTCGTGTTCATTCTTGCCAACTTCTTGATTTTAGGCAGTTTAAGGTCGTGATATGGCAATTTTGGGAGTAAAGAGTAATGCAAATAAGACAGTTAGAAATCGTTTCTTAGCCATTTGTTAAAAGGTAGTAGTTTGAAATATTACCAAAATGAGACCTTAATAGATGCGCACAAAATTTAACTTGTATTGATTTACCTCTGCACTATTTTCCGGCGTAGGACTTGCATCGCACAACCAACTTCCTTTCCCGGGACCACTTTTTGGATGTAAAAGCATCGCCCTCGCCTGATATGGATTTAATTGATCCTGTATAAACCATAATATTTACAATAGAAAATAATTTCTACGTTGAACCCAGTTTGATTTTTGTTTTCATTATTCGCATAAACATCGGTTTTTCACATCGCGCATGAATACCATTTTAGGTTTTTCCCTAACTGACCTATTTTTAGCTATCTGTTTTTATCTCACAAAACCACGTACATACTTCGATATTTCCTTTTTTCAAGTTTTTTCACGTTATAGCAAAATAAATATTTTTTCAAAAAATAAAAAATATTTACAACACCTATTGAATTCCTATGATGAACTCATTGTAGAAAATCTAGAACATTACAGTAGGCAATTTCCGTGACCTACTTTTATCAATCTATTTTTAACATTCAAGCCATCACATTTTATAGTGTTATTTAATTAAATATACATTGAAAATGAAAGAAAAAATATTGAATTTTAAAGAAATAAATAAAATATTTCGATTTTTATTGTATACTGAAAAATATTTCCATCGTCAGGGTGTTCTAAACGCTACACGGCACACTGCTTGCGGGCCACTACCATACAAGCTATGAGCGATGCCGGTGTTGAGACCAAACAGATAATGTTTATGAGCGGTTATCGGAATGAGGCTTCTGTCAGGAGCTACTCTCGCGACTGTTCGACCATTCAAAAACATGCTTTAAGTTCGCTTCTTTCATCAACTGTCACTGGAAATACTTCTGCCGTAATTCCCTCTGCCTCTGACCATGCTACTTCTTCTCTACCAGCAACTGATAATCACGTGATGGTTCCATGCTCGGACCTGTGCACAACACAGTCCAACAAAACGTCGCGCATTGATGTTTCCAATACCCTGTCATCCATACAATCGGGATTTTTGACAAATTCAACGTTTAATAGCTGTAATTTAACAATCAATATGAATTTGTAACTTTGTTTGTCTATTCGAATAAAATTGTATGAAATATTTTTTTTGTTTCCAGCGTACTATTTTTTAAACCGTCTATTACGTCACACAATCAGTGAGAAGGCGGGAATTATTTTGATTGACATATTGGCTGTTCCCAGAATGTTTACATTGCCGACAGATTCGGTATATACCGGTTTTTCTTTCTTATTTGTATGACGCAATCGAGAAGTTTGTAAAAAGAATGTTAGGAAAAATATTGTAAATATAAGAATTGACTGTCATTTTTTCCTGGGTTATCAAGGAATGAACCAGATTTTAAAACTAGCAAATCTAAAATGAACTGCTTCGCAGTTCATCAGATTTGCTAGTTTTAAAATCTGGTTCATTCCTTGATAACCCAGGAAAAAATGACAGTCAATTCTTAATTAGATCACCAACTCACTTTGTAACTAATACAATCAGCAGTCAATAAACCAGATATGATGACGTATCAGTCTAAAAAGTCTTTAAAATTGATAAAATCGATAAAGTAGCCTGTTGATTGTGACGACAATTTAGATTTTAGAATGAACCCTGGCAGGGTCCGACCAAGAATTGCAAAAGACATTGACTGTTATTCGCCATTAACTTTGCAGTATCACGATGAGCGTTGCATTGTCGCTATATCACGATAGCAGTAGGCGTTGTAATGCCTGTATTACGGTAGGTGTTGCAATGTCTCGTACCACAGTAGGCGTTGTAATGCCTGTATTACGGTAGTCTTTGCTAGCTTAAGAGTAAGCGTGGCTATCTTTTGGCGTACTAGTTCCCGCGTTTGATTATCCTCCATTAATATCTACAAACTGTTGATCCCACGGATCGCCTAACTTCACATCTTATTGACCTCCCTTTACAAACCGATGTGGCCATGATACTTACTGGTAAGGTGTCTTTGCGTGAGATATATTTTCCAACTCTAGAGTCACCAAAAAGTTGTTCTCGTGTAAAATCGCCATAACACTAAAAACATTTTTACAAGTAAACAACATGGAGACAAATAGTGTCCTATCATTTAATGAAAATTACGTTGAGATTATATTCTGCCAGTCTCATGTATGATATAAAAGCAGGACAAAGTTCTAGAGTTTTCTAGGGAACACCATAATTTAATTGACGGATCGGGACCAGGCGGAAAATTCTCCAACTTTGACATTGTATTTACAATTAGCTCAATAAAGTATAATTTCAGGCGCGAATACGAACTTTTGACTATGCGGTTTGCAACATTTATTAAAAACTTTTTTTTTTTTTTATTTGCCCAGACTTAATTAATAGGGGTTAGATGGTGCCAAGGTTGGGTGCCTTAGGGTTCACCAAATATTACAGAGTTTTAGACCACAATAATTGAGTTGTTAACATTTTAAAGTGACATCAGGTACTTCAAGTATAGTACAAAAAGAAACATTTTAAAGTGACATCAGTTACTCAGTTTCTCTAATGTTTTTGATATTCTGTTGTAAAATTTGTACATGATTTACGCTAACAAATTGAGAAGAGGAGCTGATGTCTCTTTTTACAATGATCAAAGCATCAATAAATAATAATAGACTTATAGTCTGGGTGTTTTCTATGTGTGTGTGTTTGTGTGAAAGAGAGGTAGAGTTTGGAGTAAGAAAGTATAAAAAGTAGTATTAAAAGAAGAAGATAGTTGAGAAAGAAGAACATAAAATAAAAAAGTACAAGTTCTCATCTAGGATTCATTATCAAAAAGTTTGAACCATGGTAACCATATAGTAAAGAATTCCGCATATTTACAATTCTTAAGAAGAATGTATTTTTCTATTTCAAAATTCTGTTTTACAATGTTTTGTATTGCAAATATGCTCAAATTCTTATTCTGACATCTAGTTCTATATATATATATTGCTTAACTATGAGTATTAACCAGTTTATAATTTTATCTGATCTGTTTGTAGTTCCGAGTATTACAGTTTCTTTTGTTATTTCTAGTCGAATATTCATTTTATTTAAAATCCAATCTTTTATGGATTCCCATAGTTCTGTAACTTTATCACACTGATATAATAAATGTTCTAGTGTTTCTGACAGGGTTTGACAAAAAGTACATTTATCTGATTGTGCATATTTAATTTTAAATAAATATGAATTTGTAGTTAAAATTCTATGCAGGATTCTGTATTGTAAATATTGTAGTGCAGTATTTTTAGTGGTTTTAAAAGGCAAGCAGTACAATTGTTTCCATTCTTGTTTAGATATGTTATACTTATTTTTTTTTCAAATTTGGATTGGGCTGAAGGGACAATGGACATTTTGGTAAAAATCTTATATATTCTTTTGCAACCTTTGTCATCTTTAAGCATTTCTTTTAAACTAAAAGCAACTTTTGGCTTTTCTATGTTTTGGAATGGAATAATGTCTATTGTAAAATCACATTGTTTTAAGTATGTTTTTATAGCTTTCAATAAAGACTGATAATTTAGAAAATTTGTTATGTTGTATTTTTCAGAAAAATCTTGAAATGATAAAAAGTCCCCATTTATATCCATTACATCACTAATAAAAAAATATTCTTTTCAGTATATCCTTTGTAAATAAAGGGTTTCCTATCCCTTAGAATCTTGGTATTCTGCCAAATTGTAATACTACTAACATCTTGGAAACTAGAAGGCACAATCTTATTGTGAAAATTCACCCAACTATTAAATACATCTTTCCAAAAGGAATTTTTTATAGCCGTACTTTTTGTTGCAAAGTAAAAATCCCCATATTTGTCTATGTTGTCAACCTTAATTTTGGTTAAAGTTTCAGCAAGAGTTACCCATTTGGAATTTTTTGTATTTATCAATCTCCTTATCCAGGTACATTTGATTGCCTGATTAAAAAGCCTAATATTGACTGCCTTAAAACCTCCATCTTCATAATCTTGTATAACTAGGTTCCTTTTTACTTTATCTATTTTATTTTCCCATATATAATTAAAGAACATGTGGTTTATTTCTTTTAGGAAGATTTCAGGTGGGTTAGGGAGAGAGATGAGAAGATGGGTAATTTTTGGAAGCAATAAACTTTTCACTACCACATTTCTTCCTAAAACAGTCAACTTCCTTTTTGACCAGAGAGTTATGAGTTTTTTAATCTCAACTATTTTATCTTTCAAATTAATATTAGTAATTTCACTCAAATTGACAGAAAAATTAATCCCTAATAATTTAAAAACAGTAGAACCCCATTCCAGTTTCCATCTTGTGTGGTGATAGACTTCATTTGAAAATTTTTTACTACCAATCCAAACAATTTTGGTCTTTGAATAATTTATTTTAAGACCAGAGATTCCTGCATAGTAATCTAACATTTGTAAAGTACTGTCAAGGGAATGAGGAGATCCATCTAAAATGAAAGTAGTGTCATCTGCATATTGTGATAAGACATATTCCTCACCATCTATTTTGATACCTTTAATTTCTTTATTATTTCTAACTAAAATTGCTAGTACTTCAGCACATAAGATAAAAATATAGGGTGATAATGGATCCCCCTGTCTACAGCCCCTTTGTAGTTTGAAACTCGCGGACAAAAAACCATTTTGCATAACAGATGAGACTGCATTATTATAGAATGTTTTAATCCAAACTTTTATAGATTTTTTAAATTTAAAGACATCCAGTACTTTTTTTATAAAGGGCCAAGAGACAGAGTCAAAGGCTTTTTCGAAATCTACCAGCAATAATAAACCTGGTATATTCTTAATATCTGTATAATTCATGATGTCATATATCAGCCTAACGTTTTCTCCTATAAACCGGCCCTTTATAAAACCTGTCTGATCTTTATTTATAAGTTTATGTAATGTCTTTTTAATCTATTTGCTATGCATCCTGAAGCTATTTTATATATACAGTTTAAAAGTGAAATTGGTCTCCAATTTTTTTAATATTTTTTATCTTTATCTGGCTTGGGGATACAGGTTATAATTCCCAGTTTCTGTGATATTGACATTTCTTGAATATTATAACTATAATTGATTGATCGAAGTATAAATTGACTCAAGTCAATCCAGAAAAACTTAAAAAATTCTGTTGTAAAACCATCTGAACCTGGGCTTTTTTCATTTTTCATATTTTTCAAGAATTTTAATGCCTCTGTGTATGTTATTTTACCTTCTAGTTCATCAGCTTCTACGTCATCTAACTTATTAAAATTGTATTGTGAAATCTTTTCTATAAAGTCCTCAGAGTTTTCATACTTATTTTTTGAATAAAGTTTTTGGTAAAAATTTTTTGTTTCGATTAAAATTTCTTTTTGATCTGTTATAGTTGTACCTTCTTCTGTAACAATTTGTGAGATATGTTTACTATGAAAATTTCTAGATTCCATGTTACAAAAGTATTTTGTAGGTTTTTCCCCATCTTCTATAAATTTTGTCTTAGACCTAATAAAAGTGCCTTTTAATTTTTCTTTTCTAATATTTACCAATTCATTTTTTTTATCTTCAAGTAGTTCTGGGTTAGTAATGATTTCTGCATCTTCTAATTCTTTTATATCCTCAACCAGGTGTTTTTCCAATTTATTTCTTTCTTTTTTTCTAAATGATGAATAAGAAATGGTTTTACCTCTAATTTCCATCAATAAAGTTTCCAAAAAAAGATTGTCATTTATAGTAAAATGTATATTTTCTATGGGTAATGAATCTATGTTTTCAATATTATATACTGGTGCTAAATATTGACATTTTATTTTTCTTATGGTGTCTTTGACAATTTGAACATATTTTGAATCTTTTAAGAGCGAGTTGTTAAATTTCCAAAGTCCTGTCCCTTTTGTTATATTTTTGAATTTAATATTTAATGTAACTCCGGCATGGTCAGACCTATAACTATTTTCTATATATTCTTTTTCAACAAATTTCATAATGTTACTTGAAACTAAAAAGAAATCTAGTCTAGATTGTTTTAATATAGGTTTACTTTTTCTCCAGGTGTACCTACGTAATCTTGAATTTAATTCTCTAAATGGATTTATTAAACCAAAGAGATCAATATATTCACCAAGTATTTCTATTGATTTTGGATTATTAATATGAAGATAATTGCTAGTATCTAATGTTTGGTCTAAAACTAAGTTAAAATCTCCACATAAAATAAGGTCTTTATTTTCATTTCCTTCCATATGTTTAAAAATGTTTACAAAGAATTCTGGTTTATCTTGATTTGGGCCGTAAATGTTAATCAATGTCAAGTTTTGCTCATCTACTGTGATATCAACAATTAAAGCATTTCCGTCTGAATTCCTAAGGACTTTGTGTAACTTGAATTCAAAGTTGTTGTTAAAAAGTATTGCCACCCCTCTAGAATTTCCAGTAAAAGAGCTAAACAGACATTTATATCCCCACTCAGCTGCTATATATGGTTCTAATTTTTGTGTAAAATGGGTATCCTGTAAACAATAAATATTATAATTTTTTGATTTAAGCATGTTGAACACATCTTTCCTTTTTTGTGGATCTCCCAATCCCTGACAGTTAACTGACATAATCTGTAAATCTGCCATCTTGTACTGAAGCTATGTACCAGATACCTGTACCGTCAAACATCAAATATATCTGTAATACATTAAAGTGAGAAATAAGGAGAGAAAGAGAAAGAAAGTAAGTAAGCATGACAGAGTGAGGGAGAAGTCTGCTTACTATAAAACACATCTATGTAACTTCCTTTTTCTTCGCTATTAGGCGAGGCAGGTCTTACCTGACTTTTTGGGGTTTTTTTTTTTTTTTTTTTAATTATTATTTATACTTTTTTTTCTTATTAATATCTTGGGGTAGGGGTAGAAATTTCAGTATAAGTGTATACTGCAATACAGTCTTAAAGGTAACACTTCACAAATTTCAAAAAAAGAAAAAAAGAAAGTTTGCATATCTGCATTGGATTATTTTACATAATCATATAATATTACACTATGTAAATTCCATAAAAGGCATTTTATAAATTGTATTCAATGTAAACTTTGATACCAAAGATTATTAGTCTAAGGTTATGTTGTAAGGGGGATAACTCTTATAATTACAAAACCTAAGCTTCCTCAATTCCCAGTCTAGTTTACTGGGTTGGACAGTTCCCCACTGTAGCATATTCTGTATTTTGTAGCATATATTAGATAGCCTAGTAAAAAACTGGAAGAAAAAGAAATTGTCTAAAGTTTCTGTGTCTATAAATTACAACGATACTTCCTACGTCTTCTCTGTTTCAGAATTGAAATAATTCAAAAAAAACATTCACTGTTCATATCGTTTCCACACTGGATCTATTTTGTTGTCTTTATATTCCAGGTGGACTTGAAGTCCTCTTTCACGAATTCTTGTGATTTTACCAGATTTTCTCATTTGAAAAGCCACTTGATTTAATTGTCTACGTTCTAACTTTAAAGTAGTTGGAAGGTCAGTTACAATTCTAATGTTTGTACCTCTTAGTTCAGGACCCTTAGATAATACCAAGTTTCTATCAAATAAGCACACAAATTTGATTATTACTGGAGGGGGCTTGGTGGCATGTTGCTGGCTAGATCCTTGGTCACTTTTATCCGTATGTCGAATAGGAAGTATATGTGCATTGGCTATTCGTATTGGCTCTGGGTTCTCAATTTTAAGGTCTTCTCTGAAAAATTTTTCGAGTATCTTATATATGTTTCCATCTATACGTAAACCATGAATAATAAGATTATAC
>CM056594.1:50187260-50431075 GCA_029721355.1 Tegillarca granosa | reverse complement strand
ATCTGTTTGCATAAAAAACCAATGAGGCGTGAAGATAACATCACCTTATGATTTATGCATCATCGATATCAAAGACTTCGTCAAAGAAAAATTATTTTTGAAAAATATAATCTGATTTGTCTCAGATTTGTTTGATGATACTGGTAAAATGCTTAGTTGAGATTTTGAATTTTTCGAAAATTTTATGTATATATCCAATTTAATATACAATGGAATCAGTAGGGTTCCTAATTGGAAACATCAGGGCTAGTGAGTACTGCAACAAGCTGACGGTACATATCAAATGTTTTAATGCAACGAAATTTATGTGAAAAAATATTTTGCTATTATTTTGGTAAAAAAAGAAAATGAATGAAATTTCCACATAAACTCTTCTACAATTTTTAATAATATTAATTACAAGATTTTAACTGTCCATGTATTCAAGGAATATCTTAGCCGTAGTCCTCGATCAACTTCAAAAAATAAAATTAAAAAGCAAGTATTATACAAGAAATAGGTCTTCTTTTTTTTCAAATGCCAAAATAAATTAAATTCAATTATGGGTTATATCTTGGAGATAAGTTTTGTGTCTGTGTTTTTGAGTGAAATAAACATAGATTCAACGAGAAAAAACGCGGAAAAAGTTAAACCAAAATTATAATGAAAATGAAAAAATGATTAAATTAACGTAATACGTTTAAAATGCCATAGTTCAAGTTGGTCAGTAATCAAGAGGTCACGACCTGAGTATAAAAAGAGAGCCGATATAAAAATAATTATACGTATACCCCGCTGAGAACAGCCTAATAATAGAAATAGTTCTTTGTTTAAATTGATGTAATATTGATTCAACTTACTGAGGTCAGGAGGTTAACATTTTATTTTCCCGATCTCAACAAAAATGACATAATGTACCGAGATGACCCTAATCACTGCAATATAAAGGGTTAAACATTTATTATAATTTATCGCAAGAAAAAAAAATTGACTTAAATTTTAAAAAAACAACTGTCTTCGAATTCATAAATCTTCAATTTCAAATTATTTAATTTTGAGAATAAAGTATTTTGTGACGTTAGATCGCTTAATACGGTAATGTACTCTTAAACATGTAAATTTAAAACACCTAACGTTTAAAATAAATAAATAAATAAATAAATAAATAAATAAATAAATAAATAAATAAATAATAATAATAATTTAAAATTCATACATTAATGTTTAGAGTTCCGGAACAACTTGGGTACCCTTCACTAAAATTTTAATATCGACTGAAATGGCCTAAAATTATGAAAATTATGAAATCAACCGATTTTGGAACATTTCTGTGAAATATATAAAAATAATTATTTTTTTCCAAAAATTTTACCTAGAGTTTAATGGGTTGGAGTACATGGAAAGTCTTTCGAAAATTCCTTTTTTTTAGCTTACCAAAAATGTTTAATTTTGTGTTTGTATATGTTGTAACGGGACGGTATTCGGTATTTGGTTGTGTCAGTGAATTATGAAATGTAAATATATTCTGTTTTCTTATGTCTAATAAACAAAATCTTAAAACCATACATCAAGGTGTCAATTTTATCATTGTGTGTAATGTATCATATGTTCAAAGATTAATAGATAAACAACTGGAGGGTGGGTATTATGTAACGTCCTATTACGGTTACCCCTCTCTACCTGTCTAGATCTGTTACCTGTCAAAATCTACATCCTTTACAACATTAATAAACAATCAACTGACCAATAAATGACCAATAAATATATATATAGATCTTTGAATAGATAAGCTAATAACTTTAAATCTATATAGTAAATTTGTATACTCTTGTGTGGAATAGAACTGGTCAAGAGGTCAACAAGGTATAAACCGTTTATGAAACTGGCTTTGTTCACGGACGTATGTTGATCATACTAGTATTTCCTGAATGGACCTCTAATATACCGGGTGTTTTAATTCTCCGTGATTCTTAAGGAATTTGTTTTTTTTAAAAGGTAAGGTAATTTTCTTTTCTTTTCTTCTTCGTCTTCTTCTTCATCTTTTTTTTTTTTTTTTTTTTTTTTTTTTTTTTTTTTTTTTTTTTTGTTGTTATCATTTTTAATGTTGTCATGTGCTTACTTTTGAATTTTTATATAATAATACAATTCAAAGAAGCACATGACAATTTTTCTTTTTTACAAAATTTAAGATTTAATACATTTTCCTGCTTTTTACTGAGAATTTTTTTTTCTATTTCAAAGAATTATTATTTTTTTTTTTTAGAAATCATTATTTAATCTGACAGATTTATAATTTTAATATTTAAATTTATTTAGATTAATAATTAAAAACGACAGAATATATAACACCTTGAGAAGAATATTAATATTTCTTTAATTATTGATGTATTATTGCGTTTTTTAACCATATTTTTTTTTTTAAGTTGAATAAAACATCTTACAAAAGCAAACATATATTCATTCAATATGAGACCTCAGAGAGAGAGAGAGAGAGAGAGAGAGAGAGAGAGAGAGAGAGGAGAGAGAGAGAGAGAGAGAGAGAGAGAGAGAGAGAGTATCCGATCGACTTTCTAATTTAATTTACTACAATACTTCATGGAAAGCTTGTTTTTTATGTTGTCATTTGAATTTCTATTAAAATAATGCATTCAAAATCAGCACATGACAACTGATTTTGAATGCATTATTTTAGTAGAAATTCGAAATCAGCACATGACAATGTAATTAAAAACTTAATGGAATTATTATAAAGATATGAAAAAGAGCTAGAAGTTCGAGTGTTTGAGTTTTAATAAGACCATTAAGTTCTTTTTTCTAATTCGTAATCAGGTAATAGCACAGTCTTCAATGAGACTTTCTGTGTGTATTTCAACCACATATCCATACGTAACGTATCGCCGTAACGTATTCATAAAAAAGGAAGTACTGTGACATTACAAAAACTAAATATACAAAACATTTGCAGACCTACAGCCTAAACTAAGGTATAACATGTTTTTGTTCATCATTTTATATCAATGTAATTAGACATTAATCTTTATGCTATATAGAAAACACGACTGAGAAAAATCAAGAGAAAATATTAACGGCATTTTTTCTCTTACGCATGTTCAAATGTGTTTGCTGAATTCTTTTAACATACTTTTTGTGTATAAAATAATTTTATTATTTTGCATACAAAGCCGATGCGTCTGACTGCTGTCGGTTCGACCCTAGTTGACTGTAAGCGATCTTAACCATTCTACTGGTTTAGTTGTCATATGCCACTTTTTGATTGTATTTTTATGATTGAATTAAAAAAAAGTGGTATATGACAGTGTATAATGGCCCAAGTTCTGCAACATTGCAGGTAAATGCATTTTTTCTTAAAAGGTCGTGCTAAGTAAATACAACATACATATAATGAACACACTAATAGAACTTATTATATTTGTCCTTTACACATTAACAAGAAAGACGTCTTAGTCTCTGAAAAAATTCTAATGCGATGTAAAACAACATTTATGTAGCCAAATCTTTGCAATGCACAATGGTTTATTTATTATTATTTATTTATTTATTTATTTATTTCAAATAAACCGCAACTAACGAAATTGGACAGAGAAGTTATCGCGGTATTACTGAGTAAAAGTTCGATTCAGTCGTTTATGTAATTATTTTACGCCGAGATGGAGAAACTGCAGTCTTGGCATTAACATTGAAGTCATGTATTTATTATTAGGTGTATGTATACGGTTTGCACATGCAGGTTTAAGGTCCTAGGTTAAACACATATATAGACGCCGAAATACATTGCCACAACATTCAGTCATTTGGTTGTTTGTTTGCAATGTGTTGTTTAACATCACATCATTAATTTTTCAGCTATACGAGAGCGGGTATTTTCTTTTGTCTTATTGTCATATTATAAATTTTTGAATTTTCTGAATGAAATATTCAAAAATTTATAATATGACAACTAGAATTTTCTGAATGAAATATTAAAAAATTTATAATATGACAACTAGAATTTTCTGAATGAAACATTCAAAAATTTATAATATGACAACTAGAATTTTCTGAATGAAATATTCAAAAATTTATAATTTGACATTATACTACTTCGCACTCAGGGCGTTTTCTTTTCTGTAAGCTGCTAGCTCACAGAATTTGTATGCCGAAGATAAGCATAAAACTCCTGAGATGAATTATTCTAGCACCGGTTGAACCAGTTGATACGCTTCCTTATGAGTGCTGACTGCCTGGCAAAAAAGCGGATATTATTATTTTCTAGTCGTATGCATAACCAGTCAGGAGTTTGAACCCCACGACTCCCACTAGAAGACATAAGTTAAACTTATGCTATTAAAATGCACAACCATACTGTATATATCAGTAATTAGAAAGTTATTGTCAATGCAGCTCTGATCTTCTGCATAAAATTGTTCTATGAAGGAGCAAAACTAAATCGGAAAATTGCTTCAGAGATTTTGATATGCATGTAGACCATTTTCACAAAACATTTCTCTATATAACATTTGTAATAATTATTTATTTTGTAGGATGAAACGAAAAGGTGTTAAGAAAACAGAAACATTGAAAGACAACCATCATTTATACGTTACTTCCCCAGATAAAGAAAAAAACAAGGTATACCCGAAGCTGTCAAAATTGTTTGACGGACTACACCAAGTTGATCACATCTACCAAAACGACTCCATGTCACAAAAATCCAAATTATCGCATGGATCATCATCAATGATTTCAGATGATAAGGAAAGTGTAGCTTGTAGTTATACGGAATTTGACACTGAATCACTCCGAGGACTGTCCATGCAAGATTTGGAAGATGGTGACACGGTTTCGGAGAATAGCTACAATGCAAGAAGCACATTGACACTGAAAGACGCAAAACAATATTGTGAACTAATGCAATGTGAGAATCATTGTGATTTTCAGGAATGGATATCCTGGAGGACTCAAGCCAATGGACAATTAGTTTATTTGATTCAAAAGAATCGCGGTTATGACGTAAGCATTGCGCCTTGGGAAGCTTCAAGAGAAGCTCTGAGCTCAAACACAATGAATAGTGTTTTAGAACATTCTAGATGTTCAACCTCACCCGGAACAACCTCGTTGTCAGGGAAACCATACATAATGTATGGAATACCTAGAGCTCACATATGTTCAAAAGCGTCTTAGAAAAAACATAGAACCCTTAGTAGACCTAAGGTCTAGTTTGAAAAATTTTCAAATGGGATATTTTTTTTTGAAATATTCTTTACTTAGCAAAAGGCACAGGCGACAAATGCTTGAAATGTATAAAATAATAAAAATATATTATTTATGTAAATTGGTTATTTTATTACATTATTTATCCCTTTTATCAAACTGAACAAATAATGGACATGTTATCAAATCCGTTACTTATACTGTTTTTGTGCAATACACTGTCAATTTGATCAAGAATGTGGATATAATTATGATAGCAAAATAAAAATTACAGGGTTTATAAAGAGAAATAGAGTTTATAAAGAAGGGAAGAATTATGTTTGCATTAGAATAACTAAACATCCAGTCTAAATCATATGGGAACTTGCACTGTTTTAAGTTTGCATTATTTTATCCGCTGTGGTGTTATGCGAGTCTTCCTTGCTCAATAACCGAATATTACCATGCATCAATTACGATAAATCTGGTTTTTTTTAAATTTTTTTTCTGCGTTGCAAAAATTTATAACATACTTCTATTAGAATTATTGATAAGTTCAATAGAATAAAACATTAATACATTTTTATAATACATAACTCAAATAATAAAATCATTTATTTATACGCTAGCAAACTGATTGGTAAATATCGATGTTTTTTTATCTGACTTGTCGTAGAAGTATTGGAGTACAGAAAGCAATTTATATGCTGTTACAAGTATATATGCAATATATACAGTGTATGTTGTTATTGTCTTATATAAAATTGTGTGTATTATTGGATTGAAGCATATGGCATTAACATATTTAACTGTTTCTTGTTAATTCCTCACAGTTCGAACCGACCGCCTTCCACTTACGGCGTGAGCACTCTACCAGCTAAGTAACCGCAGTTTGTACGCTGTTACAAGTATATATGCAATATATACAGTGTATGTGGTTATTGTCTTATATAAAATTGTGTGTATTATTGGATTGAAGCATGTGACGTTAGCATATTTAACTGTTTCTTGTTATTTTTCTTTAATGTTCTTTTAATCATATGACACAAAGATGATATTCTGGATGCTTCAAGATTCGTTCTGTCATATACCAATTTTTGCATTTAATCATAAAAATACATTCAAAAAGTGGTATATGACAATAGTATATGACAGTTCATATCAGACCGATACAAAGCGAAATGAGTAATACATTGTTGTCTACATATCTAATATTAACAAAAATAAAATGAAGTAAAATAAAAAAAAAATTAATAGATAAATAGATAAATAAATGAATAAATAAATAAGATAAAAGAAAAAATAAAATAAAAAATGAAATTAAAATAAACATGTATATAAATGAAAAGTTATACCGGTCCTTTGACTAGAATATACCTATGAAAGTCATATTTCATATATGTATGCTTAAAAAAAGTTTGAAAGAAGCCGTAAAACGATTATTGAAAATGATTATTAATTAGTTTTCTTAATCAAATGTTCAAATCACTCAAAGTAACAATTTAAAATATTATAGTCCAGTTATCTAGAGCTACGTGCGTTTTGAGGTGTGTACACAGTTTTTCAAATTACGGATAAAAACATAAATTGTTCCTAAAATAAGTTTGATATACTCAGTTGCAGAATAGAATTATCAATTTCAAATGTAAAGAGATACAAGTTATAAAATTACGGTCATTTCTATGTACTTAAACGAAAAATCTTAGCAAGTTCAGCAGGTTCAAAAGACATGTTTAAACATTCACGATTGGTGGGCTTTTAAATAGATCTGACTTTTTTGTTTAAAAATGCATTTTTCCTAGGGAAAAATTTAAAACGGTGCTGATCTAATTAATGATGATCCTAATGAACAATTTTACATTTGGTTCAACGATAAAAGCTCGAATAAATACAGAAATAACAATAATTCAGTCCAGCGAGATGCAGCTTGTGGAATGTAATTTTAGAACGCGGTTACGT
This sequence comes from Tegillarca granosa, assembly GCA_029721355.1. Lineage (NCBI taxonomy): Eukaryota > Metazoa > Mollusca > Bivalvia > Arcoida > Arcidae > Tegillarca > Tegillarca granosa. The sequence goes on along the minus strand of CM056594.1, from coordinate 50,423,947 downwards.
CATAAAAAACCGGGTCAATTAAACACAATTTACAAAACGGTGAAATACGATAAATTCAACACAGAATTTCATTAAATTTGTCATTTGTGACTTTGTAAGGGATACGTAACACCATTGCGAATACGTTTGGATATTAATGACGGACAGTTTTGTAAGGTTTCACCTTCGATTCATTCGATACATCCGTGCGCATGCTCAAAGCAAATAATTCTCATCTTTAAACATTGACCAACCCGTTAGAGGATTCCGTTTATTTACAGCTAATAGGAATGAAATTTTAGAAAATGAATCTTACGGATCGTGATAAAAATTTATCTATTTTTTTTATAAGATATATTTTTAGAAAATCAAAAAAAAAAAAAAAAAAAAAAAAAAAAAAAAAAAAAAAAAAAAAAAAAAAAAAAAAAAAAAAAAAAAAAAAATCAGAAAATTGAAAAACTTAATGCAGCTTTAAAATCGATGATGGGAATTTTCTATACAAGCTTAGTTTAAACAATATTTTATTAAACTGATTACATTTACAACATTATAAATTCAATTGGGATTCTAATTATCATATTAATCAGTCTCCCGCTACTATATTTTGAAAATATAGACATGTGAAATTAATTTTCTTCAAAATATTATGTAACAAACTTGAAAAATGACAAAAAGGAAAACAATACACAATACGAAAAGAAAAATTAAAAGGAATAATAAAAAAAAGAGGAAAGGATGACAAGAGGTTAAGTGAAATCGTCTAAGTAGAGTAAAGATCACACATTATTGATAAAAAATCGTATAGGTCAACAGTATTAGGTAAATGTTTAGAACGTATAAGAAAAGTGTGAACCTGTTTTGCCATACAAATAGACAAGATTTACCAATAAGATTGTCACAAAATCAAGTTTTTTAGTTTTGACAATAACAGAACTTCTAACGTGAAAAAGGCCGATACGAGCTCGATATTGAATCACATCGCAAAGCGTTGGTATTCGAGTGGAAAACATTTGTAGAACTCGTATACAGCCTGTTCTAAATAATAAACAAACAGTAATGATAGCAAAAAACGACCATCCAATAATAATAAACTTATAATACAAAACTATATACAGCGATGTAACTAAAGTCATAAACAACATGACTTTGGATGAAGGCAAGAAATCTTAAAAAAAAAAGATAAATGAGAACAAACGAAGGCCGAGAGATGCAAACAAACTTATCGCAAAAATATAGAATAACATGCTTGAATCAATGTATAATTTTTACATTCCACTTATATTGCTTGTTTGTAAGCGTTTCGAATTATAACATACTTTTAAAGATCCTAGAAATGAACAAAAACACAAGAAGCAGCATTATTCGATTAGTCAATAATTGATAAATCTTAATCAAATGTTCAAATCACTCAAAGTAAACACAATTAAAACTTCATTCAGCGTATGAGTAATGGCGTAACGGTAAGCCCGCTAGAGTTATGTTTTCACAAAGATTTCTTTCTTTCTTTCTTTCTTTCTTACTTCTTCTTCTTCTTCTTCTTCTTCTTCTTTTTCTTCTTTTTTGGTAAGTTCGAATCATCACATGACTATTAAAAATGTTTTTAAAGAGTTTTATAAACATTTTATAATGTTTCTTTAACAATTTCACTAGTAAAAACAATATTATTTACAGGCGATTAGGTTTTTATTAGTTTTCAAAACAGGAAAACAATTAAGAAAAATTTTCAAAAATGTTTGCGAAGATGTTACTTTCAATATTTTAAAATGTGGCTCTTTTTTTTAAGAAAAAAAGAGACAATTTTTGTTAGCCGCTGATATTTCCGATGTTTTATTTTTATGGCTAACTGCATTGTATGCGGTAAAATTTATTTTCTACCACATTATCACTTAACTTGTTTTAGAATTAAATTAAGGAACAAATTTTGTTTTTAATAAGTGTATTAAGTTATAACGTGAAAATGGTATGTATACTTTTTCATTACACCAGCGCGCTTTATGAAGTGTGCACAAATTATTTCTTTTAATTCTTTATTATAATTGTTATACAATTTTCTCCGAGTTGGAACTGTAAACTGGAGCAAGATATAAGCCAAGCTCATCACGTTTAGCGTTGCTATGGTTGCATATGTTATTGGAGTATAAAGTGAAAAACGATCGCGTGAGTTAACGTCAATTTGGTATTGCAGTATGATATTTAAGGATTGGTTTTCAATTTTTGCAAAGTTATTGAAGCATAACCCGACGATGACGGATAACAAATTGTATAAAATCGCGTAGCGTAGCGATTTGTTATCCGCCATCGTCGGGTTATACTTAAATAACTTTGCAAACATTGAAAATCAATCCTTATAATTACAAACGTTGTCTCTTTATTAAAATGTTCGAGATCAGTATCGAAACATCGAACTATTTTGTGTACAGTGGCGCATTGATACAATGTGACATTGTTTACGTTGGCTGTGACACACTTGGATGGCCGCCAAATGAGGTAACATCTGTTACGTACGACATAACACAAAGTAGGTCAACGAACAATTTTTGATTAAAAATAAGAAAACACTGTGATTCAACAAGGTTTGATTTTTATTACGAATTTTAAATGTTGTTACGTCATTTTTAAAAGAAAATGTGTAAATTGTCACTGTCACTGTTGAAAAATACATGTACGTGATGCCAATATGCCGCTATTTTGGCACCAAGTCATTTCGGCACCGAGTCAATTTGACACCGGCAATAGGTAACTCGAAAAATTAGCTAAGACCACAGAAGATCGTAATTAACAACTAAAACAACAACAACAACAACAACAACAACAACAACAATAATAATAATAATAATAATAAATTAATAATAATAATATCATCATCATCATCATCATCATATTTAGCTTATGTTGTATTTCTATGTTCAACAAGTCTTGATCCGCACACTTCAAAAGAAATTGTTATCAAACTTTCTAATACCTGTACCAACGTAATAAGGTCTTTTTAGACCCATATCACTTGCTTTCTGCCGCCTTTGGTACCCAACTTCAAAGAAGGTTATACGATGATTATATATGGTCTAGTGATCTGTGACATAATATGTAGGATATCTATAAAATTAACATCTTATTAAACTAGTAACTAAACTTACTAATTTAAAATAAAATAAATACTGTAAATCAGGAAATTAATGCGTCATGAAATTAATGCGAATTGCCGATTTTGAAATAAAATGCGTATTGAAATAAATGTTATTTTTTAAATTTCAATTTTTAAAATTTTTGCCTTTCTTATACCTTCAATTATAAACATTAAATTATGGACTCAGAAATTATTATATTATGTCTTCCTTAATACATAAACACGTTATAAACAAACTTTCGGTAGACATTATTAAATAAACAGCGAGGTGTGCCAATGACCCCCTTTAAAAAAAAAAAAAAAAAAAAAAAAAAAAAAAACATACTCAAATATAACGCTTGGAGTTTTTATTAAAATAAAGCATTCAAAATTAGGACGACCATTGTCGGCATGTGTACAACTGATCTTCGTCTTCAACTCACACGAGTTTCGAATGTTAGGTTGCTTATAATCACAGTACTTTCAATTTGATGTTCCAGTCAAGGTTCTAAATGATGAATCAGTCACGATTTTACTTGTAGCAAAATTCCCAGTAGGCAAAAAAAAAAAAAAAAAAAAAAAAAAGCAAAAAATTACCGCGAAAAGAGAATGTGCTCTCATAAATCAGTTACGATAACAACTTCCGGTTAAGGGAGGTAGCTCAATTTACAACAAATATACAGAATTCAGAAATCGGAAAAAAAATGCGACAAGAAATTAATGCGATTAAACAGGCTACGCATTTTTCGCATTAATTTCTCGCTCGCATTAATTTCCTGATTTACCGTATTAAATCTGTACACAAAAATGAAAACCAAAAATAATCTTTTGAAACAAATCATAAATATTTTTCTGGTGCCGAATTTAATCTTTTTTCTTTCTTTCTTTTTTCTTTTTTTAAGGGGGGGGGGTGTCGAATTTAATCGTAGTCGGTGCCGAATTGACTTCTATTTTATATTGTATTTAAGTTGATCATCGACCATATTTATTAATATCAGTAATTAATGAAGCAGGAGACTAGTTAATATAAGAGATTATCTCTTGTTCCAGAATCCTAATTATATACATATATATAAATCTAATCTTGTATTGTACATTTAGAACAATAAATATGTTTAAACTAAATTACTAAAAAGGTTTGCCGAAAAACGACATGCTTGCAAGTAAACAGTTGAGATTTTACACCGTAGAAGGGCGTCATCGGATGGCACATCTTTTGCTTTGAGGAATGGCGAAGCATCTAATAAAAATTGTCGAATTTGTTCGCCGTAAGCACCTATGCTAGAAACCAATAAGTTACAGACGGATTTTGTTTTTCAGCAAATTGAAGGTTATCCATTTAATTTACTAGTTGCATATTATTTTTTACTAATTTTTACATATTATTGTGAAATACGGATATTTTTTCCAGTTCTTTAATTGTTTAATCATTTCAATTCTTTTTTAAAATGCCGTGAGTGTCGACCTATTTCGCTGTTTGTGTGTCGCCATTGTAAACATTGGTCTTTTAATAACAGCGGAAAACACCGAAAATAGTTCGGCAAAAGTGCAAAGTTATACGAAATTAAATTGTCAAAAATGACGTCATACAGAATACATCGACCAATTAAAAAAAAATAAAATCGGACATCACGCGCAGTTTGTAATTATAACCGAGTGACCGCTGATGATACTAAAATCTTTAAGCTTTAGACGGACACGCACGATAATGACAAAATCATAAAATCATTTCTACATGTACGTACTTAAGCTCGCTTCATTTTTTACTTATTCAATACCCATGTGCTTTAGTTATGATTAAACCGCTTTTTTCTCTCGGTGTTGAACAACAACCGTAGGAGTTTTGTTTGGGATTGATTTATTTGATTCATTATTATAGTGTTTATGTCCAAGTCAGGAATACAAATGTATTTCACTTTTATCGAGATGATACCAGCAATAGATGAGATGGCAGAAATTTTGAACTTGTCGGTGCGCTTAAGGCAACGCACAGTGTTATTGCCATATTGCAACAATTTCTTTTCGACATCTTATGCAAACAGATGGTAGTTCCGGTTGCTCTGAGCCGCTGTTCAGTGGGTTCTAAAATTAAATGAAAGCTCAAATAAAGAGGACCTGTTTTTCCCCATATGTTACAGACAATGTTAGTAATCAGAACACTTTAACTAATTTTGTTTTATCGAATTATGTTCATGTATTGGTGGTGTTTGTAGTGACAGTAAAGCCATTTGTCAGAATGTTCCAATACATTATCCATAAAATTATATACATGTATTATTATTTATTCCGGAAATTGACTTCGGATATGATGGTGATTTTTATGATATACCTAGGAAATATAGGAGATGAACATTACGTTCTAAATCCCATATACATGTCGAAAATTTCGACAGTGACAGCTTGAAGTTAGATGGCCATACATCACCTTGTACATTAGTTAAATTTTATGAAAATGACAGTATATCTGCTGAAATTGTTCATCAATGTAATACTAGTATACAAAATGAGAAATCTGTTAATAATGACAGTGTTTCTACTGAAGTTGTTTAGTGCAGTTTACAGAGCGAGAATGTATTTGATGGGGACAATATTAGTGCAAGTGTTTATAATGTTCTAGAAAATACAATTGTTTAACAATTGGCAGACGTTGTTGGTGATGTTACTTGTGTAGATAACAAGGTTGTTAAAACAGAGACCGAGACCAATACCAGTTATGTTCTTATTTTTGAATCTGAAACAAATGACTTTTGTGTGTGATTCGGGAACATGGTATCAAACTGCGACTGACAATAATTCTTGTTTTTTAATTGGAGTTACATTTAGAATCGACAGTTTCTAGGAATGCTGGTCCCGCAATCACTAATAGTGAGCATGGACTCGATAGTGAGCGCACGTGCTCGGTAGAGAAGAGGAATCTGCAGTTGATAATGCATCAGCTAAAATACCATTCATTGGAAGATCAGTTAAATACATTAAACGTTTTTCCAAAAAAAAATACACAATTACGAAAGACACTTTGAGAAATTGACAGGAAAGTGACCATCAATAAAAAACGTTGTGTGCATATTTACAAACTGTACTATTGACCTCATCAAAAAGCAAGTTCGATATATATTGTTGGAGTCTGCAGACTTTATTTAATTAGATGCAGTTTTGTTTTATTCCAAGATTTCTCGAAGCAAACGAACAAAAAGTTTATTTAGATCATTAGGTGTTATAAAACCCATCCTACATATGTCTCACGATTCTCCATTAGCTGGTCATGGAGGTATACAGCAAACTCTTGATATGATACGTAGTAAACTTTTTCGACACACGTCAGAGACTGCAGCAGTCTACGCTAAATCATGTTCCTATTGTCAAGTACGAAAAACAACAACATTTCATACCAAATTCGCAATTACATCCATACCAACACCAAAAGCACGTTTTGAAGTTTGGCAGATACCAAATCGTGATGTAATATCTATTTCATATTGTTTATAACTGTTCACCACACACGCACACACACATATACTAGTATACATCATGTGTAACTCGAAAGTCATTGACCAAGGATATGAATTTGTTGGGAAATGTATGAAAGATGTTTGTCGTTTGTTTGAAGTTCCCTGCAATTCACACATTCATTTGCACATTACTGCTTGGGTGCCTATGAAAGGATACACCGGACTATTGCTGAACGTATAACTACATATCTTATTCAAAGTATACTTTACATGTAGTATTACATGTTTTTACATCAACAATTCAGTACATTCAGCTTTAAAGTACACACCATTTGAGATATTGTATGGATGTAGACCACGGTTTCTACTGTCGATACATAAAACATGGACAGATTGTTAGGGATTTGTCAAAGGATTGCAATACATATGTTAAACAACTTGCTCAACGATTGACAGTTTTACGTGATGAAATTCTAGAGCATGCACAGGCAGCAAAATCTTTGATGTTAGGTCGAGTAAATTGTAATTTGAACCCTTTACATGTCAGTATTTGTGACTTATGTATATTTACTCTCAGATCCTGTAGGAACTGGTTGGAAGTTCAAACCAAAGTACTCAGGTGCACATATTGTGCAGGAATTTTTTAGATCACATATTATATCTATTAAGGATACAGTTAAGAATGTGACACAGGACAGTTCATGTTAACCATCTTAAGATGGCGTATTTTCGGAAACCGAACTCATCAAATTATTTTCGAGATCAGATTGTCTCAAATTATTCAAAGGCTACAGGCTTGAATGCATATCATATGTTTAATAATACAACAGACAGACTTTAATTCTGACACTATTACTTTATTTGGTGTGACAACTGAATGTGACTCTGAATGTTTCTTGTTCAATGTTACTACAGAAATTGATGGAACTTTAGGTAATTCAAGGTCTAAAGATGGATATAGTCTACAAACTCAACTGAGAATTCCAGCATGCTTATGTGTCAGTTTCACGTCCTCACCGAACCAGAGTCAACCCTTCTCGTTATAAAGACAGTCGACATGGATAATTGGTGGATACTACTTTTGATTCAGATGGGTTACACAAATAGATAAATAATACTTAAATATTCTGGTTACTTTACATTTGTTGTTTTGCTTCAAATACTTTTTTTATTTTTTGCCAGATAGCAAGTTCAGTGATCGTGTGTGTACAGTATAGTATAAAGTGTTGTGTGTACAGTATAGTATAATGTGTTTCATATTCCATTCTTTGGTATTTGTAAATCATTAGTGCTGATCTAGACAGAAGAAAATTATTTCAACAGAAGACTTTTTAGCATGAGATTTTATAGATTTTCAAAATCTATATTTACTGAGTGTAATACATTCGTGCTTATTATATAGGCTTTGCTTTAGTTCATCTATAATTTTTACCTTTAGTAAATATTTTATGTCATGGTATTAACTGTGTAACTGTGTATGTGGCCTATTTTGAGCGTGTACGTCTTATTTTTATACTCATGAACAAAAGTTTACCAAACAGAGTTAAAAATCTCTGATAGTGTTAATATTGCCATGCCTAATGAAGCACTATGTTTATATCTGGGACAAATATATCTCTTATTGTTATACATTCTAGAATTGCAACAACGCAACTTCATCATTATGTCTAGACATTATTAATTATCAATCAATGTTTATCAGATTTCTTAGCCAGTATGAAATTAATAAAATTAGAGTAATTTTGATTTATTCTACAAAAATGGGGCGGGATGTTATTTTATTTGACAACGAAGCAACCTCTCTTTCCGTATCTATTTCTGTGTTTTCCATATCAAATCTCCTTAAGGATTTTAAAACGTTCTGCATTTTATACTTAAGCTGAGATGCTATGTACTTTGGCGTCAGTTAATAACGACAAATACGTCATAACTGTATGTGACATGATACAAACTTTTTTTTTATATCTTTTCTACAACCTTGAAAACTAGTGCTACGGCAGACTCCAATCAGTATTTTATCAAGAACGTTTAAACATAAAAACTGTGTTTTATTGGTATTTTTGCGTCATATTATAAGTTGAAGGTATGTTTTATATGCGTTTGTTTTTTAAATGTATATGCAGTTTCTCAGTCTTTCAGCCTGGATTTTTCGTTATGTATATATACGTATGTATTGTTTTATGATACATGACACTTTTTATTTAAATAAACTATTTATTATCTTATTATCTTATTTTATGTAATTTTTTAATGCGATACAATGTAACTGGTATGATTACAACATACAAATTATAACTTGTACGAATTTTACTGTACAAGTAATATCTTGTAAATACGTTTTCTTCAAAAACGTTATATCTTGTTAAATAAAAACACTTTACCTTTGAACAACCTCAATTTATCAAAGCTTTATGGACATTTGCCAGAGCTCGTGTAAAGATTAACGTGATAAGCGCCCTTTAGGTAGCAAATGGTATTACACGAGTTTAGTAAAACAAGCTTCATGTGTGTGGGGTAAAAAACGCACTCTATTATGTTACTGTTGAAACTAAAGATGAAACTAGCTTATGTGACTTTTAATGAATTGCAACCAGTGTCCCCTTAAAAAGCAATAGTTCGTGTTTCAAACCCCCGGTCTTTCCTTATGTAAGACTTCAAAATTTGAGATATTGTTTTCTCGCCTGGCGTTCGGCACTATGATGTAGAGTATCGAATGGTTTAAGGTAAAGTGACTAGGGGAAGTTGTAAGCTTTTCTGCGGCTTACTGACTCGGTAAGCTAGCACCTTTCCAAAAATAACCGTGCGACCTAGTACATGGCAGGTCAAAATACACAAAAAAAATACTTATTTGTAATATAAGATTTCATTTACGAGTTTTATACACACATATATGTAATAACATTGTTTCTTCCATGTTATATGCCAAATATTTTTCAAGGTAAGATGGAACAATGCACGACCCAATATGCGATGGCATATAACCCACTCCCTTTGATTTCAACATAAAAAATATTATGGATGTCATTATTATTAAACAAATAACATGAATAGTTATAACATAATGTCGTTTTACAGTCGTTCAAACATTTTTCAAATATACGTGTATGTATATCAAAGCAAGTTTCATTGATATATTTTTTCTATTTTATATAATGATTGTGAAACTGTTCCTTATTATGTTAGAGCTAAAAGTAGTCAACCATGTTTTACAATGCAAGAAATTACACCATTTATGCTGATAAAAGCCACTCGGGGAGCATTTCCCCAGAAACACTGGAATCTCGAGCCACAGTTCTTCAGACTCGCTTTTAGATTCGTGGTGTTGTACCAATTTTCTTCTAGAACCGCCTCCGAGTAATCAAATAGTTATTTTGCCTCATGTGTTACTTATCAATACTGTCATATGCAAAATTTTGAATATTTTATTTTATTAATTTAATTTTGCATATGACAATATATTAGTTCATCAATAAATGTCATTATTAGCCTGTAGTATAATAGTATAATGCCTACAAAAATGACACGACCAGTTATAAAAACTTATTATTTATTACATTGTAACATACAGGAACAATAATCTATTTTATTTAATATAAATTCGTACTCAAGTATTTGATACATACGTTCGTGGTTACATCAGAAATATGCAAACCTTTACAATAAACTTACATTAATATAAGCTGAACAATCACCACACGGATACTCATATATATATATATATATATATATATATATATATATATATATATATATATATATATATATATATATATATATATCTCAAAACATGGTATACATGTATACACTAAAAAAAATATATATATAAATATATCTAATTTATCAAATATAATGACATACAGTTAAGTTTACCTAAAAATTCCAATCAACTTTAACAAAAACATCTAGAATCTTTCCACACACAAACATACAAACGTGACACGGCGCAAGACACTTTAATGACAAATTTTAAATGAAAAACTACAGGTAATTGTGTCGGATATATGCGATAGTTTCGATTATAAAAATGTCTATTATACTATATCAACCCCACCTTCACCATTCTATACAGCGTACACGTTTATAAATTTAAATTTGTAGATACATTTTGTAGGTGTTTACCCACTTTTTAATTTAGTACTGTAGGTGTCCTCCAATTCTTTTTATTTACGGAATAATTATTTTTTAAAAATCGAACTGGGCGATGTTTAATATCAGTTGGATTCTGGGTAACAAACAGTTAACTTCTTTATTAACTTTTATCGTCGGTCCTTAATTGTTTGTGTTCTAGCATTTTTTAAAATTTATTTATTTACTTATTTAAAATGGTTACATTGCTTCATTTTGGACGTTTTTTAAGAGGCAAACATACCTTGTAGTAACTGAAATGCTATTTTGCATTCTAGCACTAAGAAACCTTTTCCAAACGATATTATTAACTATAGTGTAAATCTGGATTAACCCAAAAACTATTTGCAAAAACGGTCAAACGCCAATTAAAGATACCAAGGTAAAATAGTCGTTTTACTTGGCCCGGTATGCTTGTGTTCGATTACAATTTTTTGAAGAATTTAAATATTATGTTTCACATAACCCATTGACATATTATCAGTTTTTCATTGATAACTTCTGGACCATGAACGAAAACCTTAGATAAAATCATGTGAAGTATGTTAAACTGTTGATGGCCTTATCTAAATAGATTTTATTTCTTACTCAATATCTGTTTTTTTTTTTTTTTTTTTTTTTTTTTTTTTTTTTTTTTTTTTTTTTTTTTTTTTTTTAAATATTTTCCAGTTTTCTTCAACATGATAAAAATGACCAGTCTTGACCACCTTTCCCTTAAGGATCTTTAAACGTTCAGATTAAGATTTGCATATAAAACAGCCATGTTCCCGCTGAAATAAATTCCAGTATGTTTCTTTCTTTTTCTTTTTTTTTTTTTTGACACCTCTACAGCGTTACACTAAATTTAACTTATAGAAGGGAAATTAAGAGATATTTTCTTCTTGTTATTGGGAAGTTACAATTCGGAATATATAGCAATTTAGGAACCAGTCGGACCGAAACATGAAAATAAATGCCAATTTGTCATCACTTGTAAAAATATATTCTACCGGTTCTTTGTTAAAAAAGTAATAGCTGAAAAGATCCAGGAGTAAAGCTGCTTGTAAGGTATCATGACTGGTTTCCACATAAAACTTTGTGTTATGGTTTTATATTTTAAGAACTGCGTGCACAAATTGATCAGCTGCTATCGGTCCTAATCACGGACATACGTTGTAAACATCATCGGCCTTGGAAAAAATTGACTAGTGATATCACGGTGCTTTCAAATAATTCCACAGTGCTTTCAAACATTAAAATAGTAAATTGTAGATTGAATCTTGTACAGCATTTAAGTTAAACTATATCGAGTTCCTCTCAGCATATATCTAGCACCGAACAGCTAAAATAATACTGATGTAACAATTGTCCAATCAATATCACGCCATGTAAAACTAAACCAGTTACTCTCACAGCATTTAGAAACTATGACAGATAAGTTCATCGTAAACCAGCTAGTTAGCGGTAACAGACAAGTTCATCGTAAACCAGCTAGTTAGCGGTAACAGACAAGTTCATCGTTAACCAGCTAGTTAGCGGTAACAGACAAGTTCATCGTAAACCAGCTAGTTAGCGGTAACAGATAAGTTCATCGTAAACCAGCTAGTTAGCGGTAACAGACAAGTTCATCGTAAACCAGCTAGTTAGCGGTAACAGACAAGTTCATCGTAAACCAGCTAGTTAGCGGTAACAGACAAGTTCATCGCAAACCAGCTAGTTAGCGGTAACAGACAAGTTCATTGTAAACCAGCTAGTTAGCGGTAACAGACAAGTTCATCGTAAACCAGCTAGTTAGCAGTAACAGACAAGTTCATCGTAAACCAGCTAGTTAGAGGTAACAGAGATGTATTTGGTAAGATGATGTGTTACTTAATAACAGGATAAAAGAAATAAAACAGGATATATCCTAAAATGTTGAATGTTTACAGGAGAAAATGTACAGTTGTTAATTTATAATTATGCTGAAAAATTTACGAGGTATTATTTAGAATATTTTTATCAAAATAGATATTCCCCTCTAACAAGACATCAGAATGAATAAAGTGAAATAAAGTAAAATATGTTAATGAAAGAAAAACAACACCGTGACATGGTTAAATGAACAACTGTAATCTTTGATGTGTGACGATCGAGAACCCATTGTACTGATAATAAACCTCACACTTGACTGAATTAAAATAATATAAAATATAAAAGTGCTTTGTTTACAAAAACATTGGAATTAAAAACTAATAAACAAGTTCTAATTTTATACAATGACTAGTAACGTTTGTGTATGGGGCAAATAGGGGGAGGTAATATACATGTATTTTGTATGTAAACCAGTAACATTTTTTCTAAAAAATAAATCGTGCCCTATTTTATATTGCCTTGATAATCAACACATGTGGTCACTATTTAAAGTAAATTAGCTTCTAAATACCACATAATTTATACTAATCACGAACCAATCGAATCTTAAAATATGGCAGGTTGTTCAAAAAGAAAATTTTTTAGCATCCTACCCAGACGATTACCGCATGCATTTTGTATAACTTTATCTTAATATTTCTGATGATATGGTCGGTACATATTGTCGTTTCTGTATGGAGGCTGAGTGTTGGGTTGATATGGAGGGTATTCTTTTCTTGGGTAACTATGATTTCCATCATAACCTCCTCCTCTTTCGTTCATATATCTAGGGTTATCATATCCTCTTTTGTCGTTCATAGTCGACATAGGCAAATGTCGTTCGTCGTCGTCGTCATCGTATTCGTTTCTCCAGGAACATAAAGCCACAGCTAAAACAATCGCCCCTATAAATGTCAGCACGCCGCCTAAACCAGATGCTGCCACTGACCACGGGAAAGTTCTTGCATCAAATTGATATGCAGAAAAGGCAATCAATATCGATGTATATATCCAAGCGAAAAAACCAACTACGGCCAGTATACATATTGCTACAATTTAACAGAAAAATAAAATAAATTTTCAATATGAAAAATTTTAATGCTCTAAAATAGAAATTTATTATAAGTATCAAGATGATAATAAAATTTCCATGTTTATTTTGTCTTGTTTTCATTCCCTTTGTTTCTTATGTCATATTCTTGCCTTCTATGGCTCTTTGTGAGTAAATCTTAGCAATGTTCCAAGTAAATAACAATAGTTGTTGAAAAATTTAACATACGACATTTGAAATAAAAGATAATACAGAATTTGTTTATTAAACTGGTCTGTTTACGTATCAAAACTCGAATCCGACTAACATTATCTATGACAGCAGCCAATAAATAAAATTTATTTTCAAAGCCATCACCATTGCAGCAAGAGAGAGAGAGAGAGAGAGAGAGAGAGAGAGAGAGAGAGAGAGAGAGAGAGAGAGAGAGAGAGAGAGAGAGAGAGAGAGTGTGTGTGTGTGTGTGTGTGTGTGTGTGTGTGTGTGTGTGTGTGTGTGTGTCACCTGAAAAAATCATTAAAACGCATGCTAAGATGTATGGACATTTCGATCTACTACCAGCACATCCAGAAAACATCAACGACAAAAAACTGATCAGCATAAAGCCAAAGCCTACTGTAGCAACAATCTGAATTATGGTGAAAATAATATTTCCAACTGAAAGTAAAATACGAAAAGTTTTATGATAAACGTCTGCGACTGTTCATAATGTTTGACTTTGGGATGAACATATAATAAGTATATTGTAATGAACATAAGTGTACATAATTCAGTCTAACCCAACTACAATGTTGGACATCGTAATGGACATAAGTGTACATAATTCAGTCTAACCTTACAACAATGTTTTAGATCGTAATGGACATAAGTGTACATAATTCAGTCTAACCTAACAACAATGTTTTAGATCGTAATGAACATAAGTGTACATAATTCAGTCTAACCCAACTACAATGTTGGACATCGTAATGGACATAAATGTACATAATTCAGTCTAACCTAACAACAATGTTTTAGATCGTAATGGACATAAGTGTACATAATTCAGTCTAACCTAACAACAATGTTTTAGATCGTAATGGACATAAGTGTACATAATTCAGTCTAACCTAACAACAATGTTTGACATCGTAATGGACATAAATGTACATAATTCAGTCTAACCGAACTACAATGTTTTATATCGTAATGGACATAAGTGTACATAATTCAGTCTAACCGAACTACAATGTTGGACATCGTAATGGACATAAGTGTACATAATTCAGTCTAACCCAACTACAATGTTTGACATCGTAATGGACATAAGTGTACATAATTCAGTCTAACCTAACAACAATGTTTGACATCGTAATGGACATAAATGTACATAATTCAGTCTAACCGAACTACAATGTTTTATATCGTAATGGACATAAGTGTACATAATTCAGTCTAACCTAACAACAATGTTTGACATCGTAATGGACATAAATGTACATAATTCAGTCTAACCCAACTACAATGTTTGACATCGTAATGGACATAAGTGTACATAATTCAGTCTAACCTAACAACAATGTTTGACATCGTAACGGACATAAGTGTACACAATTCAGTCTAACCGAACTACAATGTTTTATATCGTAATGCACATAAGTGTACATAATTCAGTCTAACCTAACAACAATGTTTGACATCGTAAAGGACATAAATGTACATAATTCAGTCTAACCCAACTACAATGTTTTATATCGTAATGGACATAAGTATACATAATTCAGTCTAACCTAACAACAATGTTTGACATCGTAATGGACATAAGTGTACATAATTCAGTCTAACCTAACAACAATGTTTGAATTCGTAACGGACATAAGTGTACACAATTCAGTCTAACCGAACTACAATGTTTGACATCGTAATGGACATAAGTGTACATAATTCAGTCTAACCCAACTACAATGTTGGACATCGTAATGGACATAAATGTACATAATTCAGTCTAACCTAACAACAATGTTTTAGATCGTAATGGACATTAGTGTACATAATTCAGTCTAACCTAACAACAATGTTTTAGATCGTAATGGACATAAATGTACATAATTCAGTCTAACGTAACAAGAATGTTTTATATCGTAATGGACATAAGTGTACATAATTCAGTCTAACCGAACTACAATGTTGGACATCGTAATGGACATAAGTGTACATAATTCAGTCTAACCCAACTACAATGTTTGACATCGTAATGGACATAAGTGTACATAATTCAGTCTAACCTAACAACAATGTTTGACATCGTAATGGACATAAATGTACATAATTCAGTCTAACCGAATTACAATGTTTTAGATCGTAATGGACATAAGTGTACATAATTCAGTCTAACCTAACAACAATGTTTGACATCGTAATGGACATAAGTGTACATAATTCAGTCTAACCCAACTACAATGTTGGACATCGTAATGGACATAAATGTACATAATTCAGTCTAACCTAACAACAATGTTTTAGATCGTAATGGACATAAGTGTACATAATTCAGTCTAACCTAACAACAATGTTTTAGATCGTAATGGACATAAATGTACATAATTCAGTCTAACCTAACAACAATGTTTGACATCGTAATGGGCATAAGTGTACATAATTCAGTCTAACCTAACAACAATGTTTGACATCGTAATGGACATAAATGTACATAATTCAGTCTAACCGAACTACAATGTTTTATATCGTAATGGACATAAGTGTACATAATTCAGTCTAACCTAACAACAATGTTTGACATCGTAATGGACATAAATGTACATAATTCAGTCTAACCCAACTACAATGTTTGACATCGTAATGGACATAAGTGTACATAATTCAGTCTAACCTAACAACAATGTTTGACATCGTAACGGACATAAGTGTAGACAATTCAGTCTAACCGAACTACAATGTTTTATATCGTAATGGACATAAGTGTACATAATTCAGTCTAACCGAACTACAATGTTGGACATCGTAATGGACATAAGTGTACATAATTCAGTCTAACCCAACTACAATGTTTGACATCGTAATGGACATAAGTGTACATAATTCAGTCTAACCTAACAACAATGTTTGACATCGTAATGGACATAAATGTACATAATTCAGTCTAACCGAACTACAATGTTTTAGATCGTAATGGACACAAGTGTACATAATTCAGTCTAACCTAACAACAATGTTGGACATCGTAATGGACATAAGTGTACATAATTCAGTCTAACCCAACTACAATGTTGGACATCGTAATGGACATAAATGTACATAATTCAGTCTAACCTAACAACAATGTTTTAGATCGTAATGGACATAAGTGTACATAATTCAGTCTAACCTAACAACAATGTTTTAGATCGTAATGGACATAAATGTACATAATTCAGTCTAACCTAACAACAATGTTTGACATCGTAATGGGCATAAGTGTACATAATTCAGTCTAACCTAACAACAATGTTTGACATCGTAATGGACATAAATGTACATAATTCAGTCTAACCGAACTACAATGTTTTATATCGTAATGGACATAAGTGTACATAATTCAGTCTAACCTAACAACAATGTTTGACATCGTAATGGACATAAATGTACATAATTCAGTCTAACCCAACTACAATGTTTGACATCGTAATGGACATAAGTGTACATAATTCAGTCTAACCTAACAACAATGTTTGACATTGTAACGGACATAAATGTACACAATTCAGTCTAACCGAACTACAATGTTTTATATCGTAATGGACATAAGTGTACATAATTCAGTCTAACCTAACAACAATGTTTGACATTGTAATGGACATAAATGTACATAATTCAGTCTAACCCAACTACAATGTTGGACATCGTAATGGACATAAGTGTACATAATTCAGTCTAACCTAACAACAATGTTTGACATCGTAACGGACATAAGTGTACACAATTCAGTCTAACCGAACTACAATGTTTGACATCGTAATGGACATAAGTGTACATAATTCAGTCTAACCTAACAACAATGTTTGATATCGTAATGGACATAAATGTACATAATTCATTCCAACCCAACTACAATGTTGGACATCGTAATGGACATAAGTGTACATAATTCAGTCTACCCTAACAACAATGTTTGACATCGTAATGGACATAAATGTACATAATTCAGTCTAACCGAACTACAATGTTTTATAACGTAATGGACATTAGTGTACATAATTCAGTCTAACCTAACAACAATGTTTGACATCGTAATGGACATAAATGTACATAATTCAGTCTAACCCAACAACAATGTTTGACATCGTAATGGACATAAATGTACATAATTCAGTCTAACCGAACTACAATGTTTTAGATCGTAATGGACATAAGTGTACATAATTCAGTCTAACCTATCAACAATGTTGGACATCGTAATGGACATAAATGTACATAATTCAGTCTAACCCAACTACAATGTTTTAGATCGTAATGGACATAAATGTACATAATTCAGTCTAACCCAACAACAATGTTTTAGATCGTGATGGACATAAATGTACATAATTCAGTCTAACTGAACTACAATGTTTTAGATCGTAATGGACATAAATGTACATAATTCAGTCTAACCCAACAACAATGTTTGACATCGTAATGGACATAAATGTACATAATTCAGTCTAACCGAACTACAATGTTTTAGATCGTAATGGACATAAGTGTACATAATTCAGTCTAACCCAACAACAATGTTTGACATCGTAATGGACATAAGTGTACATAATTCAGTCTAACCGAACTACAATGTTTTAGATCGTAATGGACATAAGTGTACATAATTCAGTCTAACCGAACTACAATGTTGGACATCGTAATGGACATAAGTGTACATAATTCAGTCTAACCCAACTACAATGTTGGACATCGTAATGGACATAAGTGTACATAATTCAGTCTAACCCAACTACAATGTTTTAGATCGTAATGGACATAAATGTACATAATTCAGTCTAACCCAACAACAATGTTTGACATCGTAATGGACATAAATGTACATTACATTTATGTATGTAAAGTAATGGAGTTAACTTCCAACTTATGGGTACAGGGATGGCAAACACCACAAAAAATCCTAATCGCCTAATAATTTGCACCTTATGTGTTTTAATATGTTTGTAAACATTAGTTTTAAAAAGATTAGGTTAAACTTTTGGAATCTTAGTTAAATTGTTAGGATCTAAGTTAAACGTTAGGAATCTTGGGTAAACGGTAGACATCTATGTTAAACCTTGGGGATCCAAGTTAAACCTTAAGACTCTTGGTTAAACGGTTAGGAATCTTGGTTTAACGGTAGATATCTACGTTTAACCTTAGGTATCTATGTTTAACCTTAGGTATTTAAGCTAAACGTTAAAATTTTCGTTAAACGTTAGGGGCGTTATTACTTATCCATTGCTTATTGAAGTTTGTACAATGGCCATTTTTTTTTTTTTTTTTTTTTTTTTTTTTTTTTTTTTTTTTTTTTTTTTTTTTTGAAGACTTCCTCGATAAGCAGCCTGGTACACAATTGTTAAGGAATAATATAGATTTATAATTCAATAAACGTTACACCTCTTTTTCAAGAGGACATGCTGTTAACAGTAGGACGTCATTGTGACTGTAACATACCGTACACAGGTGTAATATTATAATATATTACTTTTGTGTAATAGTATATTAATTAACTCACCCATTGTGTTGCCATCGTTAGTGTTGATATTAGTAAGTGCGTCCAGACCACTGTAAGCCACTACACTACAATTTGATGGATTGGCTATTCCAGAGGCACATCCGACAATAAACCATATACCTATATAAATACTGTCCCCTATAACAAACCACCAAGGTAAAATAAATCCAACAAGTTGAAAAAATCCAGCGAAAAATGTGATCGCAAATGCCGCTTTTAAACTTCCAGACCACGACATGTTACAATTTACCTTCTAGTAAATAAACTTTTGAGATAATACCGTTATCAATGTGTAATGTGAAATAGGTCTACGATATCCATGTTATGACGCACATGTTTACTTTTAACAGTCATTATTGAGCGTAAACGCCCTTTTAAAAACTTGTTTCTTTATCAGGTGTAATTACTTCAGTCCACCACGAAATTCCTTTAACAACTTGGAGTTTTTGCATCCACCGAAAAGGGGCTTGGTTGAATTCCTGTTCCCGGTGGGTATCGACTTTATATAAACACGGTATTATTGCCTGTCTCTATTGTTTGTAATTCCTCATGTCCATACGATAAACGTTAAATATTTGAAAGGTGGGTCTTAAATTCTTTCAGCTTAACTACATGCTCTAGTTAACATACCTATTTACCTGCGGATTCAAGATTAATTGTTTGATTTAGTCTACAGTTAACTACATACCACGTGATAGCCACGTGGATAGAAGTTTTCATTGTTTTTAAGTATTTGAATCAACAAAAAGAATTACAATACGGGGAAAATTTTTAATTATATTTATTGTAAATTTTAAAATATATATTTATTTATTTTGAATACTAGTATGTTCACAAGGCATATACATGTGTGTATGAGGTACACGAAACAATGATCAATAACTTGTGCATATATCACCATATGTGACAATATTTACAAAGAAATTGCCACAGATTGTATGAAACTTTATATCAGTTAGATATAATATCAAAAATATGTTGTAAAATCTCGATAATTGTCGCTTACTGAACAACAGAAGTAGATTTAAGGTAGTTACCGGCGTCTAAAGCGAAATATTTCTCAATATATCATCATCATCATCATCATCATCCTAACGTGTTCCTCGAGAAATGTACTCTTTTTAATAATAATAATAATAATGATGATGATGATAATAATAATAATAATTTGTTCATCGAGAAACAATCGTCACTTTTGAACATCTGTTTAAATGCTTATTTTAAAGTAAACCTAGGAGCAATTGTGATTGATGTAATTCCGACTATTGTAACATACCAAAGCTTATTTAATTCAATAACAAATATAACTAAAAAGTTACATAATCTACAAAATAAAAAGAAAAAATTGTGTTGTCCCCGAACTTTATATAATTCACAAATGCATCACTGCGCGGTCCGGGAATAACCACTTGCCTATCTTCATTGTATATTTACAAGAGTTATTCCTCTTGGCACTAACGAGACGGATAAATTATACAAAAGTCGAAAATTACCATGAAATTCCCGTAGTTCAATTATAAACATTTTTTGTCACTCAGTGCGAAATTACAAACCAGACAGCTTTGCGGAGGTTTAATAAAGAATTAGTTTGAGAATAAATAATTCCGATGTTTTGATATTACAGCGGGAAATATTTTCTGTACGGTATGAAACAACCAATGATTAGTAATAATCAAGTCATGTGAAAAAGCTGTATTGTTGTAACGTAATGGTATCAAAATAGGATGTGAGAGGTAATGTAATCTGCAAACCGGCTACTCCCACTCCCATTCGGCAACCGAGACCCCTTCAACACCTGTAAATATAGGAACGAATTTTTGTTCTTGAGACTCATTTCTATATACATGTAAGTCTCAGATTTATGGTTTTATTTTAATTTGGGGTTTTATTTTTATATTATTATTATTATTATTATTTACACATTTGTTGGTTTAAAAGATCATTGTATGTTGGTATTTTGTAGTGGTTGTACATTGCATGTGTTGATTACGTTGAACCACTTGCCACCCACGCAAAGTCTTGAACTGTGTATAATTAGTTTTATGTATTTTTGTTAATACTTTTCTTTATCTGTGTGATTTATATTTGGCGTTTGTTGGTGCCAGCCACCAATCGTATCTTGTTCAACCACAGCTTCTTGTGTATTATTCCATTCATTGTTCAGTGTTTCGTATTCTTTTCTCTTTTGGAACTTGTGCGTTTGGATTAAGCTTGCCTTGTTTCCCCCCACCCCGAAAACGAAGTATAGAGGAATAAAGGACTTTCTTCTTGACAATCTGTCCGTCTGTTCGTCCCGATACCGTGTTCAATCCATAACTACTATAAAACGACGGATCACATATCAAATTTAGGGTTAAAGGTCAAGATTCAAGGTCACAATATAAAGCCGTAGATTTGTTCCAATAGGCGATGTTGGGAAATTTTGTTTCTTAAGAGGCTGTTTTATTTCGACTTCGAAATCAATTTCGTCGTAAACCGTGACTTTAATTTTCTTGGTTTAAAACCGTTTGTTTTTAAATATAAGTACTGATTAACTTTGAATTTTATTTAGATACATATACATGCATTAAATTCAACATACACTTATGACACATAATGAAATTTAAAAAGGTTCAAATATTATATAATTACTATTTCTGCAGTCAATTCAAAGATGATAATTCAAATAACAAAACATTTTTTCCTATTACTAAATTCAAATATTTTAGAAATATTGTTTGTTGTTCAAATACATGTACTAGTATTACTAATTCCGATGTAAGAACGTTTATTTATACATGTAATTTATTATAATATTTATATGTCATGTTTGTAGTTACTATAGTTACTGAGTTAACAAGTTAGATGTTATTATGATTTTATGGTTTGCACTTGCAGATTATCCTGATCATTTGTTACTTCCCAATTACATAGAGCATTGCACATAATAATGAAAGAAACAAAACTAAAGATCCCTCCTACTCCCATGATAATAATTGACCACGGCAATCCTTCTGCGCCTGGGCTTGATTTCACAGTACCTACATACACGAATGCCATAAATCCAGCCACGCCCGACGCCAATATTGCTAAAAAAATAAAATAAAAAAATATTTGTCAATAATAGTTCATGACACTTTCATTATTTATAATAATTACAGCTCTACCTAAAAAACTCTTCAGGCCCCAGTTTCACATTCGTTCCTTAACTAAAATTTAGCCATTTTTGACAATCTCTTATAAAACTATGGAGCAGTTTGAAAGTTTGCAATACAAATGTTATAAACTTGAAATAATCTGTAAACCGACACTGGGATTTATAAATAGCTCAACTGTTAATGAAATTATGAAGATTACAAATTTAATTAAGAAATGATTGAGAAACTGGACCCTAAAAGACTGATAATGATCTCACGGAATGTATAAAGGACTTTAATGTGTATGATGTACACTTTATTTACACACAGACAAGTACTTTTATTTTTACTGACATTTTTAGGCAGGTTTTTGAAATAGGATTTAGTTTTTAGACACACAAAACTTGATTTCAAGAACTTCCTAAATTACTGTTTCCACGACTCTTCTTTCACAGAAGGGAGACAATTTAAGAAAAATCAAAGTACTGAAAGAACTGAATAGTCAGGGATATCATATGTATGTAGGTCTAGTATCTAGAAGAACTACCTACAAAGGACGTTATTGTCAAAATGACAGGGACATTATAAATAAAAAAAATATGACAAAAGACATCTATGGATGTCAGGGTGCCCAAATGGTTCAAATTGACAGATCACGAAAAATTGCATTGTTCAAAGGGTCAACAGAAAAATTAGGTTTAAAATTAAACAAAAAAACATCTCTCTCTCTCTCTCTCTCTCTCTCTCTCTCTCTCTCTCTCTCTCTCTCTCTCTCTCTCTCTCCTCTCTCTCTCTCTCTCTCTCTCTCTCTCCTTTTTTCTTTCAAAGAGAGGTTATTAAAATTTGGTTACAGTAAATGTAATCTACTTAAAACTTTTATAAACTATTTATACTTTCATAACTATTATCCTACGGAAAATTGAACAACTTTTCGGTATAATCCCGGATCTCTGTATAACTTTCATGATTTAATAGAAATTATACAGTTACTAATAAACTTAAGTCCAAGTGTTCCTGAACGCCAAGAACCATCATGAAGTTGATACAAAATACGAACCTGAAATAATCTGAGAAACACATGCTATCTGGTAGTTCCACTTTCGCATGTTCATTTTGCATCCAGCTGTCAGAAGTGTGATAAATCCACCAAAAATTAGTCCACAAGCCACACCAGCCACAATTTTAATGATGAGGGTAAAAAGGTATATTCCTGAAACAAAATGATGTTTGATGATGATGATGATGATATATATATATATATATATATATATATATATATATATATATATATATATATATATATATATATATATATATATATATATATATTTACAATCGCAATACTTTTCCTTATATGAAACAGTTCTTCCTGACTATCTCCATAACTTCATGGAGAGAGTCGCATACGCTACCCAATTCTGACTGGCGTATGAATACATAACTCCCAATATGGGTTTTTCGTTGTCTTCCATTCAGCCATCAATGCTTACAAATTCAACATTTAATAGTTGTTCGTTTAATTTTAATATTAAAACGTGACTCTTACCATTGATTATCTTTTAATGAAATAAAATATTTACGATAAGCTGAGGGATTATGTTTATTTTTCCGTCACCTGGAGACGGGTACGGGCGGAGCTCACGTCAATCACGTCAAGTTACATCAGAGTGGGCGGAGTTACGGTTCTGTCACATCCAATTGCTGTTCTATCTATTTTTGAAAGATTGTAAATATAAGAAATGTAATTTTACTTTTTTTCTACCATGAGGTCATGGAGAGAACGAGAATGGCGCAAATTTAACATGAAGTGCTTCTTGTACATCTGTCTAGCGTTCGCTCTATAGATTGAAATTTAGAGTCCCCTTTAATTCTAAGATGATCCGTTTCACCGTTTGATTAACCTGTTGATCACGTTTCTTTCGATACTGAATGTTACTTCTTATTGTTGTTGAGTGCTGTGTCTCTTGTTAAAAATTATCACTACAGACTTGTCCGGATTGAATTTAAATCTCCATTGACATGCATAAAGGTAACAAACATCAAGCATAGACTGAAGACTTTTTGGGGAGATGCTTAAACACGTAATATCATTTACTAAGGCTGTATTACCAGCTTTTATATTAGCAATGTTTGTAGAGGTTGGGTGGTTTTCAAGCATGTTCAATAAAATATTTATATATAGACACAATACCTTGAATACCTTAATTACCTTGAATATGATTTGACATTTTTTCATTATATAAATAGTGTCCTTGGTTGCGGGAAATATAGAGGATTGTCTCCCTGAGAGAACATTATCTCCCGAGCCGATAGGTCAATCCTTTTGACCTAAAAATACGGAAAACCTTACTTTCTCTTTTGAAATATGGACCAATCAGATCGTTCGTCGTGATTCAACACGGGAGGAAGATTGCCATTCAAAGTGTGAAATGGCGTATGATACATCGAGCGATCTCAGTTTAGAGACAACTGCAGCTCCTAATTTGTAGAGCAATGCATGTAAGTTTGAGAGATATTCATTTTTGTTTTACAATTATCCACCAATAAATAGGAAAAAAAAAAAAAACGACCAAACCAAGGTAGGTCCAAAATTTGGATAGCGAAAGTTGAACACCTTGCATGTGTTATGGCAGGGTCAAAGTTGGGGTTTTTTTTTTAATCGAAACAAGCGTCTGTGGATGGTAATCGCGGATGCGCATAGCAATTTTTAGTTACACGTACGACTAGACTCAAAAAGTGAAAAATATCAAACATTCAAGTTTGATTTTCTGTAAAATTTACTGTTACACACAGAGTGGTCTACAGTAGATATGATGCCTAAGTGGTGTACTAATGGACAGCATACCACGGAATACCCACTAAAGCTTGTGTAGAACAAATATTTCCATTGGATATGGAATCATATGTATTTTCGATTTCACGTAAACTGAACAACATTATTTAATGAATTTTGACGAAAATGTTTTCTAAAATATTAGATCTAGATGCAAACGTTATATACAGTACAGATCAAGGCTGGCGAAGCCTGTTACAATTATTACTTTGTCATCAAAACCACAATTATAGAACAATGATGTCTTTCTATCATGGAATTATCGAATAACATAATGCTATATATCATATACATGTACATATAATCATATGGACAAATATTATAATAACCTACCCTCTATCACGCTACCAGAACCAGACTGAAGTATCGCTTCATATGTAATAGTCTTGCATTCACTCATGATATGTTCAGTTAGTGAAGTGGGACAAACTAAGATGAAGAACAGTCCAATAAAAGTATTGAAGCCATTTGCATGCACTATAAACCAAAATGGCATTACATATGACAAAACTTGAAGTAAAGCTGCTACTGATGTTGCTGCAAATGAATAAGTCATTTTTCGGTTCGGAAACAAGAATCGAAAACCCATTTTTCAAAACAATGATCAGCCATCAACTGTATACGTCACACGTCACAACTTTTATTTATGACGTCATAGATAACAGTTGTTTAACGTGTGACGTATACAGTATATGAAGTCATAGATGAAGACGCAATCATCAAGCCCGCTAAAAACAAGATACGCGCACACGAGGTAACGCGTCAGTAAAAGTGTGTATTTAAACATTGAAATGAAAAAGAACGATTTTTGATTAAAAAAAAAACAACAAAATTGTATTAATTAATTAATTAATTAATTAGTAATTTTTTTTTTTGGTTTTCAAGGAATGAAATGATGAATTGAATACATAAAACCACTAAAAAAATTTTCCCGATTCACTGCTTCAGGCGAGAGCTTTAATACAAGCTGATAGTTATACGTTAGTTTTATGCTCCAGTTAAAATATAGAGTTGCTTCTCTTTTCCCGAATATTTGATGGGCAATGATACATGCTACCAAATTCTTTGAAGTTAAGAAAGAAGGCTTTTATACAATTTCAAATTAGTGATTACAATTTGCTTATCGAAAAGGGACGTTTTTAAAATTATCACGTAAACAAAAACACTAAAAATGTTAAATTTTAGAAAAGAAAAATAATAATAAAGAATGAATTATTAAGTTATTATTAAGAAATTCCGAGTTTGCAAATTTATTTGATAATAAAAATCAAGTGTATCTGTTTAAAACCAAAATATTTTATAAATCAAAAACATTAGGTTCTTTATTAAACAGTCATTGGAACTAACACAGGTGATTCAAGTAGCTTTTGCTTGTACTTCTATCATTATTATTATTATTATAATAACCTTTGTACTTTGTTTGTCATAAGTTATATTTTATTATATGGCAATAAAATTTTAAAAATTGAAATTAAATTTGATCGTATGTCACATTCAAAATTTTAAATAATATTTTATAAAAATTCTAAATTTCGCATATAACACTTGCATGAATATGTATTTGTGCACTTCCTGTTTCGTACACACGGCTTGCTTATTATATCAATAATTTGAAGTTTTTGTCGAAAAGGATAAGAAAATAAGATTTTGAAAATGGATAGCAAGAAAAGAGAATGACTAGTTTCTCGTTTCGCACACTATCTGGTCATTTTCTAATGATGATCGCGTAAAGAATCTTTTTGAATGTATCGCAAGTCATCAAAATGACGCGAAAAGGTCCAATCAAGTTACGAAACAATGTCAACATTCAGACATCCGAAGCAAATCGCATTTTGCAAACTGGAGAGAGAGAGAGAGAGAGAGAGAGAGAGAGAGAGAGAGAGAGAGAGAGAGAGAGAGAGAGAGAGAGAGAGAGAGAAACCACAGAGTGTACTCTAAAAATGATCAGGAACAACACATCGGTTATAAATGAAGCTCTGATCAGACCATTTATTTCGTAATAAACGAAGCTCTAATCAGACCATTTACTTCGTCTATAAATGAAGCTCTTATCAGACTATTTACATCGGTTATAATGAAGCTCTTATTATACCCTTAACATCGGTTATAATGAAGCTCTATCAGGCCCTTTACATCGGTTATAATGAAGCTCTATCAGGTCCTTTACATCGGTTATAATGAAGCTCTATCAGGCCCTTTAAATCAGTTATAATGAAGCTCTTATTATACCCTTAACATCGGTTATAATAAAGCTCTATCAGGCCCTTTACATCGGTTATAATGAAGCTCTATCAGGTCCTTTACATCGGTTATAATGAAGCTCTATCAGGCCCTTTAAATCAGTTATAATGAAGCTCTATCAGATCAATTACATCGGTTATAAACGAAGCTCTAATCAGAACATTTACTTCGGTTTTAAATGAAGCTCTAATCAGACCCTTTACATCGGAAATAATGAAGCTCTAATCAGACCCGTAACATCGTTTATAATGAAGCTCTAATCAGACCCTTTACATCGGTAATAATGAAGCTCTAATCAGACCCTTTACATCGGTAATAATGAAGCTCTAATCAGGCCCTTTAAATCGGTAAAAATGAAGCTCTGATCAGACTCTTTACATCGGTAATACTGAAGCTCTAATCAGACCCTTTATATCGTTTATAATAAAACTCTAATCAGACCCTTAACATCGGTTATAAATTAAGCTCTAATCAGACCTTTTACATCGGTTATAAATGAAGCTCTGATAAGACCCTTTACATCGGTTATAATAAAGCTCTAATTCGACCCTAAACATCGGAACCAATGAAGCTCTAATCAGACCCTTTAAATGGGTTATAATGAATCTCTAAACAGACCCTTAACATCGTTTATAAATTAAGCTCTAATCAGACCCTTTACATCGGTTATACTTGAAGCACTGATGAGACCATAACATCGTCAATAATGAAGCTCCTATTAGCCCCTTAACATCAGTTGTATATTAAGCTCTAATCATACCATTTACATAGGTAATAGCGAAGCTCTATTCAGACCCTTTACATCGGAAATAATGAAGTTCCTATCAGATCCTTTACTTCGGTCATAATGAAGCTCTAATCAGAACCTTTAAATCGGTAATAATGAAACTTATTAGACCATTTACATCGGTTATAATGAAGCTCTAATCAGAACCTTTAAATCGGTAATAATGAAACTCTTATTAGACCCTTAACATCGGTTATAAATTAAGTCATTTCAGACACTTTACATCGGTAATAATGAACTTTATTCAGACCTTTTACATCGGTAATAATGAAGCTCTAATCAGACCCTTTAATTTGGTTATAATGAAGCTCTGATAAGACCCTTAACATCGGTAATAATGAAGCTCTTATTAGACTCTTTACATTGGTTATAATGAAGCTCTATCAGGCCCTTTATATCGGTTATAATGAAGCTCTAATCAGACCCTTTACATCGGTTATAATGAAGCTCTGGTTAGACCCTTAACATCGGTTATAATGAAAATCTTATTAGACCCTTTTCATCCTTTATAATGAAGCTTTAATCAGTCCATTTACATCGGTTATAAATTAAGCTCTAATCAAACCCTTTACATCGGTTATAAATGAAGCTCTGATTAGACCCTTTACTTCGGTTATAATGAAAGTCTTATCAGACCCTATACATCGGTAATAATGAAGCTATGATTGGAAACTTAACATCGGTTATAATGAAAGTCTTATCAAACCCTTTACATCGTTTATAATGAATCTCTAATCAGTCCCTTTTCATCGGTAATAATGAAGCTCTAATTAGACCATTTTCATCGGTTATAGAAGAAGGTCTAATTAGACCCTTTACATTGTTTATAATGAAGCTCTAATCAGACCATTTACATCGATGATAATGAAGCTCTAATCAGACCCTTAACATCGGTGATAATGAAGCTTTGATTAGACCCTTAACATCGGTTATAATGAATGTCTAATCAGACACTATAACCAATGTAAAGGGTCTAAGGGTATTTACATCGGTAATAATGAAGCTCTAATAGACCATTTACATCGGTTATAAATGAAGGTCTCATCAGACCCTTAACATCGGTAATAATGAAGCTCTAATCAGACCCTTAACATCGGTAATAACGATGCTCTAATCAGACCCGTAACATTGGTTATAATGAAGCCCTCATTAAACCCTTTACATCGGTTATAAATGAAGCTCTTATTAGACCCTTTACTTCGGTTATAATGAAGCTCTAATCAGACCCTTTACATCAATAATAATGAAGCTCTAATTAGACCATTTACATCGGTTATAAATGAAGGTCTCATCCGACCCTTAACATCGGTAATAATGAAGCTCTAATCAGACCCTTAACATCGGTAATAACGACGCTCTAATCAGACCCGTAACATCGGTTATAATGAAGCTCTTATTAGACCCTTTACTTCGGTTATAATGAAACTCTAATTCTAATTAGAGATTCACTATAACCAATGTAAAGGGTCTAAGGGTCTTTACATCGGTAATAATGAAGCTCTTATCAGATCCTTTAAATCGGTTATAAATGAAAGTGTAATCAGACCCTTAACATCGGAAATAATGAAGCTCTAATCAGGCCTTTTACATCGGTTATAATTAAGCTCTAATCAGACCCTTTAAATCGGTTAAAAAAATGAAGGTGTAATCAGACCCTTAACATCGGAAATAATGAAGCTCTAATCAGGCCTTTTACATCGGCTATAATGAAGCTCTAATCAGACCCTTAACATTGGTTAAACTTGAAGCTCTGATTAGACCCTTAACATCGGTTATAAAAAAGTAGCTTCGATCAGGCACTATACATAAATCTAAAATGAAGATCTGATCTTAAACTATACATCTGTTATAAATATAGCTTTGACCAGGTGCTATACATGTTATAAATAAAGCTCTGATCAGACACTATTATCAAGCGGTAATAATTATAACTGTGATAAGGCACTATGCATCAGCAATAAATATAACTGTGATCAGGCACTATTCGTATGTTTTTTAATACAGATCCAATCTAGCACTGTAGCTTTGATTAGGCACTATACATCAATTTGAAATTATAGGTCTGTTATTAAAGTGTACATCAATTACCAATATACCTCTGTTTATATTAATTAGAAATTTAACTTTGACTAGGATCTAGATGGATTCCGAGAGTTGCTCTGGTTAATCGAGCCACGAAAGAGCTCCAACGAATAAAGTTCTTAGAACGCTTAAAACGAATATGGATCTCAATGAAGAAAAAATCTATGTCAACCCTCCCCCATTTTAATGGATACAGCTCTCCACAGCCAAGTAAATAGTCTTAGTTGTTAGGTTTATATTAATCAATTTATTTCAGTTACGGATGATATTGTAGTTCATCATAATGATAATGATTTTGTTGTTGTTTTTGTTGATGTTGTTGTTGATGTTTATGAAACTTGTATTTTGATGAAGAATATTATTCGAATCGATGGCTGCCATTACCAGAAAGCGTTCTTGGGCTTTATTTGTTGCAACTTTAAATGGAACTTATAAGGTTGCCAGGATCTATCAGATAATATCACCAAGTGAAACCACATACCTTATAGATTTTGTAAAATATATATCTTGTAAAATATAGTCTATAGTGGTACCTAAACGATATTTTGTACTTACCAGCATTTTACTTTTTATGTAAATATATAACTGAGAAAAGACTGGCCCCATCTCTTGTAAATTGACAGTCAACTACAAAACCAAGCCAAAATATAAATTTCAGCTCGTGTGGGAATTTAAAAGCGTTTGAAATATTGACATAAATATTGACATAATCATATATAGATATAATGAATATACGTAAAGTTCTAATTCATATTGTATGCAGTAAAAAGTCAAAGATTTTATTGTTCAAATGTATTTTCCCGTTTGTTTACAGATGTATACATTTATCAAACGTGACAAATGACAATCATGGGAATTTAATCTTCAAACATCAACAACGACGTATTTCTAATCTTAATATAGCAAATAGAAATAGCTTTATACAACTTGGTCTTAAAATGGCTCTATTTGCATTATTTGCATTACAATCAGTTCCAAAAGATGGAATTGATATCTTCTAATGTCCCATAGGGGAGAAAACAGTCAATTGTCCATTTCTCGGTCATCATTTAACTTCCTAAAGTTTATCAGTAGACACAAATTACCATTTTAAATATGTCTAGAATTCCCCGGCAAATAATCGAAGCTTTTGTCATAGGGGCACCGTTAATTTCGTTTCAAGTTACAAGTGAGTCATAATCTGTACCGACAAATCATCAGTGTTTGACACAGGGCCACCGTTATCTTGTCTTGTTTTACAAGTAAGTCATAATCGATACCGGCCAATAATCAGAGCGTTTGACACAGGGCCATCGTCAGTGAGTCATAATCGGTACCGACAAATAATCAGAGCGTTTGACACAGGGCCACCGTCAGTGAGTCATAATCTGTACCGACAAATAATCAGAGAGTTTGTTACAGAGGCACCATTATCTTGTCTTGTTTTACAAGTAAGTCATAATCGATACCGGCCAATAATCAGAACGTTTGACACAGGACCATCGTCAGTGAGTCATAATCTGTACCGACAAATAATCAGAGAGTTTGTTACAGAGGCACCATTATCTTGTCTTGTTTTACAAGTAAGTCATAATCGATACCTGCCAATAATCAGAGCGTTTGACACAGGGCCATCGTCAGTGAGTCATAATCGGTACCGACAAATAATCAGAGCGTTTGACACAGGGCCAACGTCAGTGAGTCATAATCTGTACCGACAAATAATCAGAGAGTTTGTTACAGAGGCACCGTTATCTTGTCTTGTTTTACAATTAAGTCATAATCGATACCGGCCAATAATAAGAGCGTTTGACACAGGGCCATCGTCAGTGAGTCATAATCGATACCTGCCAATTATCAGAGCGTTTGACACAGGGCCTCCGTCAGTGAGTCATAATCGGTACCGACAAATAATCAGTGTTTGACACAGGGCCACCGTTATCTTGGCACTGCGTTTCAAGTGAGCTTTTGTCACAAAGGCATCGTTTCTAAAGCGAAATACTTGGCAAATAATCAGAGCGTTTGTCACAAGGGTGCCGTTATCTTGGGACTGTGTAACAAATAGATCGTTATCTGTACCGACAAATAATCGGAGTGTTTGTCACAGGGCACCGTGATCCTGTTCTTATGTTATCGCGAGTCATCGGTACCGGCAAAATCTGACCGTTTGACACCTGGTTTTGGTCTTGTGTTACATATAAGTCAGTGTTTGTACCGACAAATAACGACTTTTTATCTTATTTGAAGTATTCATTGCAAAGGTTGTACAATTATCGAAAGTTATTTTCTGGTTTTTATGATCTATTAAAACAAGTGTTCCAAACCATAAAACTCTGAAGTGGCTTAAATTGAGCACATCGTAAGATTTACACAAACGAAAAAATAAATAGAAATTGGGCATATGAACGATCGTAGTGTTAAAATGTTTTAGTATTCTTATGTAAGAAAGATTACGAGACATTTTAATTACAGAATTAAAAAATTATAATATATACCGGTTCAGCTTTGTTTTATGTCTTGGCATGTGGCTGACATTTATTCACGTTGATACTTTTGTAAACTGCAAGTTTACTTAGGCGTTGAGATTTCACGAAATTAAACCCGCATTGACTATAACAATTGATTACGTAATTTTTACTTTGTTATATGCGGCAAAGTATTGGATATGTATAATGATCTTACCGATACAATAAAGCAATATTTAAACGTTTGCAGTAAAGTGACAACTTACAGTCCAGATCACACTAAGTCTGTTATGTTTGCTACCACTAGCTCCGACATTCTTGTTCTCGGATAGGTGCTTTGATCAATTGATTGTGTTGTAAACTTTAAAGTTAGCTGATGGGTTTAGATCGACTAAATACCATTTTCTTTTAAATTGCGATGATATTTATTTGGTTTGATCATCAAAGGCTGAGATGAAATCGTCTCGGTTGGAAATCTCCGCTTGTATTCTTGTCTGGAAAAGGGAACTATAATCGTCTGCTCAAAGGAAAACGGAACTTAAACAGCAGGAAAGGTGTCCTGCTTGATTGATGGTGACGGATGTTGATTGCCTGCTCTTTATTCAAACAAATTGAACGAATAGTTTTCAAACAGTTTTTTTAAAATGTGTTCTGATGTGTTTTACAATTTTAATGGCGTTTACTGTAAACATTTACTTCAGTTTTTAAGTTTATCGAATGATTCGCATCATTGCAAGAGATTCGCTCACGAGGTAAATGTAAAAATTTCCTCCATGCAATTAATGAAATGTTTGAAGTCGCCAGTATTACTGTTTTCTTTGCTTAATTTAATTGTTTTGGTAATCTAAATGCAATTGATAAACAACACAAATAATTTAAAAACTATAAATGTGAAAAAAGACAAAAATGACGGAGTTTTAGAACAATAAATTTTTGTACTTCGAGTCTCGCTTCTCAAAAGCAAGTTGTCAGATCATCATCATCATCATCATCATCATCATCATCATCATCATGTAACAGAACTTAATGTAATAATATGTTTTATTATATAGCAATATTTGTTTCACATAGAAATAGAACGATAAATTCTGAGGTGTTAGCGTGCAATATATTTCGATATTTGCACGCAAACTTTGTTCCAGTCCGAGGTCTCCCGGATTCATTTTTCATACTGCACACTATGTCAAGTGACACTGTCTGATCATGGCTGAAGAGAACATTTTTTCCAAAAATGATATTGCACTAATTCTTATATCAGTATATAAGAACTAGTGAAATTTTTGTTTATTTTGAGACAAAAATGGTATTTTCTGATAAAATACAAGTGGGAAGGAAACGAAATATATTTTGCTTTATAATAAAAGGGTTATTGAACTGATACTGTGAAATATTGTCCCGCGCAATTGTCGAGTCAACTCGGGACAATATCAGTTCAATAACCCTATAATATAAAATTTGTTTGATGAGATTACTATCTATATAGGATGGTGACACCTGGTAATTTTGCCAATTATTACTGAAACTCAAATTAACAAACATTTACAATTAATCATAGGTTACCTACTAGTACTACTATTTGATTGTACTGTTTATTAAGGGCTACTAAATAATGTCTACCAATCTATCATTCTATTTCACATGACATAAATGAAGTGTTTGAATCTGTTCAATATCTTCTTTCAATTTTAACATTCGTGATATTCTAGATCTGTCTCATGATAGAAAAATACCCTTGTCCAAATACGCCTAATACTGTCAAATCTCAATCCTAGTATACATCCGTTATGAAATCTTTTTTATTTTTCGTTTTAGGGAAAGCGTTGTTTATATTACATAGACATTTACATAATCATCATGATTTTATTCTAAGGAAACTGCTATAATATAAACAAATATTTACTATCGTTATTTACCAGATTGTTTATTGTTTTTTTTTTTTTGTTTCTGGAAACTCGTGGTTTTTGGGAAACATAAATTTCTTTGTGTAAAGAAATTCCATTCCGTTATAGAATGTGGATTTTTCAAATCGTCATGTTAACGCAACAGGTATTAGATAATTTTTTACTTGTTTCTTTGTCATTAAAGTAACACTCTTCCAGGGTGATGAAAGTTTTGCTTCCTATATATATATATATATATATATATATATATATATATATATATATATATATATATATGTATGTATGTATGTATCCGTATATTTCGTAGATGATAATTGCGCAAAAATGAAAATTCTTTTGTGCTAAGTAAATTAATCTGCGAATAGATAAGTACGGGACACAAAACCAAACTGTCTGATGGACATTAAGGTGGACCTGTACATAAAAACCGTTCCCTTTTAAATTAACTAATCATTGATTTATTTATATGAAATCAACTATTTTTTAACGGCGTGAAATATGACGTAAATTGATTCTGTTAAAAGATAGTGCGCATATACACATCTAATACCTCATCCTTGCCTAGAATGAGTTCTACCACGGTTTGCCGAATATATGTAGTCCATGATTTAACTATTGTTCATCCAATGCACATACGTTCGTAAATATCCTGAATTAATCTTTTTATTATCATAGGTCCATAGCACAATATTTTTAATTATTTTTTCCACTCTATCCCAAAGGTATGATGATAACAAAACTTTGGCTTATCTCACATGAAACTCTCATGAGTCCGAAATATAAAAATAAATTACTTTATGTGTAGTTACCGTTCCCTCAATTTGTTTCAATTATGTTTTGTCATTATGATAATTATAGCCCTGAACCATTTTTTGTTATTAAATGTTTCCGTATGATTTTGCAAAGCCTAATGGCAACTCGCTGTAAAAGTATGTGGGAGAAAATCATTCTTAATGGTTGAGCAGGGCTCGAGGAAAAGTTGATAACGACATATTTTATCGACACTTTCACGATAAAAAATAATTAATCAAAAAAACTTTTGATAAAACCTGTATTACTTTGTAGCTACTTAGCGCAACAATAAAATCTCCCCCTCCACACATGCTTTCGTTCAAAAAAAAAAAAAAAAAAAAAAAGAAAGAAACTTGTTCGTATTTACGGGAAAAGCTTACTGGTGTTATTTCACTTGAAATTGAAATAATTGTTACACGTTAACGTTAAGGTATTACTTGTGCTATGTTGCACCCCTTCTCTCTTACATTTTTTTTTTTTTTTTTTTTTTTTTTTTTTTTTTTTGTGGCGTCTGACGTGCTCTTGTACCAAGAAATAAGTAATTTAGGATAGTCGGATGACTGTCGAGAACTAAACACTAGATTAGTTATCTCTATGTTTAGAAATAGTTAAATTTATTTGTTTGTTTAGTTTTGACATGTAAATTCCTCGTAGAAGCAACAGTTTCCCCTCTACAGAAATGTTTTATGGTAATCGCTGATATACATAGTGATTTTAAGTTACGACTAGACTGAAGTGATTGAAAAATGCCAAACTAAATTTAAGTTAAAGGGTTACTCCTTCGTCTTTATTCGGGTTGTTTTTATCGTGTTTTGTTGACCAAGCATTACACAGATTAAAAAATCATGTCCATGCGTCATTACTGAAACTGAATAAAAACATATTAAACTTGGTATATAGAAAAAAGATCTATTGCTTTTTAACACATAAAACAGGTTTTTATAAAATTTTCGATAACCTACATGTAAATAAACTCCGAACAGAAAGATATTTTTAAGATGGCCAGTTGTGATATTTCCTTGATTAATGTGAATTTACAATTGTATCCGACACGAAAATGTCCGTAATAAAAATGTAAATAAAGTGCCAGTTAACGATACAGATCATATTTGGATTCTTATAGATATTTTGTTTCACTGTATTTATACAGATTCAAACATCATAAACTGATGTAACGTCATCGTGATTAATTACTTGCATATTTTGACAAATGCATTAATGGCTAAATCACAAGATAATGTGTTTTAATAACCCTCTTGTTACTTTATCATTCTGCTATGTTAGACGATAACATTTATTTTATTGCCCGCATTTCCAGTATCAATTTTTCAATTGCCTGTGCATTTTAGCAGACAGAAATTTGTCAATTTCAAACATTGTTCGAAAATGTATATTGGTTGCCAAGGCGAAACATTAAAAACGCAACATGAAAAATCACAATTTACGATGTAGTTGTAACGTTTTAATCAAGAAAATAATTTCTTATAAGATGAGCGCTTGGAGAAAAGGGTGGGTCGCGATTAGTATTGCTCAACGTTTTGCGAAACAATAAGTTTACGTCACAGTTTCCTTTATAACATCCATATCTACCCTTGTGTTAAAAAAGCGGGGGATGTTTAAATAGGCTGAAGGTAATATTTTGTTATTACATTGTTAGTCGGGACTTTAAGAATAGTCCCAATGTTGTGTTTTTATTCTTTAAACTGTTTAATTTACGATTGCCAAAAGCATGTTGTTTAACTACGAAAATAATTCTAACTATTTCGAGGTAGCAACCCATCGAAAAATTAATTAAATGATCCACAAAATTTACTTATTTCATATCATAAAGAATTCTAAATTCGTTTTTCAAATCCTTCCGTACTACATTTTTTAAGTCATTGATTGTTAGTTATTGGTGTGTTCTTTATTATGTCTGCGTATCAGCAGACATCTTGTTGTGACTCCTAATCTTTATTATTATTATTTTTATTATTATTCCTCCTCGTTTCTGGCAAATTTTTTCAGAGACATCTCCTCTTACGTTTCTTATCCGATCAGGTTGAAATTTTGCCAACTTGTAGTGATTGACATGGGCAGGTCGCTTGTTCACAGTTTTTCGGAATTCGGAAGGACTTCGGAGAAATCCGGTTTAAACAATGGAATTCCAGAGAGTTCTTTCTTTCTTGGTATTTCCTCCGCTATTTGGAGCACCACTTTAGAGAGCTGATACACAGACATATACTTGCTCGCATGTATACATTCTAGTTCCATGTTTGGTGTTTTTTTTTAATTTTGAAGAAAGGAGTCTTTTCCATTTTTTCTGATAAAAATGAGTTCTTTGTCATACATCTTTCTCATAAAAGTAAAATCACAAACTGGTATTTTTGTATTACTTCAAACAGATAAAAAATGTCATTGGATATACTCATTGGGATTTGAGGAAGTGAGCGGTTTTATTTAATTTGGTATTAACTGAATATCATAAACGATCCAACTTACTCATAAATCCGTACATCCTATGGGAAAATCAAGTTTCACTTATTTTTAATAACGCATGCCTGACTTAATCTACTAACAATATTCTGAGATGGTGCGATGTCATTTTTGATTAGTTAAATATCAAGAAATATCTTCAATCAGAAATTGAAAATCTTTGCTTTAGTGAGTAAGTCAAATAAAGAATTCAAGAGTATTTTATCATAAGCCTGCGATTTTTAAGGAGTAAAATTATTGTTATTTTTATTAGTAAATTTTCTTTTTTTAAAAAAAATTATTATTATTAATTTTAATTCCGCATATGTTATTATTGATTATTCACAAATGTATCAGTCACTAACATTTATCCATTGGTGAATAAAAGGGTGTGAATTTACAATGCACATATTAATTAATCAATTTAAAAAAAGAAAAAGAAAGCAAAACTAATATTTAATTTGACACATGCTTTAACAGTTTCAAAATTAAACATTTGTTAATATTTTTTATCTTAATTTGGCAAATGTGAAACCAAAGGTTTTGAAAACTTTTTTATTACACTTTCTTTAAAGTATATACATTATGGATATGTTTTAAAAGGAAGCTTTGGATTTGAATTTTTCAGTTTGAAAATATCACATATTGTTTTCTGTTTGCTTTGGATAGTCAAAAGTTTACAATTTTATTACTTACTCTCTGCATTTATTTATTCTTCAGATTAGATTCCGCGGATTTTTTTTTTCAAATTTTGAATTGGTTGGTGTAAAATGAAAAAGGTACCAAGAATTGAAAATGTAAAAAAAAAAAAAAAGAATTGAATATCATGCTGTCCATGCCAAGGAGAAATCGGCAAAAAGTGTGTTAAAAAGGGATATGATAGGAATCTCACAGACTTTGTTTTCAAACGGAAAAATATATTGTCAAGAAAAAAGAAAGAGCACTTTGTTATACATAGGAAATTCTATTTGTAAATTTTATTGTTATTGATTAACCAAAACAGTACACTGATTAAAGTTGATAACACAGTTTCAACTTTATTATGATTTTCGGATTGATGTATAATCCTGTCAATCAGAAATTATTTTTTTCTTCCTGGTCCCGTGACTACCTTCTTAGTGTTCAATCAATATCAGGATGACTTTTATTTTGTATCATGAACTTTACTGAAGCAGTATGTTTGACAAGTAGAAGTTTGTTAAGCTTGGTTGTTTTGTTCTGGTACTCTTGCTGTCTCCAACATCCCGGAACTGACCACGTGACCATTAAGCCTCCTCCTCAAACAAGAATTTCCCCTAATTTAAGAGTAAAGGAATGCAAGCAATATTCTATTTAATTAAAATAACTGGGCCAATATGAAAATACCCGATTAATGATTATTTAATTAATTAACATTTCAAACATTAAAAAACACGAATAATAAATTTGTCAGTATCGTCGATTGTTACATTAACAAATCTGCTATTTTGTGACAAGTGATGGTATCGGTGTCGATATCCAAGAAAATGGTTTCTAAGTCAGAATCTTTAATTTCTGTCATCATTTCATACCGACTTAGGTCTTGTGGCAAAACATCAAGCATGCCCTTTCCAGAACAAAAGTGTTTGTCTGACATACGTTGCGTCTAATCGAAGTTGTTATCGCCTGATTGTTTGTAAACATACCGCTTTAAAGAAAAACTTACAAGACACGAGAGACGGGTGAATTGAAATGTGTAGATTTTTGTATTTTTTTTGTGGAATACTTTTATTGATAATATTTTTTTCAAACAAAAGCAACTTTTCCACATAACATAAGCATATTATTTTATCAGAAAAAGTTTTGATTTGCACTTACCCCTTTTGTTTTTTCTGAAGTGCTATGTGATCAGACACTTTTTTTAAATAAAATGCTGTCAGAATACTAGTATACGCACGCGCCCATATTGACCCAGTTTTTTTTTTTATATTGACTCAGTTTTTTATATTGGCCTAGTTTTTTCACATTGGCCCAGCTCTTTTTTTTTTCATTTTGGCCGAGTAAATCCCATTTTGGCACAGTTTTGTGAATTTATTAGCGAGGCAGAATTTTTCGTATTGTATCAATAACACATGTTGTTAATTAATAATATGAATTTTAAATAAAAATAAATAATCATGGAAATATTTTTAAACAGTTATCTATATCATTGATTTACCAGATTTATTATTTTTCATATTAACTGACATTTTTGAATGTCGTCTAAACAATTCAAATGATTTTAATTAAAAAACGCAAATCATGACCATCATACAAAATTTAAAAGATACAAATAATCACCTATGTGTATAGTTACGAGAAATACATGTACCATTATATATGCCTGTATACGCAATAAAATCTTATACGGCGACAGATCTAATTAATTACCGCCTTCTATGCGATAAAACCTGATACATTGACCATTACTACTGAAAAATCACCGTTTGTGTAGTTAAACATAATATAACGACCTCTTCTCAATAATAATAATAATAATAATAGTTAATAATAAAAATAAAATTAAAAAAACCTTCGTATTGCATTCTTACAATATGAACATCTAGTTTCATTTCGTAACAGAATGGAATTTTAATTGAACTTCAATCAAAAATAATCTCTAAGTATTTTAACACTAAACATTTTATTTGGTTTCAAACATCATTTGCCAAATTATATTATGATAGAAATGAATCTACTGAAAGATCAAGTTCTTTCATACCAAAATAACATAACTGACCGATCAAGATGAATTGAAAAAAAATCCCGTTTTTCGCTAATTTTCAACTTTGTAGATAGTTAATTAATTTTTTTAGCAATTTAATAATAATTAAAATCTCCAAGATTAAAATCACAATATAACTAATGGTCTCTTTGGTCAATGATTCATTGATCTCAAGCGATGCCTTACTATCAAAGTGTTTCTTGTCGCCTTCTGTATACTAGTATTTAACAATTGAACTGTTTTAAAATGGTGTTCATTGTCAGTATGAAGGCTAACGCGAGTTATTCCGTTTGCTTGCAAAGTTGTTGCCTTCATACTGACAATGAACGCCATTTTAAAATAGTTCAATTATTATATTTTCGTTAAATATTTTTAAAACATTTTTCTTTAATTTAAGAATAAAAAATTCCCATCTATAACACATGCACATCGGGGGAGTCCAGTAGACCCAACAGCTGAATTTATGACCGAGAACGACACATTATTAATTCGCAGTATTTTTAATATGGGGTAACAACAGGGAGTTTTGGTTTGAAAAATTATAGTGTTATCAGGTATTTTGATGGAATTTTCTCGATTTTTCATTAACATAATGAATTTTTGAGAAAATTGGATATAAAATAATATATATAAAAAATTGAATATCAATGATAAATGTGTTGTTATTTGTGGACTATATTTCGGTCGAAAATCAGGTGCACCTGTGTGGCCCCATTTCAATTTGCAAAGACGTTTGGAGTAAAAGATTGCTGGCTATATGTCGGAAGTGAAATTTGTGAATCTGAAACGGAATGGGGGAACTGTAGCAGAGGGATAATTTTCAATGGCCAAGCACGTCGGTTTCGAATCTGCGATGTGCGAGTAGACAGGGATTTACCGAGAGCTTTTTTTCTGGAATGTCGACATTGTTAGGTTGAGATTCACTCTAACATTATGTGCCGAGCTTCATACTCGGTATCATTCAAATGTAGACAGCAAAGCAGTGAGAAGTATACTCATTCTTTACGCCTGGTGCGGTGCAAATATCTCTCAAAGTTTAGAAAATTATCGTTTTAAGTTTAGCAAGGAGTTGTGTAGTACTTAAACCATGTATTCTACTTTTGAGGAGTTCCTATAATTGTATCCTTTACAAACTGATTAAAAGCATGTAGCTGATTTTTCAGTTTTTCCGATCAACAAACACAGCATGTGAAACGGACAATTTTCACTGGATGTGGCATACATGCGTGAATCTAACTCCAATTGAAATTTACATCATTTGAAATTTATATCCCGCGAGACCCAAAATTAACATTTGATTGACAAGTTGTACCATTACACATTGTCTCAAAATAATAGGGAAAGTTGCAGCTTTGTCAAGGTAGGAAGAAATTTTTAAAGATCCGATTGTTCAAGAATTTTTTGTGGTTTGATGGTTTTGACAGATCTGTTGTTCTTTCAACAGGCCATCAAAAACACCATTTGATTTTTTGTCTCTCACATTGTTAATATTACGGTGAACATCAACCAGGTGCCTATACATGTTATCAAAATGTTATTTGATTAATTTCTTAGATTTTACTTTGTAAAATTTCGTAAATGCGTTTTTCATGCTTGTCTCGAATAAAAACTAAAGTGACTTGATAGCTATGTTTGTTAACCTATGGTCATGTAGTTCCGGGTTGTATATGGCATTTTATATGTATCCATACACGGAGTGACAAAATTTTTGGCGTTCATTGTCAGTAATGAAGACAACGGCTCTCAAGCTTGCAGCTATAGGAATTTCACAAGGCAAATGAAAATATTTTCATTTAAGACAGATCCCGTGTAAAAACGGTTGTCGGTTTTCTTGTCTAACTAAATGTTCCGATGTTTTAAACGTTTAATAAGACAACAATATTTACTGGGGTTTGAAACGCCATACCCTATTCCTCGTAAAACGGGTTGGCGGTACAATCAGATTCCTATATCTTAAGAAGAACAATAAAACTAATAAATAACTAATGTGCGTGGTAACTTGGAGTGAAGTGTATTTTTGGAGTAATTCTTGTCAAGTAACAATATTACGAAGTGATTATAGAGAAACAGACAGGACTTTCTTTTTGTACCCCAAGCAATTTATTTACTGTAAAAAAATCGTAAAGTTGTCTTTTACTGAATTTTTCAAAATAGTTTGATTTCATCATTTTCAGGAGTTTTCTAACTGTATCAAAGTTAAAGTTTTATTGGCGGGTAAAAATGGAGGTACTTCCGATTTTTATTTTATATTTATTATTTTAGTCGTAGACCGCTTGATAATTGGCGTAGCATTTTCGATTTTCACATATATTTTTACCACCAAAGGAAAACAAATTTGTAAAAAAAAAAAAAATAAAAAAAAATGTACAATCAAGGTAATCCATTTTCTCAAAAATATTCCCAGATCAAACGTCTACTTTTCTAAATAAATTCCTTTCTCTGTTATTAGTTGTTTTCTTGATTGTCGCGATATAAGTATTACAAAAATGTAAATATTAGTATCCCCGGTATCTGTGAAAACTAAAGCTCGAAGAAACAATATCGTCTTAGACTACATTTCCCGTTGTCATAAAACCACCATAGTAAGTCTATTTTCAGTAAAAAAAATCCCTAATTGATACCATCAAAGATCTGACAGTGGTAAACTTTGGACAATAAATTATTATTTACTATAAACATGGCTTGAATTTTGCGCTAATAAGGCATATCCTTGTATAAGACCGTTTTTGAGTTCGGTCTTGGTTAGGTTTTACCTCATCATTCAAACAACTGAATGCGTTGACTTTTGGGTAAAAACACCGTTACTTTTTCACACTATTCACTCAACCAAACTGAATTCAAGAGAAAATGAATTGTGAGAGTTGAAATATGATCTACACAGACTTCCAAAACAAAAACCATGGAACTTTCTGGATCAGTGATTCCGAGGAAATCAGAATCAAATCTATTATGATTTATTATCTTTTTCTGTAACCTCTTTCTAACTTCCAATACATGCAATGGTTCTGATGTGTTTTTTAAACGAAAATTAACTCAGAAAAGCACTGTCTTTCAACATCAATCTAAAGCAAGTTGGAGTTTGACTGGTACCCGATCATTATTATGACCTTATGCATTGTTTGAAAGTATAATTTAATAAAATATGCAAACGTGAACAAAACGGCGTTTGCTCTCTCTCTCTCTCTCTCTCTCTCTCTCTCTCTCTCTCTCTCTCTCTCTCTTACAGTCATTCTTTGTAAGAACCAAACTAACCTGGTAATCTAGTCAAGTTTTGGAAATGCTGCTACCTCAATGTTGAGCTAACAAACCAAACCAAAATGAAATGTCATCCCCTGAAGTTTTATCTGTCGTTCCCTTTGTAACAAATCAAAATAGAATCCAATCTTGTAATATAACTTAATACATTATATCTTTTGTAGATAGTTATCTTCGGTACTTTTATGGTCATCTCTCTCTCTCTCTCTCTCTCTCTCTCTCTCTCTCTCTCTCTCTCTCTCTCTCTTACAAAACTGTGTATTCTTAGTTATAGAATAGTTATAACTCAGATTAAAGTATCCTATTATCATTGTGCAAATATTTCTGGAGAAAACTTCTTTATCGAGTTTATTGTACAAACACGTTTCAGAGTAACTAGAGTTTAAATAAAGTTTTAACTCAGACATATAACATTCACAAATGAAATAATAAATCATCCTCTTTTGCAAGTATTTACTTGACATTATAATTGTCATAAATGTTAGAAGTAGTCATATTGAAATGAACATCTCCAATAAAATTGGAGATGTTTAACATTTTGAGTTAAATAATGAGTTTAAGGATCCAACAAACCACCAGTGCCTTTAT
Source organism: Tegillarca granosa (assembly GCA_029721355.1). NCBI lineage: Eukaryota > Metazoa > Mollusca > Bivalvia > Arcoida > Arcidae > Tegillarca > Tegillarca granosa. The sequence continues at coordinate 50,379,431 of CM056594.1, read as the reverse complement.
TCTTCAATCTCTAAATCAATTCCTTTTGTACATGTTCTTAAATTAACTAATAATGACACAGGATGGAGTTAAAGTGCAAAAGGCTTTGCCATGACAACGCACACTAACACGCTTACGTTGATTATATATCATTTGTCTCAACACATGCATTTATACTTTACCTAGGGACCGATATTGTAAAATCAGACTTCGAATTAAAATCCCCAGTAAGACATAAAATAGACTTGATATAGATATTTCGTTAATGCTTTGATATATAGTATATATAGTGTAGTGACTGTACAATTTTAAATATGCATATTGTTAAAACAATGCTTGGTATAAATCAAATCTGTTATAGAAATAAGAATAACTATGGTATTAAACATTTATCAGAATGTAACACATTTAGCTGGCAGTGAAATGCTAATATTTTGTAAAGGTCCATTTTGAGTGACGACGAACCATCTTTGATGTGGTTTTTTTTTATTATTTTTTTTTATTTATTTTTTTTTCATTAAATTCCTTTATTTAAATATTATTTCAAATCACCTTAACACTTTAATCATAAAAGTGTAATAAAAAGTATATCGGGAAATTAATGATGATGCTTTGACCTGCCTTTAGCAAAACTTAAACCTCATCAGTTTTAAACAATTTTACACACCAGAAATGACTGCTTTGACATGAGTGAAATATTCTTGACAGGAATATTAACCATTAACACCATTTTCTTTTTTTTTCATTTCTTACTTTATACAGCAATTGAATTTAAAACTGAAATAAGAAAGTGTGAAACAACATAAAAACTTATACATGTATACATGAATATATTGCTTCGTTAAATGTCAGATTTAAATTAAGAATCAAACATTATTTTATAAACTTAACTTGTTTCTCATCCTTTTTTTTAAAAAATGTAAAAGAGAAGAGAATTTCAACGAGAACAACTCGAAACTTTTCAAATTAAAAAAATGAAAATGAACCAACTTTCAAAACATCCATGTCTCGAAAATCAGGTATTCTTGAAATAATCTGAAGCTAAAACTCTTTACGTACTTTTAATTTTTTTATACACACATACAAACTGCACTTTTGAAATACAAAAAATCAAGTAAAATGTTACTTCGAGCAGCGCTGAAACAACGGAATCTATAAAAATTTAGACCGTAGTAAAAGAGTTGAACTCAGTGAAAAAAATACTCAAAAGACTATATAAAATTAAGCGGAAATCAAACGTAATTGTACCAAGTTGTGTATCATCATACAAAAAGAATTAAAATGTTTGAAATCTGTTTATGCAAAATAAGAATTCATGGAGAAGCATCTAAGTAAATTTTGCATATACTAAAGCAAGCAACGTAAAACTTAATTCTGATGGAAATTGCAGTCTATTGATTTCCTGTGAAACTTCACAATTATGTCATGTATCATCATTTAAACAGTTTTAAATAACGGATATATATATTTCAAATCAGTGTAGTCAACCACTTGACAACCTGGACTCTGGTTGTGTATCATCCTTCAAACAGTTGTAAATGACAGATATATTCATTTTAAATCAGTGTAGTCAACACTTGTCAACTTGGACTCTGGTTTCACACAGATATATTTATAAATACTCTTTTTCTTTTTCAATTATTTTGTCCTTATTCACCGGTTTGTATGTTTGGTTCAGTTCATAGCCACCATTGTTCATACGCTGTGATCTTAAAGTATCTGACTGGATACCTTTTCTAGACATTCGTTTTAACATCTTGCATAAAGTTTTCCTAAATTTCCTTCCGGCCGCAGTGTAAATCAGAAAATTAACGGCTGAGTTCATAACAAATAAAGTGTTACTGACAGCTAACCATTTTAACATCACTACTTTGTCAAAGAGGAAGTCAAATTGAGCAAACAAACCCGGGGTCTGACATAGTATAAAAACAACAACAATAAGAACCAGAACAAGGCTCAAATTGGCTTCACTATCATCCTGGATATTGGTTCCAGTACGTCTTTTACGCATGCGCATTAGCTCTATTATTAGCAAAGTATTTAATACTGACAAAAGTATTAGGGGTATTATATAAATTATAAAAGCAAACATCCAAACCATATAGACAGTAATGTAAAAATAACTTTTTCCAAAGTATGTCGTCACCAACTCAAAACATTCTACATCCGTTTTCTTCCTACATGGCGTCTGTGGCTGCGTTGCAAATAGTCGTGGAATGTTGTATACCACAGAAATTATTGATATTGCAATTAAAGAAATCCACGTTTTTCGTTTTGTGCAAATTCTTGTTGCAATAAATGGATGGCATATCGCTATATATCGCTCCACGGACACAAACACAGTTATCCAAACATTACAAAACTGAATTGTCATGACGATATAAATAACAGCTGTATAATATTTGGATAAACCACATCTTTGAAGTAATGTAATTCCGGATGAAAAAGTGACAAAGTATGACTTATTGCAATGCTAGCAAATATTAATATTCCAGTATCTGTGACAACTAAGGCGCGAAGAAACAATATAGTCGTAGACTGCATTTCCTTCCGCCATAAAACCACCATAGTGAGTATATTTCCTATAACTCCAAATAAGGAAATAATAGGTAGCATAATCCCCATGAAAATATACTGCAGTTGAAAAGCTTCATTTGTGGCGGTGTCGTTAGCATAGTCTTGTAATTCCTCGCCACTATATTCCAAACTGACAGCAAAATTAATCTCATGTATTACCATGGTTACTGAAATCGGTATTTCAGTTAAGGTACAAGAATCTATCTTTCCATTTGTTGTAAATGTATGACTAATTATAATTATAAAGGCGACCGCTTTTTTAATATTCTTTGTTCAATCTGTAACCTGTGAATTAAAAATGCATAATGTTCATTCACGTCAAGAAAATATATGTCAAATAATTTTAAAGGCGAATGATTTTAATATTCTTTGTTCAATCTGTTACCTAAGAATTAAAAATGCATAATGTTCATTTACATCAAGAGCCATCAAATGTGTTACAAATAATATTGTTTATATGTTTTTTAACTTCATATAACAACAAACGAACGAAATAAAAAATATATCCACGTAATGAATCATCTGATTATAACCTTATCTCTCGAACTTGGTCTACAGAACCAAAGGGGTAGAGCGTCTGCTTTAAAAGCGGGAGGTCAGAGTTATAACCAGTGCGACAAAACATAAATTTTAAGAGGTATGAATAGTCAAAAGAATGCCTGCAAAGAGAGATTTGTTGTCATTAATAGTACTAGTAAAATACTTCTAAACTTTATGTTATATCTTAGCCAAAAAGATGTTGAGAAAAAAACAGGTTCACAAACACAACTTAAACTTAATAAAAAAGATGATTGGAAATGTACTAGTAAAATTTTAGAAAACAAAATATATGATAGTACAATGTTCTTGCCCAGCACACCTGCACCTTTACCCGAATTGACCAAATTTCCAGAAATGGAGGTTTTGTGCTTAGTTACCAAGCAAACAATATTTAATGGTTAAATATAAGTCATTTGGCGTTTACAGAGAATGCGGTTTTATCAGTGACTATATATATAGATAGATATATATATATATCTATATATATATATATACATAGATATATATATATATAGATATATATATATATATATATATATATATATATATATATATATATATATATATATATATATATATATATATATATATATATCATTTGTTCTTTACTCCGGTACTGTAATATTCTTGAAAGAATGATAAATAGATAAATAAACAAATGAAATGTTACGCTTGTTAACAATAACTTTTATCAGCACCACAGTTGTGGTTAATTGAATCATATAATTTGAAAAAGCAAATTTTTACCAGATGAGCGTTTCGGGCCCTTAGACTTGTTCCAAAAACTAAATTTATCGCAATGAAGGTTACAATACAAAGCGCAGTACACAATCATTATGAATCAGATTATAAACATACCGATACCAAAACCATACTAATTTGTCAATGCCAGTGGTAAGTGTTTCGTTATAACTTATAAGGTTTGAGGCTAATAAAAATATTACACTCATAAAATATTGAATAATCAGGGACATTATCAATCTAAATCATATCCTTTTTAGTAAACCTGTATCCATCACCGCTCGAAGAAATCTGTGACTCAGATTATTTATAAAAAATTCCTATAGTACATGTTTATTTAACCTTAGTAGTTATAAGTTGTTTTTTTTAAATACAATTTTAACTCAAAACGAGACAAAGAAATTTGCATTTTGACAGAAATACAGGTTAAAAAAGACAGGATTAATAAGCACAAAATTGAACAAACAAACAAGCGGTCAGATGAAACATAAATTTACGTTTTGTAACAACGGTTATAGAAAGCGTAACGGCGATGCTATAGAAAGCTTAACGGTGATGCTGAACATGGTATCGGGCTAAATAAAAAATCGGTGATTGGTGATGATGTTACTTATTTTTAAGGGATAACTTTAACAACCAAGGATTCATTAGGATTCAACAGAAAAAAATCTTTGTAATTTTCAGTTATAAACAAATTTGAACTTTAATGCTACTACATATATTAATTAATGATAAAAAACATAAAATAATGAATTTGTTGTTTTAAAAATTTTAATTAAATAATTAATTTATTCCTGTTATTTATTTCTTCATTTTTTGCTGTTAAAGCTGAGAAAAATAAATAAAAAAATTTTGTCTATCGAGTAAAGAAATCACCGCTTTTGATTACCTTCAGAGATTCTATTCGTTTTTTTTTTTTTCTATCTACTTCGCTTTTATCGAAAGCTGATTATCATTCTTATTCACTTCACGTGCTAGGTTAAAATTAATCATTATATTGAAACGTTACGCGGTACCTTCTAGCATAGAACTTTGTTCCAAAAAATAAAACTTCTATAAAACTTGAAAGTCTTAACAAATTTTTTTCACATTTAAATAATAACCAAACTATTGAAGTTGTGAGGAATAACAGTAGGGATCTAAAAGAAAACCGCTTGTATTTCTAATAAATTGGTGTTATAGTAAATGAAAATGATTTTTTTAATTTAGCTAAAATAAAGCCAAATTTATCATAGAGACCTTACAATACGTTACTTATCAATCAAGCGCTAAAATGTCAGAAAATTCTTAATTGAAATCATGTATTCGTATTCGAGTAACATTAAATGAATTTTCTTAATTTTCAATATGCGTCAGAATTTAAAAAATATGTTATTTGAAAAGTTCTCATCGTTTTCAATATTTCACAGATATATTTCGGTTAAGTGATAAATATCTTAAAAATTTTTTGAGGTATTTTATAGCAATTAGACATATATAATATTGGTTAACTTATTTTTTAAGTTATTTTATTTTATTTCTATTTTTATCAAATGATCTCATCAGACTTCCAAAGATTCTGTTGTAAAGGATAAATCATGATGTAATTCCTTTTCGTAAAAAATAACATTTTATCAAAATTAAAATATTTACCTTTTAGCAATATCAAATTTATTGTGCATTTTAAACAACCAAGATAAATAAATAAATGAATAAATAAATAAATAAATAAATAAATAAATAAATAAAAAAAGATTCTCTAAAGTGTTCTGAAAATAACTAATTTATCAGCGCACGACTTTTACCGTAGATTTCAGCACTTATTCAGCAGCCTATTTACAGTTAGCGGTAGGACAGTGTGATTGTATAGCGATTCTCTATCTTGCCATCGTCATCAGGACTTTTAAAGATTATTTTTTGTCATTTACTGTATAACTTAAACTTTAATGCTTAGGGCGTGTTATGTCTTGTGTTGAAAGCATTTCGTGCCACATGTACATTGATTAAGGTTGACTAGATGAGCATCTTCACGACATAAATTTTGATCTAAATGTTTTGTGTCACGTTTTACTTAACTCATTTTAAGAACAGTTTCTTTCACTCTATACCGCGTCACCAACCGTCCTTGTGCGAGATAGTTTAATGCTATTATCCAGTCCTCAAAAATTTCTAAACCGATCGGCTCTATCTTGTCATCGTGATAAATTGAAAATTGATAATTTACATGACATTTGTCAAAAAGAAAAGTACATGTTATTATTTTTTTGTTATTAAAAAATCTTTTAAGAAAAATGCGTAAAATTAACAATTTGCTAACACAATATTTTATCATGCAAAATAAATAATTATTACCTTTTTGTGTCGATGTTGAAAATAATATCCGAGTCCAGAAAATGAAAATATCCATAAAAAATTTAAAATGTTATAATATTGAAACCGTTACATCTGTTTGACTGAAAGTTAAAACAAAATAATGATATCAAAACTCCCGGTCAATAAAACGTCCCACCACTTAATATCAAAGTCATATTTCATACAGAACTTCCATGAAACAAACAAGGATCGTGTTTATCAGAATCTGTCATTTCCAATACTCTGATTAATCAAAATTACTGAAATATGATCAGTTATATCAGAATCAATTATACAATCTACATCAAAGATATTTTATATTATTGATGACAATTTGGACGAATATTGATAGCATTTAGTCTAGTGGTTGATGACACAACGACTTCCTAAATCACCCTGTTTAAATATCGAAGTTAAAATTATAAATACTGTTGACAACAAACGTATATTTGCCTGATAATAAAGCTCTTACAATGGAAATATACATACAACTCTTTAACTCAGTTATGCAATTGCTGTGTCTTTTCGGTCGGATTGACAAGTTAATAATGTTTTTCCGTTGGGGGAAATTTACAGCAATTTTTAAATATTTTTGAAGCCTAAATTTCTGTCCTATATCCATGAAAATTAAGTTATAGATGTATAGTATGACTCTCTACTGATCTGAATAATTTTTATTGATATGAAACATATTTATATTTACATACAATATGTTACAGTATTGTCGACCCTTGGGCCATGGATTAACTACAGAACTGCTGCGCCATTATATTGACAGTACATTTATATAGTTGTCATATACCATTTTTGAAGGTTTTTTATGATTAAATTCAAAAATGGTATATGACATAGTCTCTAATTTTCATGGTATTGATATGCTACATTGAAAAAATACACCTGACATTATAATGAAAGAGGAGTGAAATAAATATTACCCATCATAATTTTCCTGTATATGTTTTCAGAACTATAGAATCCATTTTATTCTTTATGGTGTCCAGCAAGCTTTTGAGTTTTGGAGAACTTTGATTCGTCAAGGATCTTCACATTTTGTTTCTATGAATCCTAGCGAGATACAAAAAACTATAAAAAGCCTTCAATTTTAACTATAATTTTCAGATGATTTTTAAAAAAAAAAATGAAATAGATAAAAATACTAAACATGCGGTTTATTTCAAATAAGGTTTTGAATCTCAATTTAGCGTGAAAATCTTTGAACAATTCTTTAAATGAGACAGTTAAAGGAAAACCCCATCAAAACGTCCTAGGTACAAGGGAGACTTTTGTATTGAAATAAAATTACATGCACAACTCTATCATATTTCAAGAAAACACTTAAACACTCATTATGTTAAAGTAAGCTAAAAAGGACTTCAGTTATACAAGTTTCCTATAAAACTTCTCTCATAGAGATTATCCGTAAATATAAATATGTAGGTTCTATAATTAAATAAGTAATTATTTAAATATTTCTTTCAAAAACGTTAAAAATTTCAAAAAAAAATATATATTGTTCAGTTACTTGGATAAGAATATGAACAAAGTGTAAAGAAACACTCCTGAATCAGTCCTGGATATTTATCGCTGAAGCTGGTTGCAGATTGGTGCAGGATTGGTACACGATTTTACTACAAGATTTATACTCATTATAATCCTAAAACATTAATAAACCATTAGATGAACCCAGTATTTAACATTGTTTCTGACATTTTGTAGGAGTCATATAACTTGATGAAAGATATATTTTTATAAGAGTTTTGTACATGTGTATTTAGTTTATATTTGTCACTGTTATTTTTGTCAAAAAAAGGCAACCATAACAAAATCCGTTAATTACCCCCCTTGATTTATAGAATTAGTGAGTAGAAAGTAATTAAGGCTGTGTTTATCATCAAATATTTATATCATGTTGTTTTTATTTGGTTAGAGGCGAAGAAGATCTTATTAACGATCGACTTTTTTTTACAGATGTGCCTGATGGTTTCATATTTTTTTTCTATTGGGTTATAATCGAAATTGAGCTAGAGCATGCTTAGGCAATTAACGGAAATACATGCAAGTGCACCCGAACTCGAGTTCAAATAACGGTTATACATGAATTGTTTTGTAAAACAGGGATAGTTTTAGATTTCTAACGTGGTATTTATCAAACAAATAATGTAAAAAAATAAGTAGCCAGGGGAACTAAAATTATATTATATCTATGACAATGGGTATTTTAATCATTTTTAAGTTCTCGTCCGAAGTCTGGATTTGTATAATTATTGTCCCAATATATCATCAGTTTTTTCTTCTCTTTGTTATTTGTTTCAAAAAACCTTTATTGTTACATCTTGGTTATTTGTTTTATAAACCATTATTGGTACATCTTGGTTATTTGTTTCTATAAACCTTTATTGTTACATCTTGGTTATTTGTTTTATAAACCATTATTGGTACATCTTGGTTATTTGTTTCTATAAACCTTTATCGTTACATCTTGGTTATTTGTTTTATAAACCATTATTGGTACATCTTGGTTATTAGTTTCTATAAACCTTTATCGTTACATCTTGGTTATTTGTTTTATAAACCATTATTGGTACATCTTGGTTATTTGTTTCTATAAACCTTTATTGTTACATCTTGATTACTTGTTTCTATAAACCTTTATCGTTACATCTTGGTTATTTGTTTTATAAACCATTATTGGTACATCTTGGTTATTTGTTTCCATAAACCATTATTTTACATCTTGGTTATTTGTTTCTATAAACCATTATTGTTACATCTTGATAATTTGTCTCTATAAACCTTTATTGGTACATCTTGGTTATTTGTTCCTATAAATCATTATTGTAACACTTTGTTATTTGCTTCTATAAACCAATATCGTTACATCTTGGTTATTTGTTTCTATCAATCATTATTGTTACATCTTGGTTATTTGTTTCTATAAACCATTATTGTTACATCTTGGTTATTTGTTTCTATAAACCATTATTGGTACATCTTGGTTATTTGTTTCCATAAACCATTATTTAACATCTTGGTTATTTGTTTCTATAAACCATTATTGCTAAATCTTGGTAATTTGTTTCTATAAACCTTTATTGTTACATCTTGGTTATTTGTTTCTATCAACCATTATTGTTACATCTTGGTTATTTGTTTCTATAAACCATTTTTGTTACATCTTCGTTATTTGTTCCTATAAACCTTTATTGTTAGACTTGGTTATTTGTTTCTTTTAACCATTATCGTAACATCTTGGTTATTTGTTTCTATCAACCATTATTGTTACACCTGGTTATTTGTTCCCATAAATCATTATTGTTACACTTGCTTATTTGTTTCTATAAACCATTATTGTAACACCTTTGTTATTTGTTTCTATAAACCAAAATGATTACATCTTGATTAATTGTTTCTATAAACCATTATCGTTACATATTGGTTATTTGTTTCTATAAACCATTATTGTTTCATCTTGGTTATTTGTTTCTATACACTTTTATTGTTACACCTTGGTTATTTGTTTCTTTAAACCATAATTATAACATCTTGGTTATTTGTTTCTATAAACCATAATTATTACATCTTGGTTTCTTGTTTTTTATAAACCATAATTATTACATCTTGGTTATTTGTTTCTATAAACCATAATTATTACATCTAGGTTATTTGTTTCTATAAACCATAATTATTACATCTTGGTTATTTATTTCTATAAACCATAATTATTACATCTTGGTTATTTGTTTATTTAAACCATTATTGTTACACATTTGTTATTGGTTTCTATAAACCATTATGTTACATCTTGGTTATTTGTTTCTGTAAACTATAATTATTACATCTTGGTTATTTGTTCTATAAACCATGATCATTACATCTTGGTTATTTGTTTATATAAACCATTATTGTTACATTTTGGTTATTTGTTTCTATGAACCATTATTGTTACACCTTTGTTATTGGATTCTATAAACCATTATTTTACATCTTAGTTATTTGATTCTTTAAACCATTATTTTACATCTTGGTTATTTGTTTCTATAAACCATGATTGTTACATCTTGTTTTTTTTTTCTATAAACCATTATGATAACATCTTAAGTATTTGTTTCTATTTACCATTATTGTTACCCCTTTTGTTATTTGTTTCTATAAACCTTTTATTGTTACATCTTGGTTATTTGTTTCTATCAACCATTATTGTTACACTTGGTTATTTGTTCCTATAAATCATTATTGTTACATTTGGTTATTTGTTTCTATAAACCATAATTATTACATCTTGGTTATTTGTTGCTATAAACCATAATTATTACATCTTGGTTATTTGTTTCTATAAACCATAATTATTACCTCTTGGTTATTTGTTTCTATAAACCATAATTATTACATCTTCGTTATTTGTTTCTATATACCATAATTATTACATCTTCGTCATTATTTTTATAAACCATTATTGTTACACCTTTGTTATTGGTTTCTATAAACCATTATGTTACATCTTGGTTATTTGTTTCTATAAACCATGATTATTACATCTTTGTTTTTTTTGTTTCTTTAAACCATTATTGTTACCTCTTGGTTATTTGTTTCTATGAACCATTATTGTTACATCTTGGTTATTTGTTTCTATAAACCATTATTGTTTCATCTTGGTTTTTTGATTCTTTAAACCATTATTTTACATCTTGGTTATTTGTTTCTTTAAACCATTATTTTACATCTTGGTTATTTGTTTCTTTAAACCATTATTTTACATCTTGGTTATTTGTTTCTTTAAACCATTATTTTACATCTTGGTTATTTGTTTCTTTAAACCATTATTGTTACATCTTGGTTATTTGTTTCTTTAAACCATTATTGTTACATCTTGGTTATTTGTTTCTTTAAACCATTATTTTACATCTTGGTTATTGGTTTCTTTAAACCATTATTGTTACATCTTGGTTATTTGTTTCTATAAACCATTATTTTACATCTTGGTTATTTGTTTCTTTAAACCATTATTGTTACATCTTGGTTATTTGTTTCTATAAACCACTATTGTTACATCTTGTTTTTTTTTCTATAAACCATTATGATAACATCTTAGTTATTTGTTTCTATTTACCATTTTTGTTACCCCTTTTGTTATTTGTTTCTATAAAACTTTATTGTTACATCTTGGTTATTTGTTTATATAAACCATTATTGTTGCACTTGGTTATTAGTTTCTATAAACCATTTTCGATATTCTTGGTTATTTGTTTCTATTAACCATTATTGTTACACCTTTGTTATTTGGTTCTATAAAACTTTATCATTACTTCTTGGTTATTTGTTTCTATGAACAATCATTGTTACACCTTTGTTATTTGTTTCTGTAAACCTTTATGGTAACATCTTGAGTAGTTGTTTCTATAATCCTTTATCATTACATCTTGGTTATTTGTTTCTATAAACCATTATTGTTACACCTTTAATTTTGTTATTTGTTTCTATAAACCATTATTGTTACATCTTGTTATTTGTTTCTATAAACCATTATCGTTACACCTTGGTTATTTGTTTCTGTAAACCTTTATCATTACATCTTGGTTATTTGTTTCTATCAACCATTATCGTTACACCTTTGTTATTTGTTTCTATAAATCATTATTGTTACATCTTGGTTATTTGTTTCTATAAACCTTTATTGTTAATTCTTTGTTATTTGTTTCTATAAACCATTATTGTTACATCTTGGTTATTTGTTTCTATAAACCATTATTGTTACATCTTGGTTATTTGTTTCTATAAAATATTATTGTTACATCTTTTTTATTTGTTTCTATAAACCATTATTGTTATATCTTGGTTGCTCTGGATTTTGACAAGTCAACTGACAAAATTGTGGTTAAAACAATATACAACTAATTGTAATTGAATAAAGCAATTAACAGTGTTTGTATTTCATTAAATTGTTTTGTTTTGTTTGATTGAAATGATTTCTACACTTGTAAGTTTTATTTTTTTTTTTATACTGGTGTTTTTGTTGCCTTAGCTGTTGCCAAGTTCTTGTGTACTGAATGACAAATTTCATTATTGTCTTATTTCAGTGTTTATGAATATCATTTTCGTAAGTCTTCAATCCCTTCACCAATCACGTTTATTGCTGTTACTTAGACAAATCCCGATAAAAGTTGTTCCAACTTTATATCAGTGATGCATTACTACGTATATAAATTATTAAAAAAACTTGTACGAAATGGAAAAAAATATTCTAAATTTATTCACATTGGAAAATAATTACATCGTTTTCACTTAAACCTACGCCACAAATTGTATTGCTTATTTTATTTTAAATTTTCGTTGCAAACTTAGTTGATGCCTTTGCAAAATTATATTTTTGTTCTAGTTTTGGTTTAAAGTCAAGATAAATATTACAAGTTGTCACACTAAGTTTTATTTTACGATTTTTTTCTTCTTTTATAAACTCATTACACACTGTGTTATCCTGGCTGTTTCCAAAAAAAGTTATTTGTTGCTCTAAACACTTGCGTACCTGCATACTTTCGGTCAAAGTAATGTAATCTATAACACATGCAAAGGAACAAAGTAAGCAAACCAGACAATACATAACACAAGCATACTGATATTAATAGTGTTTTAACTTTAGACGGACACTGGGCATTATGACAAAATGATATCCGGTAGGTGTTTTAAAAGAACATCAGAATATTGATTTTCAAAGCACCATTGGCATAACAATTAAGTGGGGGAAAATCTGATTGCCATTTTTTTAAATTAACATTTACATCTAATCTAGAGAGAGAGAGAGAGAGAGAGAGAGAGAGAGAGAGAGAGAGAGAGAGAGAGAACGATCTATCTCGGTTGAACTTCATGATGAAACGTCAATGATTCCATTGATTGCCAGTTAGATAAAGACTTCTTAATACTGAAAACACCATTAAGTTTCTTTTAGTATTATATAATTGAATATTTATTTTCTATAAAGCCATATAATGACACAACGGTATTCATCTATAATCTGTCTTTTCCTTTGATCCCATTTAGCTGCAGAACTAGAGATTTATGAAATCCAGCAATGAAAAAATACTTAAGGCTTGTAAAAACCATAGTAGGAATTGAATTAAGATCTATTTAATAATGGCGTTTGATTTAAATGTCGAGTTACGTCATATTATTGTGTTATAAGTAACCTTCCTCCACAAAACCAATCATTGTTGTGAAATAAAACGTCAAAGATTCTGACGACCATCTTTTGGTGTTGTGAATATATAATTAGTAATTCATTATATCAAAATAGATAAGTGAACACAGTTATATCAAGGCTGTTTAAAACTGAAAGTTCCACGACAAGTTTTTAAGACAAGAGATACAATATTACCCTAACATTTTTACAATGACCATTTTGATGACTTTAAATCTTTTATGACTCATACGTCTTATGCTTAAGACAATCAATGAAAGTATCTTTATACTGAGATAATAACCTTGCAAATTGCTAAATGAATTATGACACACATATCGCTATGATGTTTAAAAATGTATGGGTTGGTAATAAAACAAACAGCACAATCTTTTGATCTATGCATGATAATGGCTATAAAAAATTAACAAGCATGGTCATTTTTTATCAATATTTAAATATGTCATAACACGATTTTCCCTGGGTCTTTTTTATGTTCGTCGACAATTCACATAGTAAAAAAGGAAAATTAAAATGTTTTAGAAAAATACGAGCGAGCATAGCAGAATGTTACAGTTAAAATTGGTTAAAACCATATACAAGTTTTATATATCAAATCAGATATTGTATCATCAATCTTAGCTATTATAAGTTTTGAATTCAAAACACCTGTCGCTAATAAAAGTAATGATAAAGTGTTCTATCTGTTATATAAAAGACCTTTCAGCTTTTTTGTTAATATGTATAAATTTCTGGTTAAAAATGATTTTAAAAAAAAGAAAACAGCGACATAAATATACACACATCACAGTGTCTGACATGCAACAGAAGTATATAGAACACAAAAAATTCTTGTGTTTGATAAATAGGAATTCATATTTATATGTTGTTATTTGCCCCCCCCCCTCCAGTTATCTGGTTGTGAACGTCTTGTTGTCTTAATTACAACCGCATGTTTTCTTTAATTAAAATGATTAATATTATTATATTCATCTTGTTCCTTTATCATGTTGTAAGATAACAGAATTTTTTAAACCCATTCAGTTTCAATACAGGTTATAGTTTTATTGCGTTACATATAAACATTTCGAAGGAATGCAAGAAGTTTCAACCTTGAATAAAAAAGTCTTCAAAATACTATGTTGGTTAAATTATTTAACCTTCACATCTGTATTGTCTAGTCAATTTTAAGATTTTTTTTATACATTTAAACGCTGGAAAGAAGCAATTATTTGAAGAATTGTAAAATGAGAAATTCCTATACATCATCTTTGTTTTACATAAATTGTGATAAATGAAACAGAAATGTCAACAAAACTGCATCACAGATTAAACAAAACAGTACACGCCATATATTTAACATCGCAATGTAAACAATAGTAAAACTAAAGGAGTGATTTTTATACATATAATTCTATTTGAATTCAAAATTCCACGTTATAATTCTTATTTTTTAAAATATGTTTGTGTGACATGACGTATTAGAAGCGACTTACTAAATTACTTTTTTGTTATAGCATTTTTATGATAGTTATTTTATAAAATTACTTATTCTAAGCCTGTTTATATAAGTGGGAAAATATATCTTGGTCCTTACCTTGTAAAATGCTCAAATATCCAGAAAATCTAAGATTAATCTATTGGTACTTAAGTGTATGTAATGTCACTAAAACGTAACGCGATTTTCCCTTTTTTCTGTGTAATATTAATTGTTTGTTGGCACGCTAACGTTCAAATAGTCTTAACCAAGATTCAAACCACTCTGATCATCGAACAGCGTGCTAAGCAAACAATACAGAGTTTTGCCGTCACGTCAACTTAATTTGTAGAGTATGGTATAAATCCGGAGATATTGACTGGCTTTATTACATAATAATGAGATGTTATTGATTCAATTTCCCGTAAAAACGCACTATTTTTTATAGTGTTCAATATTAACTTACATTCATTCAAATTATTAATGTTTTAATTCGACAACTGGGAAATATATATTAGTATAGCTCTTTAGGTGTTATTTTTTGCAAGATGGATTAAAAGAATCAGTCGTTTTTATAGCAAGTCAAACATCAGTAGAAGTAATTAGTTGTCTTCTGATGGAATGTTATAAAGTGATACTTTTAATGTTATTTATTTCTTTTAACATTAATTCCGTACCCGTCCGAAGTCAGAGTTTTTTATAATAAAAAAAAAACAACCAAAGTAAATTAATAAATTGATTTTTTTTCTTCTGGTTATTAAATTCAGTACCAGTTTTGAGTCGGGAAATTTTTAATACAAAATACAAATTACACATTAAATGGTATTTATATTTTTTATGTATTTGATTCAGTACCCGTACGCTTTAAGTCAGGTGTTGTGTAATCAGTAGACCTAATTTTTTTTTCTTGTTTTGTTTGTTTCTCTTGGTACTTGTTTCATGATCAAGGTTTTTTCCTGAGTCCAAGAAGCATTGTATTGGCTAATTTTTAAAAGCAAGATTTGACGTCGAAGTTGTGATAAAAAAAATACGCGTAGGGATAAAAGTATGGTGTTTCAAAAATAAATCTGGTAGATAGCGAAATTTACAATAGCCACATTCAGCTTATAACACGTTATATGTACTGAGACCAATGGTTGTTAAATTATAAAATCCAAATTTTGGACGAGCTCTTAAGATGGTGGTAAAGTAATATCTAGAAATTAAGAGCCGTCAACTTTTTCTTATTACGATGTATCTATAAACTATATCTGTATTATTTTTTTATTTTGCCTAATGTAAAATATTGGCTTATCGCAATGGTTAGAAGTTACAATATTTGTTTTATTGTTTTTCAATTAAAATAAATCAGCTATCAGATGGAAAGTTAAGTTTTGAGAATGGTGTTTCGAATTATTAAAGATAAAAAGTTTGCATATGAATAATGAGGACATGACAAAAACAAATACCACAAATATCCAGCAATCAAGTGTACTTTGTAATAAAATAAGAAACATGGCATATAGATACTGCAAAAAGTGATTTAAAAAACCCTGATATGCAACATGCACAATACCAAAATGATACAAGAGTGGTGCTATATATGTGTTTTGTAGGATTTAAAAACACCCACTTGCTTTGTAACAAAGATTTATTTGATAAAACGTGATCATGATAAACCATTAAGCCATTACTGTCTGTGTTATTATGTTTGTAACAGCAAATTATGCAAAACATTCATAGAAAATCTAATTAACTCGAATTAGGTTTGGTCTTTTTCTCTGATTTGGGTCTAGTTGTAACTAAAAATCACAATGCGCATCCGCGATTACCATAAACTATTTCTGTAGAAAGGAAACTTGCTGTACGGAGATTTTACATATCATAACAAATCACAAACATACAGTCCATGTCTAAATCACAACACCCCCACCAAAATAATAATAATAATAATAATAATTTGAAAACTGGCCAATTCAGTTATACACGTGAACTTTCATGTTTACACTGACAGTGATGTTTTTGGACGAATTACGTTGTATGCGCACCATTTTTTTTTTCAACATGTAAATCCAGTCTCGAGTGAGCGAAAAAAAATCGAAAATAAATCAAGTTAATTTGATTTTAATGAAAATTAATCAAAAACTCACTTCACAAACATAGTGATACAAACGGTAAGTGACGAATTTTTAGTACACGTCTTAGCTTTGAGTTTTATTTGTTTTTTTTTTTAAATTTTTATGCGCCAATTTTAACAATGTGTTTTAAGGAGCACTGGTTGATGTTAAACTTAAGATAGCTTTACTCTGTAAGTGTACTTAAACCATTGTCTTATACCAGTTTAAAGATCGAAGATCTATAATTATAAGTTAAATACAGTTTATGTGTAGTCCAGAAATTCACCTTGTTGTGAGAAGTGTTTCTTAACTAACTGTTGCACACTGTCATTCATCAATACCTGTATGCCTTTATATTTTCCAAAAAATTATATTATAACCAACATGTCAAGTTCATTAATAAAATTGTAATATTAAGATTTTTGTAGTTTTAGAAAATGGCTTCTTACTTCTTGATATGTTTTTTTCTAGAAAATATTTAAAAATAAAAAATCCAGAAAAAAAAAAAACACAGTCTAATTTTGAGATAACTGTTGAAATAATCAGTTTTAAACTTGTAACATAATACATGGACAGCAGTTTATCTTTCTTGTGACTAGTAAATTAATTAAATTGAAATTTCTGCAAGCAACTCATTGCATTTCATTAACAGTCACATATTGATATTTTTATGTGAAAGACTTCTTTTAAAAAAATTGATTCGTAAAATTTAAACATTTTATATAGGTATTAGGATATTAAATGTTTTGAAAATTCAATATAAACTGTACGTATGGTTGTTTTACTTATACAGCCTTCAGTATTAGTAGTCTTGCTTTAGTTATACAGCATTTAATCTGAGTAACCCTGCTTTAGTTATACAACCTTCATTCCAAGTAGCCTTGTTTTATTTATACAGCCTTTAATCTAAGTAGCCTTGCTTTATTTATACAGCCTTTAATCTATGTAGCATTGCCTTACTTAAGTTATACAACTTTCAATCCAAATAGTCTTGCTTTACTTATACAACCTTCAATCCAAGAAGTCTTGCTTTACTTATACAACCTTCAATCCAAGTAGTCTTGCTTAAATAAAGTTATACAACCTTCAATCAAAGTAGTCTTGCTTACTTATACAACCTTCAATTCAAGTAGTCTTGTTTTACTTATACAACCTTCAATCCAAGTAGTCTTGCTTTAATTATGTTATACAACCTTCAATCCAAGTAGTCTTGCTTTACTTAAGTTATACAACCTTCAATCCAAGTAGTCTTGCTTTACTTAAGTTATACAACCTTCAATCCAAGTAGTCTTGCTTTACTTAAGTTATACAACCTTCAATCCAAGTAGTCTTGCTTTTCTTAAGTTATACAACCTTCAATCCAAGTAGTCTTGCTTTACTTATACAACCTTCAATCCAAGTAGTCTAGCTTTACTTATACAACCTTCAATCCAAGTAGTCTTGCTTTACTTAAGTTATACAACCTTCAATCCAAGTAGTCTTGCTTTACTTATACAACCTTCAATTCAAGTAGTCTTGCTTTACTTAAGTTATACAACCTTCAATCCAAGTAGTCTTGCTTTACTTAAGTTATTCAACCTTCAATCCAAGTAGTCTTGCTTTACTTAAGTTATACAACCTTTAATCCAAGTAGTCTTGCTTTACTTATGTTATACAACCTTCAATCCAAGTAGTCTTGCTTTACTTAAGTTATACAACCTTCAATCCAAATATCTTGCTTTTCTTAAGTTATACAACCTTCAATCCAAGTAGTCTTGCTTTATTTAAGTTATACAACCTTCAATCCAAGTAGTCTTGCTTTTCTTAAGTTAATCAACCTTCAATCCAAGTAGTCTTGCTTTACTTATACAACCTTCAATCCAAGTAGTCTTGCTTTACTTAAGTTATATAACCTTCAATCCAAGTAGTCTTGCTTTACTTATACAACCTTCAATCCAAGTAGTCTTGCTTTATTTAAGTTATACAACCTTCAATCCAAGTAGTCTTGCTTAACTCAAGTTATACAACCTTCAATCCAAGTAGTCTTGCTTCACTTATAAAACCTTCAATCCAAGTAGTCTTGCTTTACTTATACAACTCTCAATCTAACTAGCCTTGGTTTACGTATGCAGCTTTTAATCTAAGTAGCTTTGAATACTGATTGGCAGCCCTAAAGGGAAACAATAACGGCTTAAACTAAAGCCCAATGTAGGTAGTTATGAATTTATTACCATCAAACATGTGTAAGACTCGGAATTATTCAAACCTTAAGTAACTTCCTTGCAGCATGGAATTACAGCATAATATAATATATAATTTTTCTCATTACCCCGTACTGTGCCATAGTCTTAATTCCGTTGAATGTAGGTAGTTATGAATTTATTACCATCAAACATGGGTAAGGCTCGGAATTATTCAAACCTTAAGTAACTTCCTTGCAGCATGGAATTACAGCATAATATAAAGCAATTTTTTTTAAAAAATAGCATAAATAAAATAAATTAAAATGTTAGAAGTTTTCTTATTTTTTATTTATTACGTGTACAAGTAAAATGTATAAATTTCTTTGATTGGAAAATGAAAGCTTTTTAAATGTGCTTATTTGTGGGCCACTGATTATAGAATCGACGTTGGCCCTTCAATCGAACTTAACCATACTAGTGAACATTAACTCTAATGAACGCCGTAACTCGGGGATTTGGGCCCTCCAATGATATAAAAATTCCACTACTGAACATAAAATTCATGCCCTCCGATAATATAATAATTCCACTACTGAGCATAAACTACAGTACCCGCCTAAACTCGGGGATGTAGGCACACCAATGATAAAATGATTCCACTACTGAGCATAAACTACAGTACCCGCCTAAACTCGGGGATTTTGGCACTCCAATAATATAATAATTCCACTAATGAACATAAACTTCTGTGCCCGTCTGAACTCGGGGATGTGGGCCCTCCAATAATATAATAATTTCACTAATAGACATAAACTTCAGTGCCCGTCTGAACTCGGGGATGTGGGCCCTCCAATAAAATTATAATTCCACTACTGAGCATAAACTCCAGTGCCCGTCTGAACTCGGGGATGTGGGCCCTCCAATAAAATTATAATTCCACTACTGAACATAAACTCCAGTGTCCGTCTAAATTCGGGGATATAAGCCTTCTAATAGTACTATATCCACACAATGAACATTAGCTTTAATGATTGCCAAAACTTGGTTATTGTATAACTAGTTATATCTGTATGAGTTTCTCTTCCTGATAGAAGATTTTTCTCATTACCCCGTACTGTGCCATAGTCTTAATTCCGTTGAATGTAGGTAGTTATGAATTTATTACCATCAAACATGGGTAAGGCTCGGAATTATTCAAACCTTAAGTAACTTCCTTGCAGCATGGAATTACAGCATAATATAAAGCAATTTTTTTTAAAAAATAGCATAAATAAAATAAATTAAAATGTTAGAAGTTTTCTTATTTTTTATTTATTACGTGTACAAGTAAAATGTATAAATTTCTTTGATTGGAAAATGAAAGCTTTTTAAATGTGCTTATTTGTGGGCCACTGATTATAGAATCGACGTTGGCCCTTCAATCGAACTTAACCATACTAGTGAACATTAACTCTAATGAACGCCGTAACTCGGGGATTTGGGCCCTCCAATGATATAAAAATCCCACTACTGAACATAAAATTCAGTACCCGCCTAAACTCGGGGATGTGTACACTCCAATAATATAATAATTCCACTACTGAACATGAACTCCAGTGCCCGTCTAAACTCGGGGATGTGGGCCCTCCAATGATATAATAATTCCACTAATGAAAATAAACTCCAGTGCCCGTCTGAACTCGGGAATGTGTGCCCTCCGATAATATAATAATTCCACTACTGAGCATAAACTACAGTACCCGCCTAAACTCGGGGATTTGGACACACCAATGATATAATAATTCCACTACTGCGCATAAACTCCAGTGCCCGTCTGAACTCGGGGATGTGGGCCCTCCAATAAAATTATAATTCCACTACTGAGTATAAACTCCAGTGCCCGTCTGAACTCGGGGATGTGGGCCCTCCAATAAAATTATAATTCCACTAC
The DNA here is from genome assembly GCA_029721355.1 of Tegillarca granosa. NCBI lineage: Eukaryota > Metazoa > Mollusca > Bivalvia > Arcoida > Arcidae > Tegillarca > Tegillarca granosa. Next base: position 50,358,430 of record CM056594.1, on the reverse strand, counting down.
TGAACATAAACTCCAGTGTCCGTCTAAATTCGGGGATATTGGCCTTCTAATAGTACTATATCCACACAATGAACATTAGCTTTAATGATTGCCAAAACTTGGTTATTGTATAATCAGTTATATCTGTATGAGTTTCTCTTCCTGATAGAAGATTTTTCTCATTACCCCATACTGTGCCATAGTCTTAATTCCGTTGAATGTTGCCAAATACATGTTTTAGGTGCAATATCTTTCGTGAAGAATTAATACGTACACGTTAACATGCAAACGATCAGTGTTGTTGTTGGTTTATTATTATTATTATTATTATTATTATTATTATTATTATTATTATTATATTCCCGCTGTACCAGAACTAACTGGCTCTGTGTAAACGATAAAATCTTGGTTGTGGCATTAAAAACTATTAATATTTGTGTTATTTAAGAATTAAATTTCAGTTTTTACTTTGTTATCGGGGTATAACAACGTGAAAATTATTACAAATTGTGTAAAACTGCGTAGCGTAGCGTAAGGGTTTTACACTATTTGTAATAATTTTCACGTTGTTACACCCCGATAACAACGTAAAAAGTGAAATTCAAGTCTTATAATTACAAACCCGAAATAAACAGTTTTTTAAGCTGACCTACATATCTGAACTGATGAGCTGATTTTCTGAAAATCGATGTTAAAACGTCGCGGCGAAATAATACATTAAATGCCACCTTTAAAAGACGATAAAATGTCTTGTAAAAAACTGAAAAATGTTTTAAATTGATATCTTTTTATTTATTTTCTTGTTAATTTCAGTCAACATATTAATGATATTAAAATTAATTTCTTTGAGAAAAAAGGTACTATATTATGTCTGGTGACAACACATTTACCAACAACAACGTACGACTATCATACGTTTATGGGACACGTGTGTTGACGTTTCCCATTACAAAAGAAAACTGAATGAACAGTGTTTAAAAAACAGTGGAACCAACTAATGAAATGGAATTAATGTTTTCTTGGTTGAAACCGATTTTTTGCCAACTATGGGCTGGGAGTGAGGCAAGGGGATCGTTTAATGATGACATAGGTGGTAGCTGTAATCGCTGATCAGAGACGTGGAGGTAAAACAAGCGGTAGGAGGTGCATTAGACTGGACGTTACCCGAGAAGGTATCACTGATATGTTTCTTCTGTGAACAGAGCAGTCCCTACTATAGCTGTAAACTGGGGCCTCGTTTCTGTGGCCTGACATAAGCATGGTGTGGCGTAACTGAAATTCAGCATTTCTTAGCACGGATATGGCTGTGGTTCTCGGTTGATGTGTAGTGTATACCTGACTTCAATTATAATTTTTTTGATATTTTTTGCATGATTTCGGAAAACACGCGTTTAGAAATTGGTTGAGGTGTGTAACAAAATTTATTTTGTAATGAATTTTTAAGGGGTGTACAAAAGGGATTCTCCGCGACTGGATTACATTGAGATAAAAATATTTTATAAATAAATATTTAATAGTCTTGAATATTTTGGTGAAAAAAATCAGAACATGTCAAGTCGAATATTTTTTTGCAAATTTTAATCTTAAAAAACTGAAGTATTTTAATGTTTCTAGGTGGAATGTTTGCCGATCTCGCAGACATTCCCATTTGTTTACAATTTAAAAATAACTTCTATTAATACAGCTGAAAGATGGGTAATCGGGTCGAAAGTAGTTCCGGTAGAAAACGTTGTTATTGGGATATAACAACGTCATTTGACAGGAAAACGAGCAATGAAATTGCTCTAAATTGTGTAACAACGTGAAGTTTGTAATTATATATTAATCTATTTCACTCTTGATGTTTCATTTTGGTAAAGCAAAATTTATATTTAGATTTGTAATTCTGTTAATTTGTTTTCCATCACCTAGAAAATGACTTTTGCTGCATGAAATAAACCAAGTATGCTACAAAGCTGTATCAATAGCATTAGTATAGCCTTTGGTTTTACGAGGTTATCCTTGTCTACAGTTGCATGTTGGTTTACGTGTAACGTATACTTTACTTCTACATAGGTCTTTATCCCTTACTTTGTTGTATACAAATCGGTTATTTTGTATTTTACAAAGTCTTAAATATTTTTTACTGCGAAAAAATCTAAATATTCAATACATGAAAATCTTTAAATTTTAAGTTTAAAACATTTACGAATATATATACAAATAATGATCTGAACATAGTTTGGCATAATGATTTAATATTTGAAGAATATTATTTCGAATTAAATTGGTAATCTCAATAATAATTGGCGTACCTATGACGAATCACAGTGCCTATTACTACTTAGTTTGAATCTCACTGGGGGAATATCCTTGTTTAAATTTTTTTAAGCTTGCTAAAGATTGAAATTTTCTTGGGCATTTCAGTTATTATTATTATTATTATTATTATTATTATTATTATTATTATTATTGATTTTATTATTATTATTATTATTATTATTATTATTATTATTATTATTATTATTAATTATTATAATAATTATTATTATTATTATTATTAACAGACTGCTTAGTTTTTGGTGAAGAAATCTTGCTACTCTACTCCAATTAATTACTTATGTAAACCTCATTAACCAAAACAGAACGTGTGATTAAAATATGATTGTGTAAATAAAACATTTAGAGTAATTGTTTTGGGAACATTTGTTTTTAAAAACTCATCAATATAAGCAAATACATGAATAAGCAAAGCCCCAAGTAGTGAAAAAGCTAATCAATCAAATAAATGATAAGTTTATGTACTATAGTTAATAATAAATTGTTATGAAATAATTATCAAAATAAGAACATTCGCTGCTGTGGTAGTTGTAAACTGTATTTTTAAGAATAAATAAGTATGTAGTTTATGCCCAAAGATGTTTTTTAACTTGAAACTTGAAGATAGGTGGAATTATAAAATCTAGTTTTATAACGGTATACTATAGTATAGATGTATCAAACTGAGCATTACTCCCCTTTGTACAAAATTAAGAGAATACATGTAGTGATTATACTGTGAAGTTTTTATAAACATTGTCTTTATACAAAATCAAGCATAGATTAAGCCAGGAAATTGTTTATAGACAATGTCTTTATGCTTCAATTTTTGTTTATACCAGGAAATAGTGTATTAACGTTGCCTTTGTCTCTGATAGTAATTACTGTTTGTTTTAAATTCTATTATCATCTAAATAAGACTTAGACATGGCTTGTTTTCAACAATTTCCGTCGATAGTAAGCATATAGTTACATTAACTGTGTGGTCTTGTTGTTTTGCTTTATATATTTAGTAAAACCATTGAATCGTCAATGGGGAGGAGAGTTAGAAACCCTTTATATTTTTTGAAGTGTTTAATGAATCTTTTTGTTTAGTAAACGTGGCTTATCATAAAGTGTTCGTTTGTTTACATGATCTTCAAAAAGGACTAATTGTTTTACATTGTAATTGTAAACTAATTTAATTTCTTTTCATTATAGTCAGTTATTACAATAATTTAACAAAACAACTTAAATGAAATTTAAGAAATAGAGACAGTTTTCAGATAAATGTTTGTGAACAGGATAATGTTAAACATTTTGCGTTTTAGCATTTAATCAGTCGCATATATGGTAACATTAACGAATCTTTTTTCTTTTCTTTTTTTTAAACGAGTTGAGCTTATATGCGATTTTATGAGTTGTTTTATCAATGTTTATAAACATATATGAAGTATGCGCACCATTTATGGAGATTTTTTATAATATATACGGATGTGGAAAGCTTCTTGAGGCTCTGGCTATTGGTGGCTCATTATTGCAAACATTTTCACGGATGTGGCAAGCTTCTCGAGGCTCTGGTATTTTGTGGCTCTTTATTGCAAACATTTTCACGCATGTGGCAAGCTTCTCGAGGCTCTGGTTATTGGTGGCTCTTTATTGCAACCATCCCACAGAAAACAAGTCGATATGTCAGTCATTGAACCACCAAAAACAAAGTCAATACTAGACAATGAATTAGTTTCTGTTGGAATAGTGATTCGATGATTTTTTCAATAGTTCATTTTCCTGCTTTGCCGAGTTCGCAGCGAGTAAACTGCACATCGTGGTAATCTAATGTGACCTTATAAGAACTTTTATTTTACGACAAAGACGGGACTGCTGCACTGCACTAGAGTGTATCATAACAAAGTGCACTCTAAATAACTGTAATAACATATATATGCTTTGCTTCTTATCTTATTGAACCGTTGTGGCTTTAATGGTAATTTTTGCGCAGTGTTTGCATACCGTTACTGATTATAATTACGATGTCAAACCAAAGCCCGATACACTTCTGATCCCTTTGATGCTATCATTTTTTCAGACATATTATGTCAAGTCATGTAAAAAAAAAATAGAAGTAGGCATGCTCATGTTATTTTCAGTCCAATTACATTTACTGTCACATATCTATTATATCAATGCAATATGTATTAAAATGAAAAGCATATCTTTTCTTTTAAGTTTTTGTCATGTTTGACACGGTTACGTCAATTCAAACGTCTTTTTTCTAGTGTCAAAAGTAAAAGGTGAAAACACCTATTCGCATGCAAAATTTATCTAAAGAAACAACTTGCGGCATCTGGCTTCAACTGGATATTGCTACTGAATTGTTTGTAGTTTGTATCGAAATGGCATGAATGTAGCAAAATAATAATAATAATAATAATAATAATAATAATAATAATCAAGACACAACACATGTATAAAATAAAAAAGTAAGATCAATAATCACAAAATTAAGACCACTGATGATCATAAATCTAGACATAAAAGTTAACTGGTCAACATTGATTACATGGATGGTATTTTTGAAGGAAACTATTCATTCTATTAAATTTATATTTCACATTCAGTGACCCATTAAGACGCGTTAAATAAAGTCCAAAATAAGCTTTATTAAAATAATATGGACAAAAGCACTGTCTACAACACGTGAATAAAATGAGCATTTGATATATATAGATTTAAATGAGTGTTACATCGCAAAAGAAATGGCTTATATTCAACAGGCACGAAAATAAGTCATATCATTTCGTTTTTATTTATTGTTAATTTCTCTAATAAACCAAAAACAGATAATAAGAACGCCAACAAAACTAAGCAGTTTTATAGGTAAAATAAAACAAAAAACCTTCAGTTAGTTAGTTGGTTTTATATTTTTATTTGAACATAATGATGATTGAATGCATAAAATGAATTACAAGTTCTTTTATAATGATAATTACAATCTGCGATCTTTTGTCACAGAAATATCACAGTTATAACATAAAAGACTTTGATTAATAACTACTTTCTATTCTATTACCACCGTACACAGTATCAAAATCAATACCTAAGTAAGTCTTTATTTGAAATATAGTTTTCTTGGATGCATTACATTGAAATTCCATACATTATCATAGATTTAATCAACTTTATCCAGAAAAATTTTTACATCTGCAAAAATAGCAAAACATACAAACTATGATTTACTGTTTCTATGGTAACGGATATACATTTTATTGAAGTAAAAGTAAAATTTAGGGTATCAACTGGGTCCTCATGTATTTATGCACAAATTTGTCGCGATACTTGATTTCTATTTAATTTGGGTTAATTTTTTAGAGTAAAACATTTAAGATTTCAAGAAGTGTCTGTTAAATTTGTAATAAAAACTATCAAAGAATGAGAATATCATATACTCAAGATCACAGTTTGGATCAAAAACACATTCAATGTGATGTGCTTCTTTAAAATTTAATTCAAAGGTAAGCACACAAGACACAATGTATCAATGGCATTTATACCATAGTTAAAGCAAGTTATATAGACGTAAGTATAAACCATTACAAAAAAAGACAACATAACAAAGAAATATTTTGATTTAGGAATTATTTTGATTCAGCAAATTTCATAACCAGTACAATTTGTGACAAAAAGATATAAACATGAACTAATATTTACAAATCGCCAATACTCTTGAAATATTTTACAAAAAATCCTTGATGTACATTTTGTGATTTTAGAGATTTTTTTTTAAAGAAAAATTAAATAAAATTGTATTGTTTGTAATGATAACATTTTATGACATTAAAAAGAAACGAGATATTCTTGTTTGTTGCAGGCCTGCATAGATTATAAAAAGGCACATGTTAAAGCACCGGGAATGACTTTTATCTTAACCGCCCTTTCAATTTGGAAGACATCGAATAAAACCAAATTAAAACTACCTTTAACATCTCGTTAGTTAAATGTGAAACCGAGAAAGCAACATGTGAGGTAAGGTATATAAGATGAAAAAAAATTGGAGGGGGGGGGGGGGGGTTGTCGGTATTCACATAAGATATTTTAGCCGCTACTGTTAGACTTTTTAAAATGTCAACAAGTAGAAATTGAAAAAAAAATCATTAAGTTCTGTTGCTTGCTTTTTTGTTGCCATCGTAAATAATAATTACAATGTATTTGGATATTCTTGAACGATTTAAATATACTAGCTCCACAAATTCAGCATGAATTTAACATGGATGTTTTTACATTTTAGAAAATGACGTAAATGAGAGTTATGGTCCCTTGTTTAACTTTCAATTTGACTAGATGATACAATACTCATTATTCAGTTTTATGAAAACCATCTTATCCTCATGATGCAAGCATATTTTATTATCATTTAACAACTCGAAGAAATAAATTCAATACTTTTTATGATAGGAGGTAAATGATAAGCATCTGAATTTAGATTTAAAAATTTTAACAACGCCCGAGTTTACAGAACAAAAAGATGCAGTTATTATAGATAAAGATATGTTGTTCACATTATTATATGCAGATGATACAGTTCTTTTTTCTAAAAGTAAGGAAGGATTAAAATTATTATTAGATAAACTTAAAGTTTTTTGCGACACATTGGGTAAAAATGTAAATGTTGATAAGAGTAAAGTTATGGTTTTTTGAAATGGCAAAAAGTCGATGGATATCCAAATATATTATAATGATGTTTTTCTAGAGTAGTAGATAGATTTGTTTATCTAGGATTGCTTTTACAATATAATGGTTATTGGAATGAATCTCATAACAGAATTTGTGAGCAAGGCTCAAAAGCATTGCATAAACTTCTCACTTCTTTTAAAAATGTATATTTGCCAATTGACAGGAAATTGTACTTATTTGATATTATGGTTAGTCCTGTTTTGAATTTTGCCTCAGAGATATGGGGAATTCATAAAGCTGAAAATATAGAACGTTTGCATTTAAAATTTTGTAAAAGAATACTTTGTGTAATCACTAAAGCAGGTAATATGGCTGTTTTAGGTGAACTAGGGAGATATAGATTTTTAGAATTACGCCAGTGTCAAATTCTCCAGTTTTGGTTGAAAGCTATAAGCAGTGATAAAGATGCATTGAGATATAAAGTTTATAAATTATTGTGTATAAATATTAATGTAAAGAAAAATTTGAAATATAACTGGGCATTTAATGTAAAAAATTTGTTGTTCAATATGGGAATGTCTGATGTTTGGTATAATCAAAAAACGTATATTGTTCCATTTGATGTGCTGAAGGAAACAATATATAACCAATTTTTACAAATTTGGTATAGTAATTTGAATTTATCTTCAAAAATGGAAACATATTTATCATTTAAACAAATGTTTTGTTTAGAAAATTATTTAACTCTTATAGAAAACAAGAGGCTTAGAGCAGTATTAACAAAATTTAGAATAAGCAACCATGACTTAGCTATTGTGATGGTATTGATAAAAATTTGCGTTTTTGTACCTGCTGCAACATGAAAGTTATAGAAAATGAATATCATTTTTTTGTTGGTCTGTCCAAAATATTTGTCATTAAGACATCGATATTTACCGAAATATTATTGTCATTGGCCAAATTTACAAAAGTTTTATTGATTGATGAGGGATAAAAGGAAAATAATTGTTAACAATGTTGCAAAATTTATATTAAATGCGTTAAAAATATGGTGAATTGTTGTGTAAAATATATAGTTGTATCCTGTGCATGATAATTATTGTTAAATAGCTATAAACATGATTGTAATATGTTTAATGCTAATAAACTAATTGATTTGAATTGATTGTTTTGATTAAAAAATTAAATGGTATTGTACCTTAAAAACAAAAGATCCAGTTGGACCTGATTTGCTCACTTGGTAGTTTTAATGCTCTGTTTTCAAAACAAAAGTAATTTCATTGTATTTTATAGATCTATTCATAATATACAAAATTATGAAGCCGGGTAACTTTCATCGAAAATCTTATTTAGTGAGAATTTCAGTAATGTATAAGATTAAACAATTGTCACCAGTAAGTTATAAAAATTCATAAAAAGATGCAAAAATAAAAATCTGCTTCGAAATTTATTTTATAGGGCCAACAATGTAACAAAATTCAAAGATAAAAACTGAGTCGTAACCTTGACCTTTTACTCATGAAGGACACTGCAAAATATATCAAAATTGAATTCAAACGTTAACATAAAAACAAGTAAAACAATTGTAGCCTCAAATTCCCATAGAATTCATGTACTTGCCTTTAATATTTGGCTATCATTAAATTTGATTTAATAAATGTTGTTTTATTTATATCAAGACGATCAAGGAAGAAACTGGAGCGGTCTTAGAAAATCACCGACTTTTAGCGAGCGAACTGACAAACTTTCCCACACTAGGTTCTTCATGAGCGAAATTCGAACCCACTGAAAACCTAAAAAAGACTTTGTGATCAGGAATCGCGCGATTTTAACAACTCGACTTCCGAAACAACCACCTTCTTTGACCTTGAGATTTAAAGGCCATTTTATGTAAACATTTAAACTGAAAACCTCCATGAAAAAATTACCCATGGTCAAGATATGGCAATTTAAAAGTTACTTTTTAATATTGTCAAGAGGCTTATCTTTGTCCTTGGCTTCATGAATAAAAACTATGCAGCAAAACCTAAAAATAAATACATGCAGTGAAACATACATGTATTTTAAATTATTTTAAATAGTAGCAAATGACTAAGTCATTGTCATGACTTTGAATCCATTTTGAAGGTCCATTGCTGAAAAAAATAAAAACTTGAAAACTGCGTGAAATATGTTTTTCTTTTTGTAAAAATATGGTAGTTTTATTTACCAAAAATTATGAGTCATACCTTTAAACAAGGTTTTATTTTGAAAACAATGCTTTTAAAAAAATTAAATGTACATAAAAGGTTTTATTTTGAAAACAATGCTTTTAAAAAAATTAAATGTACATAACAACACGATTCGAAGTAGCTTAAATGAAAAAAAGGACAAAGATATGGAATTAACTCATTATCTATGACCTTGTCCCTATTTTCAATGTCATTTTAAGAAAAATGTAAAACTTAAATCCAAATGTCATCATTTGAGAAAATAACAAAGTTTTAACAATAGCAGCCATTTGACAAAATTTTAAAAATTTAACGCGCGCAACTTATTTCATCGGTTTCGATTTTTTTGATTTTGCAATTTTAGGTCACCTTGACCAAGTTGCGGTAGACATAGAACAACGCAACAAACAAATTTAATTGCATCCGCCAAACTATCTGACTGATTGTAAATTGTATCTAAAAATGTGCTAACGATACATGCACGTACGCAGGCACGCACACTCACACGATGCACCATGCCATTAGTTCAACTGACCTTTGGTAATATAAATTTTAACCCGAATTTTTCCAAATTGACACTTAAAAGGTATAAAACTGAACAGCACAATTTTTGTGTTTTAAAACATAGTAAGAAATAACAGTTATCAGTATTTGTACTTAATCTTTTAAGCGGACCTTTTCCAAATTTTCAATCTGTGTGTCTTCATTGACTGGTTTGTATAACTGGCTCATTTCGCAACCTCCAATGCTCATGCGCGATGATCTAGATACATCTGACAGTATTGATTTTCCGAATATTCGTCTGAAAACCTTTAACAATGTTTTCCTAAACTTTCTTCCAACGGCAGTGTAAATGAGGAAATTCACAGATGAATTTGTCACAAATAAAGTATTGCTAACTGCCAGCCATTTCAGCATGACAATTCCATTGAATAAAAAATCAAATTGAGCGAATAAACCCGGTGTTTGACAAAGTATAAAGACAACAACTATTAACACTAAAACGAGACTCAAATTGGCTTCACTATCTTCTTGAATATTAGTACCTGCGCGTCGTTCGCGCATTCGCATGAGCTCTTTAATAATTAAAATATTTAACACAGATAATAAAGTTAAAGGTATAATATAAATTATGATTGCGTACATCCACACCATGTACACTGTCACATACATGAAGCTTTCACCAAAAGCTGTATTCACTAATACAAAACAAACACCTTCTTCTTGGTTTTCTAAACAAGGCGTTTTTGCACGAGTTGCCAGGGCTCGAGGAATGTTATAGATAACAGCAATTATTGAAATCACAATTAATGAAACCCAGGTCTTTCGTTTTGTGCAAATCCTTGTTGCCATAAATGGATGGCATATCGCTATATATCGCTCCACGGACACAAACACAGTTATCCAAACATTGCACAACTGAATTGTCATGACGGTATAATTCACCGCTGTGTATATATTTGGATAAATCACATCTTTAAAGAGAGACATTTCAGGGTGAAACAATGCTATAGTAAATGGACTTATAGCAACACAAGCAACTATAATAATTCCTGTATCTGTTATAACAAGCGCACGAAGAAATAATATCGTCGTAGACTGCATTTCCCGCCGCCACAGGACCACCATAGTTAGTATATTCCCAATAACTCCAAATAGAGATATAATAGGCAAGAGGATTCCCTGGAAAATGTATTGCAGTTGAAAGGCTTCCCATAATTCCGTGCCGTTTCCGTTATCCTGTAAAAACTCGCCTCCATAAGTCATGTTGATCGCAAAATTTACCTCGTGCACTCCCATGTTTTTTGTTGTTTTTTTAAAGTCTAGACTTGCCTTACGACACAATTTGTTCCCTTTTTAACATCCCGATTTTAAAATGTTCAAGTTTGTAAGTGACATTGTTATAAAAATCGGAAGTTTTCCATTTCGAATATTTTAATTAAAAATGTCGGTTCATAACTCTAACGTTTACTTACAAGAAATTTCCGTCAATCCGATAACTTTTTTTGGTTTTTGTTAAATCTGAAAAAAATGAACAATATAAAAATTAAATTTTTAAAAGAAATTCAGTAATTTTAGAATCAGTACACAATAACAACTTTGAATCACTATAGTTACCGCTTCTTTATGAACTGCTTTAGACATGAGTACACAACAACAAACAACGAATCGCTATAGTTACGCTTCTTGGTGTATTGCTTCAGATATGAGTACACAATAACAACCAACGAATCACTATAGTTACTGCTTCTTTGTGTACTGCTTCAGACATGAGTACACAATAACAACCAACGAATTATTATAGTTACCTCTTCTTTGTGTACTGCTTTGGTCATGAGTACATAATAACAACTTTGAATCACTACAGTTACCTTTTCTTTGTGTACTGTTTCAGACGTGAGTACACAATAACAACCAACGAATCACTTTAGTTACCACTTTTTTGAGTACTGCTTCAGTCATTGCTGTGTGGAAAACTCAAACAACTTTGTTTTAAGTACAAATTAGTTTTTTCTATCGTTTTATATAATTCTGAAGTATATATATATAAATATATATATATATATATATATATATATATATATATATATATATATATATATATATATGTGTGTGTATATATATATAAAGTTGGTACACTGCACAGGTCTTCATGTAACTATGAACACATGGCCATGAAAGAAGCGCCATATCATTACAATGATGAAATCCCGCTAAGCCATCAGTTGTATTGTTAACACTTTTATTACTTAAGCGGTCAGGTGTTCTTAATCAAATTTTCTATGTCCAACAGGCATTCAAAAAAAAAAAAAAATCATGTATCGTCAAGAATAACTGCAATAAAAACCATAGTCTTATACTCGATGCGCTATTAAATTCTATGAGAAGAGTAAAAGAAATAGTTAATAAAATGAACACCCCAGGCCAAACTTTTATAATTTTACAATCTCTAACTTAGAAAAGTACACTTCCAAATTTAAATTAACATGTTTTTTTTTCTTCAAATTTTGAATTTCTGCCTCTGCAGACTACTATGCTTTAGACATGTTTTGTTAAATAATGCAATATATCAATAAAACATAATTGATTTATTAAAACATCGTCATTGGGAAAAATTTCAATTATTTCTAAATAACTAGATTTCAATTAAAGTTAACGCAATAATTAACGCAAAAGAAGGTTATAAGGAAGGATTGGCATTTGAATGACGCAATTCTCAGCAGCAAGGAAATTTTAGTTCTCTTTGTTTTGTTTTACAGATTTATCGGGGTAGGGCACCAACCTGATAAAAATACTGTGAGGAGCAATGTCTAAATTAGCGGTTATAATAGAAAAGTTGATGATAATTTATAATAACTGAATAATTTCAACAAATCTGTCAGAATAAATTAGTGCAAAACTAATTTCTGAAAGTTTTTTTTAAAAAAAAAAAAAAAAAAATTAAAGTTCTTTAAAGAATGCCCATAAAAATCATTGGCCTTGATCTGTAATGTTTTAACATGTGTCTAAAAATAAATTTGTATTTATAACTCTTTTATATAAATATGCTATGCGATGTCATCATGTTTGTTTTTTAATTTTTTGAAAGAAATATTCTGAAAATTTATGACAATTATGTTTTCAATATTTCTTTAAGAATTTTAGACATTACACGGCAGCTACTTCACCTTTTCCACACAGCAATGCAGATGCTGTCCCACAATTGTATCATTCTGACAGTACAACGAGAGTAGAACGAATTGATATAAAATGATAAAGCCACGACATCGAACCTAACTATATCTAAGAGGTCTTGATATAATACGTAAGATGCTACTTTAAAACCACATTTTCAGTTTGTATTCATATATTCAGTTTAAAACCAGATTTTCATTTTTTTTTTCAGACATTAAACGCCATTATTTTTGATTATCATATGAAACTCGTACCATACATGGTCACACTATATTGGTTTTTGGAATAACGGAATAAGCCTGGTCAAAATAATACTAAAACTCTAATTATTCTAAACACAGACTATGCTCAGATTAAAACGTTTATTACAAAATCCTCTTATGTCGTTTTTATCAGTCAAAAATCAAGGTGTGAAAGTGTGTGATAGTTGATGAAGAATAAATCTTACTCCGACATTTATGTCAAGATTTAGATTTTATGAGAAAAAAAAGCTTCATCTTCTCATAAAAGCTGTCTGTGTCAAAAAATTCAATAAGATCATCTCCCAAAACTTACTGTTTTATCATGTAAATATAGATATTGTTTCAACAGTTGAAATATACAGATCCTTTAAATCAGCTTTCCTAGTGATATGGTTTTGATTTTAACATCTATCATAAACTGTAATAAACTTACATTATAAATGTGTTTTCATTGTGTCAAATACCATTTTTGAATGTATTTTATGATTAAATTCAAAAATGGTATATGACAATGGTATAATTTTTAAAAAATTCATAAGTTAATTTAATTATTGAGTTTTGATAGCAGTGGAGTGGAGTAATGGTATTTTACGCTCCAGTCAAGAATCTTTCACTTATTTCGATGTGGTCAGTTCTGGGATGGCGGAGGAAACCGTAGTGCCCAGACAAAACCACCGTCCTTCGGCAGGCGAACTGACCAACTTTCTCACACTAGGATCTGTCCACGCGCTTTAGATCACTCGGCCACCAATATCACTAGTTTCGGTGAAGAAGACAAGTGAATTTATCAACTTTATTATGTTTATCTCCAAGTGTTAAGAGATTTACCTAAGAGACATTGCTCTTGTTAGCAGCACATCTTTGATCTTTTACCATTTTTAAGCAAAACTTGTATATAATTTACTGTACATAAATCCAGTTATGAGTCTTGTTAACCAAACTGGCCAAATTTTTAAAATAAACACTAACTTCTTTATCATTGGCCGTATCTTAGAACAACTACTATTTCAATGAACCACATTTTATTTAATGATTCTTTCGAAAATAGAAGAGCGATGTTGATGGTTGGAAAGACATTGCAAAATAAAAACCATTTGTGATTGGAATGAATTCTATACATTAATTTCTATGATTGCTAAACCTTTTAACATATTCAAAACAATATTGCTGAGTGTTTATATTCCGCAGCAGAGTTTGATGTTATATTCTTGTGTTAAGTGATATTTTCACTTTTTAATAACACTTGAATTTTATTTTGTAGATTTAATTTTGGCATTTGATATTAAACGGAAATTCTCAATTTTCTAAAAATTTATTTAGTTCAATAAACGTATACCTTATTTTGATGTTTCATCAGCGGCGTGGTAAAATAGTTTTTAAAATTACTTCAAATCAATTCATTCACAAAAGCTAGAATTTTAATTTTAGAAACATATGAAACTGAATTTTGACAAACACTTAAGCTCATTAAAACAAATGACAACAAATGCAAGAATTAATGAACAGACGTGATTTTAAAGAACTCTGTACTAAAATCAATATTTTGCAATTTTCTGGGTATTTTTCTATCATATGAATTTTATTTTCGGAATTTAATTATTCGCATTTTACAAATGTACTTTTATTATTTAAAGGCTCGTTCAATTAATATAAAAATAAAACATAAATGTGTTAAAGGATTTGTCGAAAAATTGCAAAATACATTTGCAAAACATTTCCTAAAACCGGCCTCTCCATCTCTACCAAAAAGCTTAGACATATGCTAGAAAAGACAGATTCCCTTGTAAATCGGTAAAGGCGTTATGTAAGAATATATATAAACAAATACCATGCAATATTTGATCTTAATAAGACATTGAGACCATAATGTATTATTATTTTAAAAAAATGTATTTTTATGATATTGATATCTTATCAACTAATTACACCTCGTTAGGTCGTTTATTACAAATAAATCAAACTTAATTACCTTCGTGCTGATAAACGAGCCATATGCAGGTGCGAAATCCTAAACGAGGATATTTATTTCAGTAAATAGAACATAAGTTCAAAAAGAACATATAGATTCTATCTTGTTTGAGTGACCTAAAACATCAAAGTACGGTTCAAATGGGTTCTCACAACCGATATTTGAATCCTACTCCGGCAGATTCTGGTATGGAGAAGTTTGTCAGTTTGCTTGCCGAGTTCGATAGCTCGCTCCTGGGACTCCCAATCTAATAACTAAACTTTTTTATCAACAAATCACACGCACGCACACGCACGCACACAAACACACACACACACACACACACGAATGCGGATACAAAATTATCACATTTTGACTCCACCTCATATGAAATAAACTGAAATAGTATTTGACAACATTAACGCATCACTATTATTTGAAGCAAAGAAGGATAAAGATACAAGGTTGCCACGTACTGATAATATTACAAAGTAGAAACAAGAGCACTTACAAGGGTACGTTGTTCAAATGCCTGTAAACAAAACCAAATGATTTATGAAAATATTCAAATTGTTATATCGACTTTTGTCTCAAATCTGTTACCAACTATATGCAAAACTTTATAACAGAAAAACATTTGCCTTAAACAAGGGTTTAACATTTGGATACTCTTTAAGTTTACATTTCGGCTAACTAATTAGTTAATCTACATATGAGCATTGGTCGACTTGAACCTAGTGAGTGTCGTTAAGTTGCTGTGCTTATTGTCATGTAAAACCGGTGTAGTTTTGATTCTGCTTTGATTCTTGTCAGATACAGAAGGTCTCAGGTGTGTGCCCAGTCACGCTGCTTGATTGCCAGATACAGCTGAACTTTAATCTTAGATTAATTGTGACAATTTCTTACGTAACATTTGAAATCAAGTTGATTATTATATAGAATATTTTCTTTGATTTGTGTCTAATTAGCTATTTACTATTTCAGGACATTCTGTATTTTCATTAGATTTGTTATTGATCATCACGAAATAACAATAATACAAACTTAAACCGCATTACATATACATGTGTACTTATCAGATGACTATTTTGAGAATTTTCAATCATCAGTTATTTGAGTTTTTATTACAAAGTTCCTGTTAGTATGAAGAGTATGTCTGGTTAGTTTCTTTTATTTAATAATCAATTTCAGATTTAGTTATTTACATCAAAGAAAATTATTTCTGATAAATGTCGGGTTCGTTATGTGACAAAGCCAAGTTCCAATCTGTTTAATGACAATTGATGACATTACTTCCTTGATCTTACCAATATTTAATAGATAATTTTATTGCATGTTGTAACTAATCAAATATGACAAATATTTACATTGTAATCAAGACTTTTTGGTGTAATTAGATAGGACATCAAAATGACAATAAGTGTACAAAATTATTCTATTATGAGCTGCGGACATCACTGTTATTCTATATAGCTGCGAACAGTATATATCTCAACGAAAGTTTATCGTAATTTTATTGGTACAGTATGGGTATTTATATTGAGTTTTCTTTCAAACTTGTGTAGCGAACTATAAAAAACGTGTAATAGTTGCATAACATTTATTCCCGAATTAAATGAGACCGGGTACCTGAAGGTTGCAAATAAAACAAACAAAATACAGGATCCTTCGGTGTAAGCTTTTATCACGAAGGTTGATTTAACCCGAATAACAAGGAATTATCTGTACACATGGTAGCGTGGTTTGGAGCTACAGATTACATATCATATACATTTCTAGAGTTGTAATTGGTTAATTTCAAATCACGTGCCATTAAACAAATTATTTTTCCTGAACAACCAGCCATTATTGTTATGTAACATTGAATGTTTAATTGCTCGACAGAGGAATGCGTAACAGGTAGACAAAATTTAAGCTGAAAACTGTAATCTTTGCCACTGTTGTCAGAGGTAACCCCGCGTAAATAAACCTCGCACTTTATAAAAAAAAACCCCTGGAATGATCGTAGAAGATGACGATATCAGCCAAAATAAAGATTTGATTTGATTTAATTCAATGAGGTTTTACATCTCATTTAAGAATATTTTACTTATATCGAGGCGTCAGCAGCTTTTTGTGAAGTGACAGAAATATTACCTTTGCAGTGCGTAAAGGCAATGTAAAGAGATGGTTCTTTAACGTGCTACGCCTGTCTCCGAAGGACCCCATGGCTTTCCTTTCTAATTGCCGAGTGCTTGGCGAAAGAACAGTCACTACTATTTTTAAGTCTTGGTCAGACTCGGCCGGGGTTCGATCCTTACACTCTACCAATTGAGCTACCGTAGTGGTTAGTTAAAATAAAGTAACAAATTCTTTGCAGAGGGTTTATAGCTCCAGAAATATAATGTTTCCCTCTATCAGTTATTTTCAAATACATTTTACAGCCGCCGTTTATTAAAACTTAGATCTACATTAAAAATTACGATAACCTAATGAAAAGCTTATCCGACATGTATCGTGTAAATACAAATAATCCAGAATAACTATTTAAAATGAGGTAAAAAAAAAAAAAAATAAACGCCTCATCAAGACAATCGAGAATGTTGCTCATAGATAATTAATGTTTCTTAACAAAGCATTTAAAACATAGTACTTGTAACTTTTTTATTTTGACTCTAGATTTGGTTAGGTACTGTCATATACCACTTTTTGAATGTATTTTTATGATTAAATTCCAAAAATGGTATATGACAGTACTGTCCAAGTAATTGTCAACGAATGCCAACACATAGCATAGTATTTGCTAGTCACAGATGTTGTCATAAGTTTTTGTTGACCCTAGTTGTTGTCACACTATTGTCAATGGAGGCTGTCACATACTGGACAGGTCATGCATGAATGCTTTAACTTCTATATGTTTTCTCCTACGTTACATAAAATACGATTTTATGACTTTTCAATGATGGACCAGAATTTACTCATGGTACTTGAGTAAAACAATGAAACTTATTATTGATGTTGTTGTTGTTTTTTTTTTTTTTTTTTTTTTTTTTTTTTTTTTTTTTTTTTTTTTTTTTTTTTTTTTGTTGTTGTTGTTGTTGTCATCTTTTCTTCAATTATCAGTGGAGAGAGAGAGAGAGAGTGTGTGTGTGTGTGTGTGTGTGTGTGTGTGTGTGTGTGTGTGTGTATTATCTATTTACTGCATTATAAAGTGTTACTTGAGGGCAGTGACAATCAATGTGAATAGTGGTAAGGTTATGAACTCTGACTATGTTTAACATTAAAACCAATCTAACCGTCTTTTTATAACGTATAATGTTAGCCTTGGGAGTCCTGACTACTAAATGGTTTCACCCTGTCTGTGTTACAGCTAATGTCATCTGTATTTTACTTAACATCTGATTCCGGGAGGTCTTATATCACAAACACTTCAAAAGAACTAATCTATCATTCTAAAAAGATAAATTTCTCAAAATATATACACATGTATATTTATATCATAAGATAAAGTATCTTCTTCTGTAAGTTTATTAAGAACAACTAGCTAAAACAGTATAAAAAGGTTTCGAAAAGAGTTGAAAAATATTGAATTATTAACATTCTGGACCAGAAGAAACTAAGGAATTATAAAAGTTTACCAATTCTTGGTTTTATTGAAGACTTTCATACTGTCAGCAATTATGCTTTCTTTAATTTCCATATACACACAATTCAATGAAGCACCTCTAAAACTGATCAAACCTACGCGGTGTTCCACCACACTTTTCATTAATTAATTCCTTTTGATGACCAACCACTAGCCCCCTTAAACTACCTTTCAGCACCAACCAGGTCACTTGCCTCATATTTCCTTTTCATTAGAATACTTTTCGTGTTATCAAGGTGTTTCTGGAAGAAAATGTCACAAACTAGATATAACGATATTGGTAATCTCGTTTTTGATGATTATACAAGAGAGGCATGTTTAAACTAAAGATGATTAATATACCTAAACATGATCTGTATTACCATGCATTTGTATACATATATAAGAATCCTATCAAATGAACTTTTCATTTACAATTCCAGTATTATTTAAAAGGTTATATGTGACCGGGAATTAAAAACAATAATAAGTCGAGAAATAAGGTGATTTTCCATTTAATAATTCTGCCTATTGTTTAATTAAACGTTATTGTGGACAACGATAAAAAAGTTAATTAACTTTTTATGCTACAGATTTCTTAATAAAAAAGAAGAGAAAAATGATCGATAAACCAGACACATAAATAATATTGTATATAAAAAATAATAAAAAGCTACCATTTCTGGTATTATCTGACATTCAACCAATCCGCCATCTACAAATATAAGTTTTTTTAAGAGTTATCCAGAATTAAAAGTTTTTTTTTTCAAAGATCTGTTCGCTTTGTGAAAATGTAATTTTTTATTATTTTATAGTTTTATCAATGTTTATTTCTTTGAATAGCTTAGTTATTAAACTATTTAATTTAGTTAGTGTCTCGTAAGTTTTTTTTTTTTTATTGTTATGCAATCGTTTTAATATTTTGTATGCGGCAATATGAATTATTTATTTATTATTTTTATACATTTTTATTAACTTATTATTACTATTATTATTTTTATCTAATATATTTGTTGTTTGAATAAAGACAAATGTATTAGGTACTAAAACCATGCCGGAAGTTGTTAATATTTTCTCAGAAATAATACACAGCATTGATTTTTATTTGACAGGCTGGTCAATATTTTGTTCCTGATGCCTTTGGACGATATTTTTTTTCTATTGTTAAGAAATAAGATCCATGTGACGTTTTATAACACATATTTCATTTCTAACACCGAATTTCAATTTGTCTTACTCATTTTACAACCTTTACATTACTTAGAGATGATTTAACTTTCTCTGCCATATGGACCAAAATTATGTAACAATCAAACAACACGATCTTGTATTATAGACGCATTTGTAAAGTAGACATGGCTTTATGTCTAATGTGAGTTAGTTTAAAGAGCTCGGTCAGAGATGTTGCCATTTCCGCTCGTCTTTGGTGACTTTTTAGGGCTTTGTTAAACATGACTAAGTGTTTGCTTTTTCTGTATGCGATAATGTGGCTAAATAAGTTTTAGTCTGAGCTAGCACTGAGTCTGCTCAGAAAAGCTTATACATGATATTTGTACAATCACAAACATTGCATGAACCTGTGTTTACATATGATCTATCTTTGGGATAGATCACTAATTTTCATTACAATTGGATAAAAATGTCTCAGGAAACTTAAAACAGAAATTGAATTACCAAACTAACTTCCGTGTCGAATCCAAGTTGGACCCGGTCGGTTTTGAAGCAAAACCATGATATATTAACATAGCTTCCTTACCTCTGTTTTGTAAGAGTCCATAAATAAACAATGTCCTAAAAATTGTAGGTACAAGTACTTTAAAACTATTTCATCTCCACGACAGAAGTACAATAATAAGGAAGTAATTTTGTCACACAGGTATCCTTCAAAATACTTAACTCCTATGTTCCCAACTGGTCAACTACCTAAACGTCGAATCACAGAGACTGAACTAAGTTTTAAAACATTGGAGTGGACACAAGAGAATCTAGACCTACGTCATATCGTTTTGTTGGCATGTCACACTGATTTGTTACCAGTACATACAGTAGCTAGATAAAGTTGATTACATCAAAATGAACAATTATCGATCATGTTTGTCGTTAAATTATGACCAATATTTTCTGTTAAGTGTGCCTTCTTTTATATCACAAGTGTCGTAAAGGTGTCTAGTGTTGTATAATGATAACAAGAATGATAAACAGTTTATCAGACAGCAAAAACTAGTCTTAATTTATTGAATTTTAACTTAGATATATCTTTCATTACATTCTATTAACCAATCAGTTTTTGAAAGATTTTTATGAAAAGTTAATTACGTTTTTACCATTGTAAAAGTATATATATATATATATATATATATATATATATATATATATATATATATATATATATATATATATATATATATATATATATATTTACTGGCTGGTAAGCTGTAATAACCACAATAGAAACATTCTACGAAGAGGGCATATCCTTAAAGGAAAATACAATAGGCAATATACCTCACATCGTTGCTTATTTTAGTTGTTATGAAGAACAAATAACATGTGCTAATTTTATTTATTTTTTTTTTTAATTCATATGAATTCGAAAACAAGCATATGACATTTACATTAAACTTTAACTCAGGTTTTGCATCATGTCATTTGATTATATTGTGAATGAGATATTTCAATTTTTTATTCAAGTTGAAGTCTTACTGATTTTGTCAAACAAATATTTTCTTTAAATAATAAACAATCAAGTTAAACTCTGTGTGTGTGTGTGTGTGTGTGTGTGTGTGTGTGTGTGTGTTCAAAGGAATGTTTGGACACATTCAATTAAGTCGACACCAGGTAATATATTCTAACATCTCTATGTATTTCCTTATATACTCGCATTAATGCCAATGGTCATTTAGAAATTTTACAAACATTTTATTGTATTTTAATGCAGTAATAATTTAACATTGCTTTTAATGAGTTCATGTTACAAAAGGTCGAATCTCATTCAGACACGGAATGGATTTTTAGCAAACTTTCTTTAAGTAACATTCTTTTACGATACAGGTAAGTACCACAACATGTATAAATTACGTGATATACAACTCCCGAGCTAATAAAACAACATGTTGACGCTTTTAAATACAATTTGAAAAATTGTCTTGATAAGGTAAAATTAGGCCATTGAAAGTTGATTTTTACACAAGCCTCTAGCTTTTTTAAAAAATGAATTTTATAATATTCAGAAAAATATCTGAACTACTTTAGATATGACAAATATATCATAAAAAAAAACATAAAACAGCACTTCTTGAACAAGTTATGTAAAACACATTTTACATATATACTTACCACCCACGGGTGTAGATAAACAAACTATGAATGGCCTTAGATATCGAGGTAATTAAAATGGCTTCTGTACTTGGCTACCACTATTCACCAAGAAAAATATATTTATTATCATGGTATTTATTTAACACTACGAATATGTGGATGGATTAATTTCAATAATTATTGGCTGATACGAGGTGTTGATAAAAATTGTCACGGCGATATTACGCAGTTATAGGAGTCAGGTTTTTTTTTCACTTTTACAGATTCTATATTGAATATAAATATAAAATGTTTTATCATCTACAAGATAAAAATTATATAATATGAAATGATATAAATGTTTTCGAACACACACCAAGTTGAAAATATCCTCTGAAATCTTTTAGCACAAGCGTGGTTTGAACCTGAGACAAATTAGGTAGATCGACCCATGTACTATTTCAACAAAGAATTGGGGTTTTTTTCATATGGAAAATAAAAGGGTAATAATAAATCATAAAAATGAAGCAAGTTGTAACTGAAATCAAAGCAACAAGAACAAGAATTATACAAACGCACGAAACAAGAAAACCTACACGATATAAAAACATTGAGACTATTGATTACAAATTTTTCGGCTTTAGACGGAAACTCGATGGAAAATGAAAAAAAAATTAATTGCTCATATTAATTCTTTTAAATCATACTTTATATCCTTTTTAACATTTTAGGTGGTAGTTCTGAAATAAAACTAAACATAAGTCTTTATCTTATATAATCGAATGCTCGTAAATTTAGATAAATATCTCGGTAGCATGTTCTTATTTCTTTCTAATCTGTCTCAACATTGGTGTACCTGGTGACTTTTTTGACAAAAAATACGAATTTTAAATCACTACCTATAACACTATATATATATATATATATATATATATATATATATATATATATATATATATATATATATATATATATATATTCATACATTTGAAGTCCATGATCCACTTTAGTGATATTATATCATGCATAATTCTTAACACATTGCCAGATTGCCGAGAGATATAAAAATTATCCCTTGGTGACAACGCGAATATCAAAATTAATATAAAATTGATTAACTCACACAATTTTTTAAATTTTTAACAATTATTACATAAGAGTGCAAGACGCCATATTTGTTTATTGAATAAATTTGATTTTCTTGTTAGTAACCAGGTGGTATATCTTATTTTAAATACTTAAACATTATTCTCTATTTTTTTTATCACTAGTGTTCTTTTGTACTTTTTTTAGATAGCAGATTCTTACGTTTAAAACAGCATACTGCTTTGATATTAGGTAAATAATTTGATGTTACTAAAAACTTTGAAAAATTTAAAAATGTTAATGTATAAGTCGAGAATTGGTACAATAGATGATGTCAGATGTAGATGGTAGCGCCATTAAGTGAACTGCATTTGATATATTTACCTGGATGATGACGAAGAAATGATATAGAATAAACAACATTACTGCAAAACAGTTGTCTAGCAATATAATAATTTAAGACTTTTTGAGTGCTTACAATGATACTTTAAAAAAGCGTTTTAATATTATCAAATGATTTTATATCTGATGTCATACCACTAAAATTAACTGTCATAATAAATATACTTGTAGTGCTAATTTACATTAGGTTTTGTTTACAATACATAAGAAAACATGCAAACTCAATATATACAAATGAAAAACATTATGGGAAACCATTCTAGGAAACCAATCTAGGAAATCATTCCAGGGAACCATTCTAGGGAACCATTCAAGGGAACCATTCAAGGTAACCATTCTAGGAAACCATTCAAGGTAACCATTCTAGGAAACTATTTAAGGTAACCATTCTAGGGAATCATTCCAGGGAACCATTCTAGAGAATCATTCAAGGTAACCATTCTAGGGAACCATTCCAGGGAACCATTCTAGGGAACCATTCAAGGTAACCATTCTAGGGAACCATTCAAAGTAACCATTCTAGGAAACCATTCAAGGTAACCATTCAAGGGAATCATTCCAGGGAACCATTCTAGGGAACCATTCAAGGGAACCATTCAGGGTAACCATTCTAGGAAACCATTCAAGGTAACCATTCGAGGAAACCATTTAAGGTACCATTCTAGGGAATCATTCCAGGGAACCATTCTAGGGAATCATTCAAGGTAACCATTCTAGGGAATCATTCAAGGGAATCATTCTAGGGAACCATGTAAAAACATCTATATTTTTATCATAATATATAGCACAAATATTAAAATCATTAAAATCAATGACATGTGGGACACATACTTTGTATATGGTATATGTGAATTTGAATTATAATGAAATGAACTGCCCAAAAGCTAGCACATGACACACATATCAACATGAATTATCACATATATACAAGTTTATTTTTAACCATATAGAAATTTGGAAACGCATGCATGCAAAAGACTAAAACATTGAATGAACCAAATAAACAATATGTCACTATTCGTTTTCAAAACTTGCAATTCCATATGTTTACCATGTGTTTTATAAAATTTCATATACCTTCATAATCTTGACATTTCCCATTTCATTTTTGATGAATTTTATGGAATTTAAAAAGAGGGTGTTATTGTTTGAATACTGAATTTAGTAAATTAAAAAATGGTGACATTACATTATTCTTAAGATCAATCACATCCTAAGTTTGCGACAAGAAGACAGCAAATTGTACAATGAATTTACTGAGGATTTACTATGAATATGTAGACATTTTTTAAAATCTTCCATTCAATTAATTTTGTAAAAGGTATATATAAGAAGGTATAATACAGTGCTATTTTCAAGACTTAGTGAATAGTTTGCCAGAAGATTTTATTTGTTTTTGGTGATTTTAATGAAACAATGGTAGTTAAATGTTGTAGTTTATATGGGATTATATACTGCAGTAGACAAATTCTGACAATCAGATTGATTAGCAAGGACATATGTAATAAGAAGATAGAAATGGTTCTGAAAATTAGCAGACAGTAACCTGGAATACAGTTCTGGAATCTGTCGTCTGCAGTAAACAAATCTGACGAGAAGATCTACATGTATTGGGAAGGAATATGTTATAAGATGATTTCTGGCATACAATGCTGGAAACGACCGTCCGATTCTGACAAATAGACCCATTTGGAAGGCGTATAATGATAATATTCTGATATACGGTACTTCGCTTTGTAACCCGAAGCTATCTAACGGTAATAATACTTCACGCCTAAATGTATTAACGCGTTATGTGTACGTAAGCGTTAAAAGAGCATCAAATCACACAGTCCTAGAATCTGTCATCTGTAATAAACAGATTTTGATTAATAAATCGATTTTAAAGGCATTTATAATAGGACAATATTTTGGAATAATGGAATTGATAGTCTGTTTTGTAATTGAATCTTATAAATAACAGTTAACGTTAATTTTGTAATATAATCTAGTGTTCTAGTGCGTTAAAAGTAAGGCTTAAATTGTACATATTTACAATCAACCAGTCCGTGACAGATTCGCAGAATAAATGGATTCGATCACCAATCTATCTATCTATCTATCTATCTATCCATCTATCCATCTATCCATCTATCTATCAGGTGTAACTTTATCAATTTATTTCAGTAATATTGCCGAGATTTCATAAAGCAGACGAAGGGTACATCTTTGACGGATTAATGGGAGTTCTGACTGAGGAGACTAAGATACACAACTGAGGATAGATAAAACGAGTAGAAAACGAACCAGAAACCAATATTAACATATCATCCTTTCTCAACATTAAACAAGAATTTCCATTTTTACGCTCTCGGTCAGTAGTAAAAAAACATTTAACATCATGCTCTCTAAGAAATCGGATAATGTAATGTGGAAACGTTTCAGAATGTATACTCAGTTCTTATAGATTGTAGTGTCATACGGAAAGATGCAGTACAGTATTAGCACAAAAACGAATAACAAATATCCTTTACACATTTGTAAAGAATTTACATGGTCCTTAATGTTCAATGACGCAAAAAAAAAAATTTAGTTTTTAAAAATTAACGGAATGTAGGACGGTTGTTTTTTATTTATTATTTATTTATTTATTCATTCATTTATTTTACACAGAATGTATTCTTTATGAGTGCGGCATCGAAACATTATTTTGAGCTTGAGAAAAACTGAACTGCAATTACCTTCTGAAGTTTTACTTTCGCTGAAATGTAAATTCGTGCACTATTTTTAACAAAAATGTCAAATGAAATTTTGTGACAAGATCTACTATTACTTATTCATTTGTTTATGTAAATTCGTGAAAATTTTATCCAAAAACAAAATGAAAAAAAATCTCTGTTTTGAAGCAGATGATAAGATATAGCACGTGCGTCGTTCTATTTGAGATTATTGCATCACATTGTAATGTTTTTTACACCTAACGGCGCTGTTCGGTAGAACAAATTGCTTTTCTTGTCAATTAAATGAGCAGATGAAAGCAGTGAAAATAATATATGTTCATCTTGGGGGAAATTTGGTTAAAGTGTATATATATTTATATAGGATTAATCAGTTAATTAATTATATAAAATTTTAGGATGATAAAAGTAAGCGATGGCTTTGATATATTGCGCATGCGTAGTGTTTTGAACCAAGAGCAATATTTGCTGTCTATTATTAGGTTCATTTTCCACTTAAACTTTGAAGTGGGCGAATAATTGATCCAAGAAAAAACTTCAGACCGTAGCTAAGTAAATAGATACCTTGTTAGGAAATTAACGAAAATTTTTTTTTATCATTTCATGCTATATTTGCCATTAGCCTTTTCATTACCAAATTTAGATGTGCAAAAATATGATGGCGTTCAGTTGTTTATTAGAATCAAGACAGATGCCTGTATAGAAACTATAAACATTAATTAGATACATCTTTATGATATAAGCAATTTAATGCAAATAATCTTTTTGATAAAATATTTTCGTTGCATTCAAACTACCGAAGTGAACTACCTTTAATGCAAGTTATTTCTATTTTGCCGACGCAACTTTCCCGTGTTATTTCGATAGTCGACATTCATTCTCGTAAAAATGTTGTTCTGTGTCATTTAACAATTTCACAGTATGCATGCTACTAACAAACCACTTTCTGTCTTTTGCTGCCATATTTAAATTTATGTTGGTTATATAAACATAGTCACGATGGATCTTAAGGTTACTGTCCGGTAATAACATGACGAGTAAGCACAAACCCGAGACTACGCTTTTCGTTTTACCTATGTTTAATTGATATGAATTTCTTACTTTTTTAAGACTAAATTGCTCAATGTCATCGGGTACATAAGTCAAATGGCATGTCTTGTTAACAATACCAATATAGATGAAAAGAATATAAAGAATACTTTGATGATCATAAAGTATAGCGCAGGTAGCGGTAAAAACAATCATTCAAATTATTGGACCACTGAAGGAAATAAAGGAAAATGAACTTAATCAAACGACTAATAAACATCATTACAGATGGGAAATTAACAATTAAGTTCTTTTAGTCTATTTAAGGTAATGTTTTATCTTAACTTCATCAGAATATAAGGATATAATGACAAGGTATTGATTCAAACTTGAGACTACTGTCCCATATGGCACGACGTACAAAAACACAGATTAGTAACCTTTTGGAGCACCTGATTTTGTCTTGTTTTCATAGACTTAATATGGCATGCCGAGGTATATATTACAATTTCATAAGCAGGACAAGTAAAAAAAATTATGTTCAATTATTTCTCACGGATGATTTTAGTAGAGAAAGGTCACATTTAGAATTTCTAAAAAATCATTTCAACCCAAGGATTTCCATCCAAGGAACTTTTACTGATTGTCAAGCATGATAAACATTTTCCTAAAGTCACTGAATTTGTTCAACAAAACACTGTTTATAGATGGATATTTTTGTCATTATGTAATGAACAGTTTTGTGCCACTATAGATTATGTTTTAACTTTTAAAAAAAGACATATTTTGATTTTATTAGTCACGTATTTTCGTGAAATTAATAAATTTACCAAAAAAACCGACAAAAATTTAAATGAAGATAGTATTATGATTGATAGCATATGTGATTTAAGGTCATCCGTCAAAAATAACAGAAAATAACGATATTATTTAATTCATTTATTAGTATAATCTGTGCATATTATTTTTTTTATTCTGTATTCTGGTGCGATCCTCTTTACAACTAATAATAAATTAGAGCTAAAATTAATGCATTTATCGTGCCTTTCCGCATTAAAGAAAATTGTTGTTGATAATTTTTATAAATGCTTTTAAAAACAAATCGGAGAAAAATTGAATTGTATTTTGATTTTCCGATTTAAGTGTAAATTCTTTATGGATAACGGTTAAACGAATCAGTCCCGGTCTACCTTTTATATAATGCCATTTAATCCTCCGAAAAAACTAATTAAATATAAAAAATCGAAATGAAGTCATAGATATGCATTTCAATGTTTTAGATAAAATTGAATTTTTAGTACTTTGACTACATTTACATTTATCATATTTAAAGAGAAAACAGTCTGTGAATATTTTGTCTGACATTTTGACCAAAATATATATTTATCTCTCAGATATACTAATGGTTATTACGCAATATGAATGCACGTAAGTAAATGCAAACTAAACAGAACTTCAATAAAAACTGGGCGTAATATGAACTTTTTCAATGATTTATTTACCTTGACTTGTTGATATACCCATCTATGATTGATTTACAGCACAGAACTTAACAGAGTTCGACATTGAAGGCTTTGAAGCCAAATGAACGGAATTGAATAAAAAGAGTTTAATTTAAATACTATCTGCTTGCTATTTTTTTAAATGTTGTATGTCGATGATATGGTCGTTTTTTTCGATTTTGGATAATGTGTAAACCACGTGTAAACCATCTTTAATCTTAATTTTAGCTTTTTTGTTTATTTTTCAACTATCATAAAAGTCAAAATTTTGACAAAAAAAAATGAGATGATGAAAACCTAGCTATGATTTACAGATAAATAAGTGCATTATCAGGGTTAGACAGCTTTCCTTGTCAAAACTTCAAAAACTAAAGAAAAAAAAATTATTACAAAAAAGAGGCGGCATTTTACAAGTGTACTTAATGTTAAATGATATTTCCCTTAACGCCCTCTTTGTGCATCAAATTAACGTCGCTTACAAAATAGTTCGAACTGTTCTAAATTTCTAAAAGCTCTTTATTTCAGTTTTGTATTTATCCAAATTGTTTTATTCGTGAAATTCAAAAAAGAATATTTGGGAATGTACTAATTGTTTAAAGCATCTAATTGACAACAATCATCATAAGCTACACATATATATGTAGCATTACTCAAATCAAATTAAATTGTTCTCTAAATCACGTAAGTAAATTTTTTTTTAAAAAAATTAAAATTCTGAGACAAGAAATATGAAAGAGAACCTGGGGTTACCTTATAATCTTTCCTTGTGTATTAATGTAATCAGACCTGATGCATCAACCTAGTTTAGTTGGTAGAGTGCTCGCTCCGTAAGTTGGAGGTCGTGGGTTTGAACCCCGACCGGGTCTGACCTAAGGCTTGAAAGTGGGTAGTGACTGTTATTTCGCCAAGCACTCGGCATTACGAAGTGAAAGTCACGGTTCTTTCGGATGGGAACCTAAAATAAACGAGGTCCCGTGTCAAGGCAGTGTCAAGGCAGGCATGGCACGATAAAGAACCCTGCTGTACAATGCCATAAGCGCAACGCACAGGCAAAATTTCTGCACTTTCGCCTTTAGCTGGCGACGTCTCGATATAAGTGAAATATTCTTGACTGGGACTGTAAACACCATTGCTCAACTCAACTCAACCTAGTCGAGCCGAGTCAAGTGAGTCAATTGGTAAAAAACATCGATGCAAAAGTTCTTCGTAATTTCCTTAAAATCAAAAGAAATTTAGTTGAACTAATGAAAGTATATACAGCCAACGTTTGTGCTTACAATGCACCCTCTGAATATACAACCGGAAACTGTTCCTATAATGGCCAATGTCAAAACCAATCATTAATTATCGATTATCTCCCTTAATTGATATCATACTTAATTTAAACGATTCCAACGATTACTTAATACGACTACTGATATAACCATAAAAGTCACATCAAATTGTAGTAGTATTTTATAGTATTTCCAATATGATCCGGCTTTCCTTTTAACCACTTGTACAAAAAGTATATAATGATTTATGATTTTAGTGATAATTTATTGTTGATCTATTACAACAACCAAATCATAAATATAACAATAAGATATATAAACAGATGATCGTTGGATACTTATAACGATGTTTATGGCCATCTTTAAAATATCTATAATGGTTTACCCATTAACAAATCATAAAATATGGTTATTGGTAACATCACTAGATCGTGCGTATACATGAATACAGATATGATTGCAATGAATTCTCGTTTTACAGGAGACATACTGTCCGTGTGGTTGCTTTTCGAATTATTGTGCAAAATTTTTGTATCAAGGGTTTTTTTTAAACATTGTTTTATTTATTTATTTATTTATTTATTTATTTATTTATTTATTTATTTATTTATTTATTTATACTTTCAATTTTAGCATTTTTTTCAGGCGTGACTTATGAGCCACGAGCACCTTTTTCCACCCATTTTCTGATTTGTTAATTGAAACATTAGATTTCTGTTATTAACAATTGTTGTTGTAATAGGATTCAACAATACAGCGTGGAATAGAGCACTGATTCATTAATTATCTGTACTTTATATTAAGTTAGGTAGTTCTGTGATGGTAGAAACCACAGACAATCAGCATAGTCATATAAAATGTTGTAGTTGATTTTAACAATAGATAAAAGAAGTGACAAACAATAAGACACACAGTACAAAACCTTGTAATAAAGCACTGGACCTAAAACCAACAATAAAACACACAATACAAAACCTTGTAATAAAGCACTGGACCTAATACCAACAATAAGACACACAATACAAAACCTTGTAATAAAGCACTGGACCTAATACCAACAATAAAACACACAATACAAAACCTTGTAATAAAGCACTGGACCTAATACTAACAATAAAGCACACAATACAAACCCTTGTAATAAAGCACTGGACCTAATACCAACAATAAAACACACAATACAAAACCTTGTAATAAAGCACTGGACCTAATACTAACAATAAGACACACAATACAAAACCTTGTAATAAAGCACTTGACCTAATACTAACAATAAAACACACAATACAAAACCTTGTAATAAAGCACTGGACCTAATACCAACAATAAAACACACAATACAAAACCTTGTAATAAAGCACTGGACCTAATACCAACAATAAGTCACACAATACAAAACCTTGTAATAAAGCACTGGACCTAATACCAACAATAAAACACACAATACAAAACCTTGTAATAAAGCACTGGACCTAATACCAACAATAAAACACACAATACAAAACCTTGTAATGAAGCACGGGACCTAATACCAACAATAAGTCACACAATACAAAACCTTGTTATAAATCACTGGACTTATTACCAACAATAAGTCACACAATACAAAACCTTGTAATAAAGCACCGGACCTAATACCAACAATAAGTCACACAATACAAAACCTTGTAATAAAGCACTGGACCTTATACCAACAATAATACACACAATACAAAACCTTGTTATAAAGCACATAATAAAGGTCAAGACTACATTATAATTCCGTATCCATTAAGAGTTGAGTTGAGAAATGGTGTTTAACGTCCCAGACAAGAATATTTCACTTATATCGAGATGTTGCCAGCTATACTCGAAAGTGCAGAAATTTTGCATGTGCATTGCACGGATGGCTTTATACAGCAGGGTTCTTTATCGTGCCATCCCTACCGTGACACGGGACCTCGTGTACTTTAAGTTCCCATCGAAGAACCGTGACTTTCATTTCGTAAATGCCGAGTGAATTGCGAAAGAACAGTCACTACCCAATTTCAAATTCTTGGGTCAGACCCGGTCGGGGTTCGAACCAACGATCTCCCACTTACGGACCGAACACTCTACCAACTGAGCTACCGCAGTGGTGTAGTCTTATCCATTAAGAGTTAACCAGTTATTAATTTATAATACAACCAGTTTGGTACATACACAAACAGTTTTTATTGCTATTCGTTTGATTCAAACATTCTATGTTCTTTGATAAATGTAAGGTAAATTTGATATTCCAAATGTAAAATAGGCTGCTGTCTAATGCCTCTTTCTGCACTTTGAATGAATAATGTAAGCAATGACTGTAATTGAATCACTGTGTATGCCCATCTTTTGTATAAAAGTTATAAAAAATGTTTATTTGATTTAATAATCATTAAATCATATTATCTCTTATAAATCGATATGAATCAAAGCAATTATTCTTTTCAAGTTAAAGGATCATCGTAAATTTTTCGTAGTACTTGAGCGTTTTTAAGCTCTTCATTTTCATCAATAATTCACCAAGCAACACAGCATCAATGTAACTGTGAAGTGTCACAAGTACACCCTCAAATGTTATAAGATCATTAGAGAAGGAAAAGTACCAGAGATCTATTTAAACTCATTGAGTACTTGATCCAGATTATAAAGCCCTTGTATTAACAACTTGTCTTTTCTAATCGATTGTTGACCTCTAGCAGTCCATATTTTTCCAGTAACAATTCTATTTACTTGTAAAGTATAAATAATCGTAATGTAGATATTCATGTATACACTGTTCTTACTGTTGCCTGATGTTGCTCTATTTATATTATTTGATACTTGTACTTATTATCTATATATTTGAGGTTTCAAGAGTCTATAGACTCATCAGGCCCATAACTGCTTTTCTGGTTTCAGGAACACGAAGTTGGTTACTTCTGCTGAGATAAGACATCAGAGACCCCAGCATAAATGACAGTGCCCGTTTAGTTTGGTTGATCAAGCAATTAATATTTTGCTTAAATACATGTAGCAATTATAATGAGTTTATATTTATGTAGTTTCAACTTGATTATTAAAAACAAAACAACTTCATTATTGAAAACAAATACAATCCTTGTTAAACTTTTTAAATGCTATATAAAAACATACAGTCGAAATATTCACTCTTGTAGTCTCCTACAATCTGAATTACCTTGCGATTTTAGAGACAATGATTGATTTCCTCAACAGAAAAATTAGAAAATTGTCTATTTTCTTCAAATTCAAGTAAACCAATCAATCAATTTTCTAAATAAAGAGAATATAGCGTGTTTTGTTATTTACAATGATATCTTTATTTCGTTATGAAACGCGAGGATAGATTTTTAGTTCATGCGATGTTCTTGATCATACATTCTTTTGACATTGTTTTTTGCTTGTGTTAAGTGACCCTACTGATATGACAAATGAGTGTTCGACTGATGAGTTTTACATCTCTGTTTTATCATCATATATTTGGCTTTTGTATACAAATACAGACGTATAGATCGTACAAACTCAGTAAGAGTTGAGTTGAGTAATGGTGTTTAACGTCCCAGTCAATAATATTTCACTTATATCGAGATGTCGCCAGCTATTGGCGAAAGTGCAGAAATTTTGCCTGTGCGTTGCGCTGATGGCATTATACAGCAGGGTTCTTCATCGTGCCACGCCGTACACGGGACCTCGTTTATTTTAAGTTCCCATCCGAAAAAAACGTGACTTTCATTATGTTATGCCGAGTGCTTGGCGAAAGAACAGTCACTACCAACTTTCAAGTCTTGGGTCAGACGCGACCGGGGTTCGAACCCACGACCTCACGCTTACGGAGCGAGCACTCTACCAACTGAGTTACCGCAGTGGTAGCTCAGTAAGAAGAAATGTGTATGTAAATGTGAATGAATACATCGATTAGTAAGCTTATCAGTAATATGTGAGAAGAATGATAAGTGATGATTTTCTGAAGCATTCTTGTAGATCTGATTTTATTTATACTGGAAAAATACCTGCCGTAACAAGTCTGAAAATAATACATCATGAGTATTAGCAGATCTAGACTTATAAAATTTTATGAGCACGGCATCTCTACTTCAATACACTTATCTATTCGAATGGAAAATCTCATTTTCAATCGACAGTATTTTATACTGAAAAGTTTTGTATTGCCGCACAATCAAGAGCTATATTTGGCTTTTGGAAGATAAAAAAACTTTATTTAAGTTCATAAAGTAATGGAAAAAATTATCAAGATCCCCTTCTATTTCATCCAACAACTCCATCCTTGATTCACTAAAACACTGTGAAAAAATAATACGTTTTTTGTATAGAACAATATACCTATAGTTTTATAGTCAAATAAAGCCTCCGGTAAGAAAAACGATTCTGGATACAATATTTTTTAACTCCTACTAAGTATGATATTTCATTGAATCACGATTGTTAATTTAAAGATTAATTTACAATAAGGCTATAAGGTATAATAACACTCTTATTAAATGTTTTTGAAGAACACGTATTTCTTCAGAGTCCTTCGACGTCAGAGCTCCTGACGGGTACAATATAAAATATTAGATGTAAAAATAACCTTTTATTTTTGTCGGACAAGTATTTGATTGATTTCTGATTCATACTCGTTTAAAGAAAAAGGATGGATTAGAAGAAAATTGAGACTATGACGCAGATGAAAAATAACTAGCCTGGAAAACCCCAAAAATACCATACCATTTTTTAAGCTTAATTGAAATAGAGTATGTATGTCAGTTTTGTGTGCGTGGTACCATTACCAATAAAATGTGCATAACAGATATAAAGACTTTTTGGAAGAGATAAATTGTTGGATATATACTTTGTATTATAAGAATAATTTGATGACAAAATTCTTTTATTACTCTTAAATAGACAGCATTAGAATAACAGACTCATGGTCAAATAGAAATAATAAAAGATAAACCGAGATTTACATGAAGATGCAGACACCCAAACGTTGGCGCTATTTAAATGTTTTGCTTCTAGTCTACTGAGCCTGACGTATATAAACAAATCAAAATCATAATCCTATATATCTATAATTAAATAATGTTAAATATGGAAGAGAAAGTGATTTTATTGGTCCATTGATATTAACGTTAAGCTTTATTGAAAATAAGTACTATTTCAGGACACGGAATATAGGGGGTTGTAGGATGAAGCTAATGCACAGGTACTTTGCAGTAGTCGATCCAAAAACGCTCTCTGATGAGACACCATAAACTCATGATTAAAACGCTCCAACAGTAGAATCGACACTATGTATAATGACACAGTTAGTATATAATTTATGTCCAATGATAAAGTGAGTTTTAGTTAAAAACTTGACTTAACCACACTTATTAAGCCGACAGAAGTATTGGATAAATGTACATATTACTGATGTAAAGTTTATTATTTAATATATAACGCCTTTTTGCAATTTGAATTTAAAATACTTCCCATCCATATGACAACTTATTATTTCTCTATTATAATCCTCCCACAGAATAAATTGATTGTACCCCTAAACTGAGAACAGGCTAGAGGCGCTGTTTCCTTATAGCTCTTGCTAAATCTCTCATTATTAATTTTACTAAGTGCATGCCTATCAAGTCTGGCCATTTTGAAACAGTTGCTTAATATTGAAGTGTTTATTGGCATAATTACGTATACATCATATAGGCACTGAAAAATTACAAAACGTGTAGTTGTAAAAATGAGGGATAAAATGGTCAAAGACAATGTTATATTGTCATCACATTCAATTAAGACAAAGTTTTAACAGTTACTTCTACTGTGAATACCTTGTAATATGTACATTGTATAATCAATGGTCTCACGCCTCAATACGAATTTATTTGTTTCATTTTTGTAATTTCTTAGTTCGTTGTCTCGTGTTTTAATGGCATTAGCATTTTTTCCTAAAAACAATAATTCAATCTGGAGGATACACGTTTGGAACCGAAAAAGCGTTACTTGGCAACAGAAAATTCTTTACAAAATACAAAATTATACATGTTAACTATGAAACAGCGAAAAAAGACAACAGACAGAAAAGACAAAAACATATTGAGACCACAGTAAAGTTTTAAAAATTTAACTGTTATGATGAGATTACGTCAAATTAATTACTTCAAGGTAAAGTCATAACAGTAAAAATTATCTGCATGTGTTAAATTTTCAGTTTATTAACCATTAATAATGATTATCATTTCTACCTTTATCACATTTAATGATAAAACAGGAACGTTTTAAATTGTAATTATCTTCTTTTCAACATAGCTGAGTTTTACACAATTAAAACAATAGCTAAGAAATAAAAACTTTGTCACGTGGCGCCAAATGGTTGTTTCTTTCTGTGTGATATTATTCATCAAAGTAATTGGTAAAAAAAATTGTAGCTGACAAACAAGGGGTAAAAAAATTAAAAAGCGTCGCTAAATGAAGATTTAGGTTTGAATTATATAACTAGCATTGTATTGTAAATTTTGTGAAATGGAATTGTACGACACATTAATATGATTAAAAGGTAAACAAATCTGAAAATGAAAAATAACAAGGTTTTTATTATTATTATAATTATAATTAAGAATAACAACCATGACTTTGAATTGGTTATCGGACGTAGATAAAATGTAAGGTGTGCTCAATTAATATCCCTCTTCCGCCAAAAACAATGTGCTAGAAACATTGCTTTAAAACCTTTAACATAAATCAAACTGTTGTTTTAACGTCACATTATTGTAACATTCTGATCTGTTTTTGAAATACAGAAGACTTTTTATTGTGTATTAATTATCAATAGGTTATGTGTGTATGTATTTGTGTTTTGCCTTTGCAAATAGACTTATCACACAGCCCTTATGTATAAATCTTGATCGCAAAGCCACGTGTATGAGTCATTCAAAAAAATAAGCACAATTTTACTGCCAATCTAACCTATGTTTAACACCCAGTGGTTGATTTACAGATGTCGATTGTTTAGAGAATAGCCGATTGAGGTTCTGAAAATGCTGTTATAATGACGTGGAACCCTAACAATTTAAATTATTTAAGCGATACAAAATAAAGACAATAGGATAGTTTTAAAAGTACAAGCACAATTCAGTGTGCATTATTTGGTCGTGATAGAGTGAGATTATCGTGTTTACGCCTTAAACAATTGTGTTCCTATATCGATAGCGGCCACTTCTTGGTGGGTCAAGAAAACCGGATCGTCATAGATAAGCGAACTTATAAACATTATCAGGTTCTGTCTGAGTAGTATTCGTATCTAGGCGGTCAGTTATTTAGTTAGTATACAATAGAGTTTCAATAAAGTGTATATGAAAAGGGTTCTTGACATTAGCCAATGCAATAAGTGTACTTCAGAAATAACCAATACATGCAGGAACAAAAATATTAATCAACAAAACACGTCAACACTTGATGAACACAAACAAGATACTGAAATCAATGAGAAACACATACTGAAAGCAATAAGGAACACATAATGAAATCAGGAACGCATA
This sequence comes from Tegillarca granosa, assembly GCA_029721355.1. Classification (NCBI taxonomy): domain Eukaryota; kingdom Metazoa; phylum Mollusca; class Bivalvia; order Arcoida; family Arcidae; genus Tegillarca; species Tegillarca granosa. The sequence goes on along the minus strand of CM056594.1, from coordinate 50,320,991 downwards.
CTGAAATCATCGAGGGAACACATGTTGAAATCAGTGAGAAATACATACTGAAATCGATGAACACATACTGAAATCAGTGAGGAGCACATACTGAAATCATCGAGGAACACATATTGAAATCAGTAAGGAACACATACAGAGATCAGTCAGTATAATAAAATCACCTACAATAACGTACTGAAATCACTAATTAACATATACTGAATATACTGTTCATCACATACTGTGATTATTGGTGAACACACACTGTAATCACTAAATATACATGTGTTTACCGATTACAAAAAAATCTGAAGGGGACAATGACTTGAATGACAAAACCTACCAGGTGTTAGTTATTCAATATCCAACCTTAAAGTTTATTTTACAACCAGTGCACTAAACGATAAAATATAAAAAATAAATGATACCAAACACTGATTGCATACTAAACAATCATCTTTAATGACAAGCTCTATGATCTTAAGAGATAATTTCGTGACTTTATATAACCAAGAATGTTAAAACAATAAAACAGCTCAAGGAAACACATAAATCTAAATAAAAACATCGGTAATCAATCGTAAGAAATACGGACACATAAAGATTTTAAATGATCATCTATCTTTTAAATAGTAATAGAAATGAGTGAAAACACCAATACGCACATGTTTTACTTTTAGACATTATCTGTGGAAGCATGTTCATTTAACATATCAGATGCTTTAGGTTTTTTTCTCCGGGTACTCTGGTTTCTTCTTAACCTCTCAACTCTACGTCACTTAATGGATCAAGCAAGTTCGAATATTTTTCCTAATATAACTATTTAATATTCTTCATAACATATAGCAAAGAATTCAATTGTGCAATGGGTAAATATGCTCATTAAATGTGATATATTTAGCTACAAGTAATAAATATTTTAGAAGTTATATTGTAATTCTGCAAATTAAGTGAATTAAAACACTATTAAAGATAAATATATTATTGAGTAATATATATATTACATATACATTTAACGGAGAGCGAGAAAATGTATGTAATCATACTGATATATACCACTTTTTGAATTATTTAATCATTAAAAACACATTCAAAAAGGGGTATATGACAATACAATAAACAACTGTAGCACGAAAAACAAAAATAATTGTACCATTAGAAAAATATTTGTGAAAGTCGATACATTGGAAGAACACTTTCTTATGAAAAAACAATATTCAAAAAGTTACCGTGTGCAAAATTTTACCAATCTGATTTTATTCAAACGCGCATGACAATGATGTTTAAAAGTCAGGAGGACCAAACATACTTGTTGCAGATGCATAAAATTCTTTTTTCTTAAATGGTTTTCATAGCTAAATTATTTGTCTGAAATGCAATGGTTTTCATAGCTAAAAACGTGTACTTGGTATTGGTAATTTGTCAACAGAAATAGAAAAAATACATCCCTGAACGAAAAACCAACAAAGAAATCAAATTAGAAAAGAATTAAAACCCGTTAAAAACTTCCCGACTTTTGTTGATATATTTGATGTATAAGAGGTTAAGTTCTTATCTTGGACTTAATTCACCATACTTGATAGATAAGAAATAAGACTTACATTCACATATTACAATAAAACATACAAATTTAAAATAAAATAGACCCTTAACATCCTCAAGCAAATGAAGAATTTCCAATCGATCCGTCATGTGGTGATTTTGAATGCATTATTTTCATAAAAATATAACATAAGCACATGGCAGATCTTGCGTAAACATTTTTTAAATTGAACACAAATTATTTAAAGAAATAAATTAGTAATTGTAGCATATGCATATTTAAAAAAAAGTTATACAAATAAATGCTTTGGGACAGAGTTGGGAAATCTGTAATATATGTAACAAATATCTTAGAAATGAGTTAGCTTTTAGCTTTCTGCTATTCCTAGTTGTTTGACGCCGTTTTTCTTTTACCATAATAAATTGTTTTAATTCAAAATACAGATTTTCTAATTTCACCTTTACTTATAGTAACTGCATGTTACAAGCCCTAATTGTACTAAAATTGAGAAATAACTCCTGGGGGTAATTGGATAATAATAATTACATGATTGATCAATTTTGAAAATTGTTTCATTGATCTTGCCCTCTAGTTGCTGTTTGAATATCATAAAAAAGCAAAAATTAAACATTCAAACGCAGTCTATGACAGCTGTTATCAATGACATATATATTTATCATATATTGTTTAAAGATAAATATGTTTTTCTTGCTTTATAAAATAAAATAATATAAAACAAAATTCCGGTAAATACACTCCCAACCTTAATTAGACTGATGAATGCATGGGTTGGTGTGTTGACTTATGCACTTAGCCATCCGTTCTGACCTATCCTATCTGCTTTATGATTAGTAAAATGTTTGCTAGTTGTAATGTGTCATTTGTTATTGCTGCGAAGAGGGATTGCTTTGACTTTTCCACTAATTGCAACAATTATATAAACAAAATCTAACATTAGAAATAATTGTGTCAGGAACTATAGTGATGAACCGGTTCGAGATTCAGATGCACAAATTCAATTAAACTAGAACACTGTATCATAAGTGGAAATAATGAACTAAGACTAGAAATTACAGCATTTACCCCAAAAAGGCATAAACATAATATAAGGTTTTAAAGTTAGAAAATGAAGATGTTTTAAATAGCAAATTGTCTTATAAAACACATTGACCTGTAATGTATTTCTACACGGGAACGACCTATATATATCTAGCGGAATATGAATCATTTTGATTGCAATATAAGCTCTACATGTAAATATATATCAAAAATATCTGTTAAATTTTGATGTGCCATAAATGCACATTTCGGAAAATCATTCCTCATCAGTGCCACTAGGGGATGAAAAGCTTGATAAATAAAAACATAAGTAAAACAGTTGAGAATTAATGAATCTTAGACATAAAACAGAGGTAGTGTTATTTAAATGGAAGTCACACGAGTATTAAGTGTAGTTTTGTTTTGAGCTAATGTAAACAACGTTTTAAGAAAACCGTTTAATTTCACGGAATAACGTCATTTTAACGCCATAGTTTGCGATATCATATCAAATGTAAAAAATAATTCCGCAGAAACATGAAAGATATCTATTGGCATACCGGTACCCGAGTCATATGACGTCAAAGCATTGAAGTGGAAGCGGTATCTTTTTTATCTTAAAAAGCAAGAGGTTTTGCCATTGGAGAGATTTTAATCGAACTAAGAATGTGTCACAGTTTTATATATGTACATACAATGTGTATGTATTCTAATCGTGTATGCAATAGTCAACATTTTATGTTCTTTATCGCAATACCTTGGCCTTATATAAATGTACACCACCGCGTTATGTGGACTTGTTACCAGTTAAACTAATTTTGTAATGCCTCTCTGTTTTAGTAGGTGTTTCAAGTTTATGTATCAATAAAACTAGAATTAATGTATAAATAATTGTTTAAACACCGTGTCGAGGGGTAATGAACATTGCGGGCTGATTTAAGACCTTAAACAACAATTTTAACACGATGAAAGAAAACAAAACAAATACAGTACTTATTCTTCTTACGATATTAAGTTTAACTTACTAATAATAAATGACTTGTGAACCAATCAGATGTAAAGACAATAAAAATAAAACGTTTTGAGTATTAGCTTTAAAGAAACAAAAATAACTGAAAGATGTGAAATTCTGAATAACAATAGAGTACTAATAGTAAAGGTGATTTTATAAATATAAAATATTTACTCTTTTGCTTCATGAATAAGCAATTTCATCGTAAATATTGATGTTGTTAGTGAGCGGAGGTGTTTGGCGGCATGTTAAAAGTAATTATACAAGATCGTGTATTTAACCATAACCTTACTGTATGTTTAGGAATGTATCACATAAACTGCTTGATTTCTATGGCTTACTCTGTGGTTTTATATCGTTAAATACATGTACTTCCGAATTTCATTGTCACAATCTAAGACTTCTTCACGGTTACAAACCTGCATTATTTACAAATATTCCTGCCTTCTATTACAAACGTAATGGAGTAATATTAATGGTACATTTCATTGTTGTTTCGTTTAAGAGCCTAAACCAAACACAAGAATGGATACAGGTTTGTTTACCAAATACCTGCTGTTCCAGAACACTCAGTCTCGCAGCAGTTCATATACTTTTTGTGTTTATTCTTTTGGATAGTTTCTTTGCAATGTATAAATATATATTTTGAACATATTTTATCTAATACTAAATGTCATAATACAACTTAATGGCAATGATATTTCTTATTCTAATGAACTAGATACTTATCACACAGAATTACCGAATTAACTTTATACTACAATATATATTATAATTAACTGTTTTTATGTAATTAGTATGCAGTGCACGTGATTTAAATGTTTCCTTTTGCGCAAAATAAAAACTCTCATGGAATTTGTCTTTGATGGTTCGTAGAGTTCATAGTGACAACTTTACCGATCAGATAAACTATGTTTAAACGTTTTGATGTAGTCCCGTCAATCATATTTCAGAGCTTTCGTACTTGTACTTAGCAAACTATACTAACGGCAAAGATGTAAAGTTAAGTACTGCCTACATTAATGCCACAAAAAAGATTTATATAATAAACAATTTCTAGGTATAATGATGCGTTGAAGCTACGCGGTAACTAACTAACTAACAAAAAAGTCTACATTTCAACAAACTCACACGAACGATTTTCATATTTTGCTTCAAAGTAATAACATTTACAGATTGAAAACAATAAAAAGTCGCTTAATGATAGTACAGGTCGACTTGTTTTTAAACTGATTGATAATAGCTAAAGGCAATTATTCATATCGTATCTGTTTTGCATAATATAGTTCAGTATTATAATTATGCTTTGTGTCTAGTGTAGGTTGAAGGACTACTAATTTTATTTAATTTATTTGTTTTTTTGAGGTTTGGCATACTATGTACTTCATAAACTTCCATTTTAATTGTAAAGCGAGACAAAATATGCTTCGGATATTTTTTCGAACAATAAGGTGAAAAAATATTTTTTTGGTTTGTTTTTGAAGAAAAACCCATCTCTAACCTTTGTGTATAATTCCTTGATATAATCAATAATCCGTCAGTCGAGAAATTCACTAGTTAAAGTCATCATATATTTCATTGATATGAATCTTATAAAAGTTTAAGAAAAATTCATAACTAACAATTACAATATTGTTGCCTTTTGTTAACCGATACTCAGCGAGCGGTTTGTAACCATTACCACAACGACACAATTATATACACGTGTTAGTACACCGCAAAAATGATTTGAAGTACAAAAAAAATTATACAACTTTTTTATAAAAATAGAAAGAAATTCAAGTTGACTCAATACATACATTAAAGAACTAGAAATATTAAAACAAAATAAATTATAATAGTTTTTATTAAAATTTAAAATTTAGTTAATGTAACTTCATGCTTAAATTTCGTTTCTAACGATACTGACATTTTAAAAAAAAATTGATAAAAAGATTAAAATGATATAATAAACAAAGTTACTAACCTTTTTATGAATATTCTAAGTTCTTCTTCTCTATATAAATTCCAATCACTAGTACTCGTTAATATATCCTGGAAATTGAAAAAAAACGGGAAATAAATTTAAATACAATGTTTGTAACCAGTGTAGTTTTAAAGAGCACCGATTATCTAAACAGTGTGTAATGATATTTTCAAGTTAAGGCGTTTTTTGTTTTGGTCACGTGAACGTTTAATAGAGTCAATGGTTAAGAGTTATGACAATTTGAAAGTGGATTTTACACAACGTAATTAATTAGGTAGAGGAGATACAATAATAGATAAGTAAAATCAGTTATATTGACAAAGCAAAGATCGATACAATCGGTATTGATCTGATTGATTTTTGTGTACCTGTAACAGCTGCTGAGGTTAATGACTTGGCACTTACTTCAGGGGATTTCCATTGTAAAGAACTCACTCCTTAATTAATTAATTTGTTTTAATTTTTGATGTTTATCATTAATAAATGAATAAAAATAGGATTCCACTGTCGATTTCTATTAGCCAAAGGGTGCTTTGTAAACTCTATATTTGAAATGTATGTTACGGTAGAGATTTCAGTTGAACCACTCGATTTCAGACACTGGCGATTTCTGTTGCCCCCATTACCGAGGTCTTAAGAATGACATTGAGGCCGGATCGAATAGTAGGCGTTTATTCACACTGTTTCAGAAATCAAGTTTCGTTATGTTTATATTGAAAATATGTAGGAATTATATCAGTCTGAGATATGTCGCCGCGTCATGAGTAAAACAAAAAGTACTACAACATAAAATGACTCAACGTTAGAGGTATATAAAACATTTCATGAGTTAACCAAATCAAAGCAAATAAAATCATTATATTTTTTTTAAATCAAGCTCATAATTAAAGTTACTTCATTTTTTAATTTCTTTATTGGTTTATTGGCTAAATATGTTACGGTTTCATTACTGATTCAAAAGATTATTGTCCTATCTGGAAAACACAATCACACCCCACATGTACCACATGACGTTTATGTGGTACATTAGTGTATGTTCCATCTTTTAACAATCATCTTGAACCGCTACATACGGTGTTACTGTGTTAATTAACATTCTAATCTTCTAGAGTAATTGAAATATATTTGGTTTGATACTTTTGTGTTGATATATTCATCAAATTTAAAAATTCAAAAAGACTTCTCTATGGAGACATATTGCATCAAGTCATAAAATACACACAATGAAAAGTCATCAAGCTAATCACCACATAAACACAACCAATCCAATTAATTTTTTGTATTAATACAAATAAAAACCGCAATACCATTATACATGGAGCTTTATTTTGCCGTTTTATACAAAAAAACTACCAAATACATGTATTCAAACTCTCACAAGAGTTATAATATATTCTACAGAACCTTTTCAAGGCAGATGACTTCTGGCCCTTGATTCACTTCCTTAGCTAAAAAATCAGCGTTATTGTACATCATTATGTTCATGTGGTAATAACTCCACATTCCCAAGTCAATGACTAGTGTGATATATAAACCTATATCGGTCTCAGGGGACTTATCGTTTGTGATAAACCGTGTTATTAGTTGATTGTATCATTCGATCAGTTGGATGATATTGACATAGATTTACGTCCAATCAAAAGCTTTCAGATGTAGAGAAACCAACGAGGAAGTTATAACACATTTATATTAGATAGACACATCAAAAGTACCAATGAAATAGATAATTATATTTACAAATTACTGGTATATATAGTTACCATACTCTAACTAACAAGATTTTCTCAATCTTGAGGGAATTGTTATGGGCTACATTTGAATTGTATGTTCTCTTCATTTGTAATATTTCATAACAATTCGAAAGGTGCAAATTACAAATCTTATCCAAATCTTTAACCAGCAAAGTTGAAGATTTTGAAGAGTTACGATTAAAATTTCAATTTTAACATTATTTTATTTAAGAAATAATTTAAAAGTGTCAGTAAAACTAATAACTGGCCATATATGGTAATAATTATACCAACCCTTAAACAAGTCATTAACAACATTCTGAAAATAAGAACAAGAAGCACCATACTTTGTTCTGCAAGAACATTGTAATACTTAAGATTCGGTTAAATCTTTTAGAATACTCTATCAAATGATATAAACTGATAATATTAAGCCTTTTAGAATGTTTATATTTGCTTTATTAACATCAAAATAAAAACACTACGGCGATTGATGGAGACATTTTTGTTTAAAGTCACCATTATGTGTTGTGCCTTACAATATCATATGCGTACCCTTCCGGAGCACCCGTCCTCATTTCCATGAAGTTCACGTTTATAATTAAACTTGCCAGTTTTTAAAGTTTTTACTTTGTTTTTAGGGATTGTGATTTGGGCATGGACTGTTATGTCTGTGTTTTATTTATACAAACTTTGAAAATATCTCTTGATTCAGAATCCCGTATTGTTGTTGTAAAATAATTGTGTGTTTATTGGAGAGATGATAAAATATTGTTGAAACTAAAACAAATATAAATATATCTTAATATTGTGTAGAATTATTGAAATTTTTTCCTGCTCATCGTATCATAAAAAAATAAAAATTGTTTATGATATTTACAAGTTTAAAATAAATCTAAACCAATCAGATAACTTAGTCGTTGGATGTCATCACCTGTTTCATTTAATCTGTTAATTAATTGTGGGGTATTTTACAATGCACAATCAATTGTCATACCTATATATTTTTTGCGTCGATGGACACAGCACCTGTTGCGTGTAGTTTGATCTGCGATAATTTGATATCTTTACAACGATCACGTTCACACATAGATTGTTCTGGTCTAGTTATTAATGGTTTCAGATGCTACAGAAATACAACGCTGTTTAAACTTGTTTTAGTTGTTGTATAAGAGTCCCCAATATAAATAAATATCTAAGGAAAAAAATTCAGGGTCGATGTTATTTTATATAAATTTTCACATAAAATCAAATATTTAAAATACTTATTGAATGGCAGATATATTGATCAATGTAATGCAGTTTTAATATTTAAAAGATCCCTTAGTTTCGTAAATCGATAGAAAGTCAGATTTTTGTAATAAGCATTAATATCAGACAATTAAATAGGTAATTGTTTAGCATCTTAATTTACGGTCCATGCCGACATTGCCAGGTGATTGGACAATTTGTGCAAGGGACAGGTACTCTGCATAAAACCGAATAGTATCCATTCTTCAGGGCCAATAATTCCATCGTAAACAATTTATCATATGTCCGGGTCTCCCTTGAACACGTTTATTAAACGAGTTGCCTTGAATGTTTTAAAGTACATTGCTTAAATTACACTTATGAATATAATTTGATGTCACCATTGTTAAGTAATAAATAAGACATCTCTCTCTCTCTCTCTCTGTGTGTGTGTGTGTGTGTGTGTGTGTGTGTGTGTGTGTGTGTGTGTGTGATCATGTTTCGAGCTCTTAGGTACATTTGTAATTACAAAGTACATGTACATGCTAAATGTTCTATCTCATTTTATTTGAAAAAGATACCTACTATGTATTCAAAGACGTGATACAGTAAACATTCATTTTGTATTTGTAAAAGAAAATGATTACTAATTTTACTGAACAGAAATTTTAGCAAATTACCAAATGTCTTTGTGACAGACTTTTTTTATCTAATAACAAACAAGTGCTTCTATAAAAGGAAGAAATGACATCCTATACTGCATTTAATATATTGTTGGAATATTCATAGTACATGCAGTTGTTGATGTATTATCTATAACAGATTTCAATTACTCAGAAAAGGTTGTCATAGTTATTATTTTTACATTTGAATTTTATGAACGTGTAAATCTTTAACACACTTTTCAGCATTTTGACTATAAAAACGATTTACGCTTGACAAAAACTAATCAAATGTATAAATCGTATTTGTAGGCGTAGTTAAGCTATGACTCAGTAGATATCGTAAATTAAAACATATTTCATTTTTACAAAGTCATTGGGAAATTTTCAATAAGGACAAGAGTTGTTGGCGGTCGGATAAAAACGAACCAATGTAGATTGGATAAAATATTATGTCAATAAATTTGTAATTTAAAATTTAATTTTTTTGTAATTTAAATGTCAATGAGATAATTATACAATCTGTCGCTTTGTTTATATAATCTTATGATATAAAAGAAAACAAATAAGTTGTTGTCATGTTTATCTGAATTCTCTTAAAAATTTGTTGAAGCTTAAGATAAACAAACTTTTAATATGATCTATGATGACTAATTCTTGTTCTTTATGTAATTATGTGTGTATTCTGAACTAAGCGTTTACCTAAACTTGTACATACAAAATAAACTGATAGTTACTGGGATATTGTGCATCATATGCTCACACCTGAGTTATTTAAGTATATTAAAAACTATTTTCAACGAGAGCTTTCAGAAAAAAGAGATACTTGACTGTACATCTAAAGAAATCATATCAAACATTTAACGTCGATGACATCACGTCGGGATCAGAAATAAACTCTCTACGCCCCGATCAGACAACTGCTTGTGATTAGGGCAAAAAGGGTGTTAAAGGCTTTAAGATAACTTCAAATAACAATTTGACATAGTCTCTCTCTCTCTCTCTCTCTCTCTCTCTCTCTCTCTCTCTCTCTCTCTCTCTCTCTCTCTCTCTTGGACACAATAGTGTCGGTTCCAAATGCATATTTTCTAGACTACATCAACCCAACGTTTTATCAATAACATAGAAAATCGTTCCAGATCTAAATGAATCCATTTCCAATATTTGATATTAATTCTATGCCTAACAGTTTCTTTGGAACTATTTCAAGTGAATGATTAAAATATTCAGGAAATTAAAATAAAAAAGATAAAAAAAAAATTATACATGATTTCAAGCTATCCAAAAACAGGGTCACTAAGTCTACCATGCAGGGTATGATTATTTGGTCTTCGAGATACTTACATTAATTTCTGGAAACATACAACTTTAATTACGTCAAGTAGTTACAGGTCTCAGATAAATGGTTATCTATGCAACAGAAAATTCAAAATAAATTGGCAAACTTGAAATTTAATAAAGCTGTTACTTTTTATTTATTTAATTACTTTTCATTATTTAAAAAAAAAAACATCGTTCTTGTTTAATAATCTAAAAATGCTACAGGAAAAGCCAGTTCAACTAATACTCAGTACACTTTAGGTCGTTTAGGCATAAATGTTGTGCGAAATAAACATAGGTAATAATATTGATTATGTTACAAAGGTCCAATGATAAGTCAGAATACAAGTATGTAGCATGTCTATAAATTTTATTTCATTCAATACACGTGTAAAACTAAAAAGAACTATTTCAAATACATGTTCCTAATTCGTTAAGTAAAATCGAGTAACAAAGTTTAATAATTAACCACCAATAAAAACTCTAATGCGGTTAGTATTGGAACGTTAAGGACCAGAGTACTTCGAGAAAACAACCGACCTCAAAAACAATTTGCAAGCTAACATGCGAAATAAGAAACTTTTCTCTAGGCATGATTCAAACTGATTGTAGCTCATGAAAATCCTACAAAAATATCTGTATGTACATATGCGTGAGAGCTTGTAACTATCTCAAAACGTTGGTGAAGAGTTAATAAAGGTTTTTATAAATACGATATATAATGTTCTCCACCAGATGTTACTGTATCAAATCGTTTCCCTGAAAGTTTGATTGTTGGGTGTAATTGAGATGAGTAATTCCTAGGAAAAGAATACTCTTTGTTAAAGGTTCATTATAACAAGCTAGAGATCACGTGGTGTTAAGATAGTCCAAAAAAGCAAACCAGGAAGTATATCTTGCTGTCACTTTTTTGGTTCGTGTAAACATATGTTACTTAAAAGACTTCAGCATTACTTAGAAATCTCCACCCCTTGTAAAAACTTAATGACATGCCAATATCACATCCTGTCAGTTTGACATTTAATCATTGACCGAATTTAATAATCAAACAGTTTTAAATTCGATAAATTCTAATGTTTGGCAACTGGTATATTCATATTTATGTAGATGTGTCGTTCCCTAGTAAACCAGGAAATATAAAGTTACGAATACACAGACAATAGCCCGATGTTTGTGTGATTATTCATAGATATACTAGTAATTTACATTGCAGTTTGTAAAATTTAGACGTGGATAAAATAGATTACGGATTAGGTTGAATTAGCGTTGAAGTAATAATTAGCACACACACACACACACACACACACACACACACACACACATATATATATTAGAAAAGTAACGATGAGATCCGACGAAGCATATATCACACCAATCGTTAGCTCTTCTGATTTTACGTATTTTAAAGAAGAGGAAATATCTGATCATTATAGCCATTATATCCGACACAATTGTTCTCCTTAATGAGTGAATTAATTTATGTAACATGTTGACTTTGTACAAGTGCATTCCAATAAAACAGGCACGATGTGTGGTACGGAGTGAATAATAAATGTCCACTGAACTACTAAATAATATATTAACATAAACGTATCAATGAAGAGTCGTAAGTTTTATGTGCACCTGTGTGTGATCAGTCTATAAACTGTTAATAAATAATTTGTTAATTTTACGTGTTTCTGTGTGTTACATCTACGTGTTGTTACAAAAAAATCTCTTAGAGACGCTGATTTCAGGCTTTCTTATGTGATAAATCCACATTAATGAATAAAAAGGCGATAATTTTTGGAGAGAGAGAGAGAGAGAGAGAGAGAGAGAGAGAGAGAGAGAGAGAGAGAGATGTTAATACATATACAGGCCTTCATTTAACTGTTCTGTAAGATCAATTCATGTCGTGAGGATATAGATGTTTTATTTTGAGCCGATGTTGTATGATTAATCCATGTTTTGTTACAAGATAAAGAGTCGTTAGAATAAGATGTTCTCCAGTAATAAATCCATGTCGTGTTAAAAATTTAAAAGACATTAATTTAAGATGAACTTATAAACAAATCCATGCCGTGTTAATAAAAAAGGGGCAATAATTTTTGGTGTTCCAGTGTGACCATTAAATGTTATGTTAATGAAAATTACGTTATTTTTTGTGTCCCTGTGTGATAAGTTCATGGTTAGTTGAAACTAGAGAGTTTTTTCGGTTTGTTTTGTGGACGTGTAAAATGATATATAGGCTTTTGCTGTAGGTGTTCATGTGTAATCAATGCACACACACACACACACACACACACACACACACACACACACACACATATATATATATATATATATATATATATATATATATATATATATATATATATAGGGGCGTTAGCTTGATGAAATCATGTGTAATTAATCCATGTTGACCTATATTAGACGCTTTGAATTGGGATGTTCTTGCGAGATAAATCCATTTGCTTATAGAATGCTTACCTTTATATTTTGCATACAACTGTTCTTTAACCGAATAAACTGCATTGTAACCACAAGGTTTTTTAAAAAGCTTAAAACTAGGTAAACTCTGTTATTCTTTAATTTGAAATCTAATCTTCATTATTTATGTAAGCATTCAATGCATCAACACTATATTAAGGGTCAAGGAAATTGTCTTCCTATTTTTTCCGGTCACTTTAATGAATGTATCCAATTTGTAATCAATGTTGACCTTTTAAAGCTTCCGGTTTGTATTGCTTGTAACTAAATTTGCATTCAGTTTCACTGTTTGAGATCAATTGGACCAAATATAAAATAAACACTCACTAAGAAGAAAAAATGCGTAATAGGACAAATACACTGCTTTAATGACAGACAGATGTTGTATATGTTCATGGTCATTGTTGAACGTTAATGATGCTAGCTAACCGGTCATTTAAAGTATGAATGAAAGGACAGCTATAATATAACAGCATAACTTTAACATAGAGTAAAACAACTTGTATTAAAATTTTGGGGACATCTAAATAAGAAATGGGAAAACTTAAAATGAGACAATACATAAAAAAGACACTGATCCATTAAAGTTTATACGTTGTTATTTAAAAGTAGCATATAGACAATTTATGTTAATCATTCAACAGAATTACATCAAACACTCGCCCTCTTCCTTTATTGTTTACAAATTACCACTTCATATATACACATCAGGAAATAAAGATATTTATGACAGATCTCATATATATAAATCTATATAAAATAAATTAATAAATAGTAAAAATATCTGAAAACAATCAGTCCTTGTCAACATAAACTAGAAGATGCAATGGCCCAAATCAAACACACTCTTTTGTTTATCTAACAAAACACGTTGATAATATCAACATTTCAGTTATTTAATTTCCTAACTCGAGGCTTATTTTAACATTTAAATGACTCGGATTGTTTTCTTATTTCCTGATAATAATCTTATACTTGAATTAATGTTGAACTCGAATTTCGATTTTTTTTGTTAGAATTCAAATTAATACCAAATTAATGGTTTACAACGTTTCTACTTTGTTACTATTTCAATAACTATATATATCAGATAAAAAAAGTTAAAATTGTACAAAAACTGTCTTAATTTATTATATTTCATTTTTTGGTTCTAATGACGACATAAATATTAGTTTTAGTATTTATAACAACACATAAAACGTAAGCTCCATTTACATCGAGACTTCGAAATATTATAGAGAAAATGCGATAGGAAAATAAAAACATGAAAACAGACACTAATTTATTTTAAGCTCCTAATACCAGAAAAACCATAGCCTTCATAAACAGCAATTTAAAAGAGGGTATCTATCGTTTTTCAAATAGCCTAGCTCCATGTAAAGACAAAAGCAGCGACGAATTCATTGTCATGTATGACTTTGGTTTATTCACGGTAAACGACTAAAATAGACCCACAAGAAACAGAGAAATATTATATATAAAGTAAAAGGCACAATAGTTTAAAGAAATAGCTTTAACTTGTTAATGGCAAGTAATTTTAAATTTCTCTAAAAACTCTGTAAAAAATACGATAACTTTGATGTTTCATACTGATACCAAAGACGTTTTAGTGCTTTCTTTGGCAAAATTTTGGTATGTTTGTACTGACTTAAAACATATTTCAAGCTGAAATTAATTCGTTACATAACAGATAAAACTATTCAAAGTACATGTTTTTATTTATCAGCCGCCCTATATAACAACTTCCATTACTGAAGGTCAGTTGACATAAGAGGTCATCATATAAGTTTTATAGTAGCAATGTAAAACATATTTATTTCCTTTTATCTTAATGGGATTGTAACGGGCCAAGATTTATTGAACATTAGATTTCTGGTTTTAAATCTGTTATCAAGAATTTCTAAGTGCTATCTTTCCAGTAAAAACGATTTTATTATTGATTTAGCAGTGCATAAACATTCTCGCCTTTTTCAATATCATTAACTGTCTAGAAACTTTGGATATGTCACGGACAGGCCAAGACCGATAATATTATTGCAGATCCTTTCAGAACGAAACATTTTGAAATATATGTTAGGTTTTATCTATATGCGTCAATCGTTCTAACTGATTATAACTACAGAAAGATTATTATTGACATATTCAAAATACTAGTACATTATGACATTTAAATTCCTAAAAGGAAACGATAAAGAAAATATCAAAACGCCTGTTTCATATGTCAACTCCAAAATGTGATCTACCTGTTGCTTGTAATCACCTCAAAACCTAGTTTAAACTATCAAGGTCATCCAACTTCAAAGTCTTAGAGAACCTGTACCGTCAAAGACAAATTACTATTGAGATGAAGAAATCAAAACACAGAATTACATGTAAACTGTAGAACAACACACAGGATTACATGTAAATAGTAATCAACATAGAATTATATGTAAATAGTTATCATCACAGAATAACATGTAAATAGTAACCAACACAAAATTACATGTAAACTGTAGAACAACACACACAGGATCACATGTAAATTATAATCACAGAGAATTACATGTAAATAGTTATCATCACAGAATAACATGTAAATAGTAATCATCACAGAATTACAGGTCAATTGTAGAAGAACACACAGGATTACATGTAAATAATAATCAACACAGGATTATATGTAAATAGTTATCATCACAGAATAACATGTAAATAGTAACCAACACAAAATTACATGTAAACTGTAGAACAACACACACAGGATCACATGTAAATTATAATCACAGAGAATTACATGTAAATAGTTATCATCACAGGATAACATGTAAATAGTAATCATCACAGAATTACAGGTCAATTGTAGAAGAACACACAGGATTACATGTAAATAATAATCAACACAGGATTACATGTAAATAGTTATCATCACAAAATAACATGTAAATAGTAATCAACACAGAATTACAGGTCAATTGTAGAACAACACAGTTGTTTCATATGTCAGCTCCAAAATGTGATCTACCTGTTGCTTGTAATCACTTCAAATCCTAGTTTAAACTATCAAGGTCATCCAACTTCAAAGTCTTAGAGAACCTGTACCGTCAAAGACAAATTACTATTGAGATGAAGAAAACAAAACACAAAATTACATGTAAACTGTAGAACAACACACGGGGTTACATGTAAATAGTAATCAACACAGAATAACATGTAAATAGTTATCATCACAGAATAACATGTAAATAGTAATCAACACAAAATTACATGTAAACTGTAGAACAACACACACAGGATTACATGTAAATAGTAATCAACACAGGATTACATGTAAATAGTAATCAACACAGAATTATATGTAAATAGTTATCATCACAGAATAACATGTAAATAGTAACCAACACAAAATTACATGTAAACTGTAGAACAACACACACAGGATTACATGTAAATTATAATCACAGAGAATTACATGTAAATAGTTATCATCACAGAATAACATGTAAATAGTAATCATCACAGAATTACAGGTCAATTGTAGAAGAACACACAGGATTACATGTAAATAATAATCAACACAGGATTACATGTAAATAGTTATCATCACAAAATAACATGTAAATAGTAATCAACACAGAATTACAGGTCAATTGTAGAACAACACACACAGGATTACATGTAAATAGTAATCAACACAGAATTACATGTAAATAGTTATCATCACAGAATAACATGTAAATAGTAATCATCACAGAATTACATGTAAACTGTAGAACAACACACACAGGATTACATGTAAATAGTAATCAACACAGAATTACATGTAAATAGTTATCATCACAGAATAACATGTAAATAGTAATCAACACAAAATTACATGTAAACTGTAGAACAACACACACAGGATTACATGTAAATAGTAATCAACACAGAATTACATGTAAATAGTTATCATCACAGAATAACATGTAAATAGTAATCATCACAGAATTACAGGTCAATTGTAGAACAATACACAGGATTACATGTAAATAATAATCAACACAGGATTACATGTAAATAGTTATCATCACAGGATTACATGTAAATAGTTATCATCACAAAATAACATGTAAATAGTAATCAACACAGAATTACAGGTCAATTGTAGAACAACTCACAGGATTACATGTAAATAAAAATCAACACAGAATAACAGGTAAATAGTAATCAACACAGAATTACAGGTCAATTGTAGAACAACACACAGGATTACATGTAAATAATAATCAACACAGAATTACATGTAAATAGTTATCATCACAGAATAACATGTAAATAGTAATCATCACAGAATTACAGGTCAATTGTAGAACAACACACAGGATTACATGTAAATTATAATCAACACAGAATTACATGTAAATAGTTATCATCACAGAATAACATGTAAATAGTAATCATCACAGAATTACAGGTCAATTGTAGAACAACACACAGAATTACATGTAAATAAAAATCAACACAGAATTACAGGTTAATAGTAAAATCAACAAAGCTTTTGCAGCAATGATGGTCTTTGGAAGTTTGCCTGTCTGTTCATTTCAATGACTAACGTGATAGTAAGATAAACGGACGAACGGACAATATGATTTCTCAATTATTTCCTGATGTATCCTTGGTTTGTCAAAATCAAATGCTTCAATTAAACTTTAAGTAGTTTTGTTTAAGTTTGAAAATATTTTTATTAAAACATACACACAATGAACTGAAATATTCGGACACGTATATGGTACATCTCAATGTGTAATTCTGACAGTATAATAAAGTAGGTTTCTCGTGTAAAATCAGAACACTTAGCAACACAATTGATATATTGCTTCACTAGGCAACATAATAAAATTAAATAATGCTCTAGTTACATTCAGGAAAATTTAAAATGTATTAAGTAATGCATAATGAGGCTTCAGAATATAAGCATTGTATTCAACTAATTTACCGCAAATTGTGGTTAGGTATGTACCACAGATATTAATAATGGTCATTATCATGTCACCTCAAACGATAAAGCCACAAAGATCTGTCTTGTGTATTTTAGTTACACATCAATGGATTTTTTTTACATTATTAAATGTTTGATACTTATGTTATGTGCAGAATTTTGAATTTTTACAAAAAGAAATATTCGAAATTCTGCACATTAAAAAATCAATGTTTCATAAAATTTAAGTGATAGAATATGCTTTCCTCGAAATTTTAAAATAAAACTCAAAATATAGATAACTAGAACAAATTTATTCACATTTTAATGCCAGGTTAATAGCATAATTTTTCATTTTAACCATACTTTTCACTTATCTGTCAGCTGAGACAAGTTTATCTTCACATGGTCATTAATTATTAATGCGTCATAAGCTTGAGATTTTCGTGAATAAACACGCCAATACCGAAAGGCTGTTTTATATAGCCAAATATTTGTTTATTTCGTGGCCTAAAACCAAACTAGTCACAAAGAACCTGTCATCTTCGATTAACAAGGCCTAGATATGTAAAGGTTATGTGATGACGAAATATCATGCTTTAGGCACGATAATTCTGCATTGTTCTTTATTTGTAACCGCCTAATATCCAATCCTACTTTGGATACATAATATTCAAAAAAAAAAAAAAATTTAATGATTTTCTTGAGGTGCTTTTTCTCGGATATTGCAGGTTTCAAATCGCAGTATAGCAACCTCGATTAAAAACAATTTTCATTGGTATAAAATCGTTCAACCGAATCTTATCTATATTTATGTAATAAGAATTTAAGCAGATTTCTAATTGCTGAGAAAAAGTAACCGAACCAACAAAAAATTTATACGTTCTGTTGTGTTGTTTATCTAGCCTAACCATTACAAAATAACAATCCGGAGTACAGCCTAGCCATTACAAAAAAAAAAAAAAAAAAAAAAAAAAAAAAAAAAAAAAACAAAACAAAACAAAACAAAAAAAAAACAACAAAAAACAAAAAAAACAAAAACAAAAAAAAAAAAAATCGGAGTACAGCCTAACCATTACAAAGAACAATTCGGAGTACAGCCTAACCATTACAAGAGAACAATTCGGAGTTCAGCCTAACCATTACAAAAAAACAATTCGGAGTTCAGCCTTACAATTACAAAACAAAAACAATTCGGAGTACAGCCTAACCATTACAAAGAACATTTCGGAGTTCAGCCTAACCATTACAAAAGAACAATTCGGTGAACAACCTAACCATTATTAAAGAACAATTCGGTGTACAACCTGACCATTACAAAAGAACATTTCGGAGTACAGCCTAACCACTACTAACAATTCTGAGTACAGCCTAACTATTACAAAAGAACGTTTCGGAGTTCAGCCTAACTGTTACAAAAGAACAATTCGGAGTATAGCCTAACAATTACTAGTACAAAAGAACAATTCGGAGTACAGCCTAACAACTACTTACAATTCTGAGTACAGCCTAACTATTACAAAAGAACATTTCGGAGTTCAGCCTAACCATTACAAAAGAACAATTTGGAGTACAGCCTAACTATTACAAAAAAAAAAAAAAACAATTTGATGTACAGCCTTACCATTACAAAAGAACAATTTGGAGTACGGCCTAACCATTACAAAAGAACAATTCGGAGTACAGCCTAACAACTACTAACAATTCTGAGTACAGCCTAACTAT
This sequence comes from Tegillarca granosa, assembly GCA_029721355.1. NCBI lineage: Eukaryota > Metazoa > Mollusca > Bivalvia > Arcoida > Arcidae > Tegillarca > Tegillarca granosa. Next base: position 50,301,375 of record CM056594.1, on the reverse strand, counting down.
TACAAAAGAACAATTTGGACTTCAGCCTAACCATCACAAAAGAACAATTTGGAGTACGGCCTAACCATTACAAAAGAACAATTTGGAGTACGGCCTAACCATTACAAAAGAACTATTCGGAGTTCAACCTAACAATTACAAAAGAACAATTCGGAGTACAGCCTAACAACTACTAACAATTCGGAGTACAGCCTAACAATTACAAAATAACAATTCGGAGTATAGCCTAACAATTACAAATGAACAATTCGGAGTACAGCCTAACAACTACTAACAATTCTGAGTACAGCTTAACTATTACAAAAGAACATTTCGGAGTTCAGCCTAACCATTACAAAAGAACAATTCTGAGTACAGCCTTACCACTACTAACAATTCTGAGTACAGCCTAACTATTACAAAAGAACATTTCGGAGTTCAGCCTAACCATTACAAAAGAACAATTTGGAGTACAGCCTAACCATAACAAAAAAAAACAATTCTGAGTACAGTCTAACCATTACAAAAGAACAATTTGGAGTACAGCCTAACTGTTACAAAAGAACAATTCGGAGTACAGCCTAACCATTACAAAAGAACAATGCGGAGTACAACCCAACCATTACAAAAGAACAATTTGAAGTACTTTTAGTTATACAATACATATCTATATTATATTTAAAACAGTGTAAAGGGTTATTAAGTTTTAAATAAATAAGACATAATAGGATTTAAATAGTAAAACAAACACGTTAATTCTAAACAATATTGTCAAACAGACTGGAACTAAATGTCGTATAAATATGAAACTGAAGATGAAATAAGGGCTCTTTTTTGTGATTTACAACTATAAATAGATAAATACACTTACAAAAACTTGCTACTACTATATAAATGACTTATTTAAATACACTTGTAATACATAAACCTAAATTACTTTTTTGTTAGCTATTGTTAGCTACATTTAATTCTTCCTAGTTTAAGTTAAAAAAAGGACCGGTTTTGTTGGAAAAGTATCTTTATCCTATAATCACTTGTGTGTTTTAGGAACCGCTTCTTAAATAGTAGGATGGTTTGGACCCACCGAAAAAAATCGAACATCTTGTTTATTATATTTTGTTTTAGTCAACAGTCTGGTTTTACAATTAATGATCTTAGTATATTTATCTTGTGTTGTTTCTGTTATTGGGTGGTGGTGATGGTTGTGGTGGTGGTGGGTGTTGATTGTAGTTGTGGTGGTGATGGTGGTGGTTGTGATGGTGATGGTGATTGTGTTGGTAGTGGTGGTGATGGTGGTGGTTGTGGTGGTGGTGGTGATGGTGGTTATGTTGGTAGTGGTGGTAGTGGGGTGGTGGTGGTTTTGGTGGTGGTGTTGTTGGTAGTAGTTGTGGTAGTGGTGGTGATGATTGTTGTGGTGGTGGTGATGGGGGTTGTGTTGGTAGTGGTGGTGGTGGTTTTGGTGGTGGTAATTATTGAGCAAAACCTAGATACATATTTGCATTTACAGTTTACTTTTTTATTTTAATCAAGACACAAATTTTAAGAAATGTATATTGGTTCATCGTGTACTAATATTGATTTATATACCTAATATTATTTATTATTATTATTATTATAATTATTATTATTATTATTTTACATCAAATAAAAATTAAGAAACCTGTATATCGGTGGAGAAATGCCCGTGATGAATTACTACCACACCACTGGATTTCATTTTGTCATTAGTGTTTATCAAACTTTTTATGTCATGGAAGTGTTAACATTGTTTTGTGTTTTGTGTCGTGTTCTATTTTTTTTCGGGGGGGGGGGTTCTGTTGGCTTTAAATTTCTATTAACTATTACATGTATACGTATGCTAAGAAAAATCTAGAAGAAAGCTAGGTCAAGCATAATATTTTAAGTCTGTTTGTAAATAAAAATTATTGTTACAGCCAAATTTCAATCAAAGGTTGCTTGTAAAATAAAGCAAATTTGGTAATACATGTATTATAACTAGCAAGTCGGAGTTGAATTTCTACTTTTTGTTAAAATTACATTTTGTTTCGAAGTGGTATTTGGAATTTTGTTTGACAATTTCTGTTCAATTGTTGTCAATTTGTAATTGTACTTTATAAACCAACTGCTTTCGGCTAGAAGAGAATACTTTCTCACCATAACTATGTATTCATTTCAAACATCAAAATTTTAAATTAGGTGTTGAAAAAAAACCGATATTGTTGACATGGCGATAAAGTTGAACACATCAAGAAAGTTTTCCTGCCTATAAAGTACTTTTTTTTAGTTTTTAATTAAACATACGCGCTTAATTTTCTTAGAAATTCAAGAGAAAATGAAACAAACGTCTAATCATTTATGTAGATTTTAAGCTTCTGTTCTAAATATAATGTATTAACACTGTTATCACAAAGCACTGAAAACATTCAAAATATCTGGTTTTTAAATCAATTGTTAAACCTCTTTTAAGTCTTAAATTTTTCATGCATTGTAATGATACAAACTTGGAATCAAATCTTCAATTTTAAGACAAAAAAGCTAAGCTTTAGACAAGATAAATATCTTAAACTATTAAAGAGCTCAGTTTTTAAATCAATTATTCTAAAAAGCTTTCTGCAATGCAATGGGAAAGATTCTAGTAATGGAATCATAAAGAGGAACTCACTACCCTGTATCATTACAGAAAATAAAAGTAAATTTATGAGCAGTAAAAACATCATATTACGACTGAGAGGTGACTGCTGTCAGTATAACTACAGACTATATGTAACGTAACAGAAGTAGCTATACAATGTTTTAAAAAGATAACCACAACGCTACAAAATCTCTGCTTAACACATATTAAACTTTTTTATTGTTTACTGTGAGTGATAACGATGGTGCTCCAGCCAAGTAAGAACATTTATAAATACAATACTTACTTTACTATCTTATAAATTTTATATCTTAAAATACTGGATAAAATCGCTATCAATTCTAATTTAGGATTTTTTGGCATTCTGGTGCCTCACTTCCTGAGGTATCAAAATGCCAGATTGTCAAGTTTATATTTATCAAACTTGTAAGTCAATGTTATTCCTTTCTAAAATAAATCTAGGAGAAATTTTTGTGCTTAAATAAATTGTTTTTTAAACGGAAACAGGAAAGGGAAGAAGTAAACTAATTAAATGAGATTGATCTTAAATAAGTACATGCAATTAAGATCCTGGAATTTCATAAATCAAAATCAAAAATGGGAAGTGAAAAAGAAAATGGCATACATGTAAAATAAAAGTAATAAATTAGGAAATTAAATGTCTATAGCCCCTCAATTAAGGTGATCAAGAATCTCACAATTCCAAGTATTCTCTTAGTCAATAATTCATTAATGATTAAGTCACAAAAGTACATTTAGATCACAATCACAATAAAACCAGATCAATGATATCAAACAAGATGATAAAGCAATAAGAATACGATATATATACTTTGTATATACTAAGTTCTAACAATTTATTTTCATATGAATTGTTTTCGGAATAATGTGTTAATGAATTCAAAATCTGAAATCCCATTTATATATTATAAAGAAACGACTGTATATTCAATAAAGAAAAGGTCAAGCGCTATTTTTTACCAATTATTATGAAACACAATTAATGAAGTGTAAAAGGAATCATCTTTTCCTTAAATCTTACCAGGTTTTATATTATCATGAATTTGGAATTTATTTATTTGAAAAAAATTGACCAAAAACACCGAATAAGATACAAAATTAAAACATCATTACAAGACCATTGAAGTATACATCAAACTGTAAACAACACTAATTATCGAAAGAAAATGTCGACTAGGATCCGGGTATGTCGGAGATGATTGAAAGGTTAAAAATGTAAAATGAATTAAAGCCGTAAATACACTATTATAACATGAATAAAAAGTAGAATGATAAGTTGTATTCCGGAAATCCTAGATATCACCAATCATCTACTTTTTCACATAACAGAGCAGAATAGGATAAGGACTAATTATAATAAAATTTATACATTTACATTTTTCATTTAAGTATTTTTCTCATAAGTTGGTTATATAAATCTACCATTCTATCATTTATACAAAATAATTAAACAATTACGCAAAACATTACAGAAAACACACTTACTAAAATTTAAAGTAATAATTGTAACGGTATGCCGTTACTGTATCTGTTGTGTCCAAACTGGGCCGAAAATGGACCGAATTGACCAGAACTAACAATAAAAAATCTTCGAACAAAAGTTAAACAAATAAATGAAGCGCAGTAATTTTTCAATTTCGAAATGTGCCTAGCAACACAGAAAAGATACATGCGTCGTCTAACTAGGGGGGGGGGGGGGTTAAGTCATTGTCTATTTGCGTGTGACATTGTGTTGTTTGCATGCATTTTTCGCGACAGATTGACGTAGTACTTTTATGAGAACTAGTAAATATACTTTCAAAATGACCGTTATGGTCAGATAAGCACTTAGTTTATTTTTGACTTTTTTGCATATGGGTGACGTCATTTACCTTAGATTTTGGTTTCTTTATACTCTATTTGTATGTAAACGAGAGACCGCGTCGCTCCGTTTTTCATTTTACAAAGTGTTTGAATATTAAACGCAATCGTTGTTTATATTATTGAATGAAATATAGTGAGTGATGTTTATTGTGGGTAAAATATAAATTTATCAAATATTTCAGTGATAACGGTAGGTAATGGATAATCTACAATATTGATGTTTGTTATATAAGATATAGATGTTTACATATTTACAAGTCGGGATAAGTAAACGATATAGCTACTTTCTATCAAGTACTCCCGTAAACAAACATACAGAGATTAAAGGACCTTTAAAACACACTATGTACTATTACATCTTAAATATTTTTATCAGGTTTGTTATTACTCGTCAATGATGCAAACTTGTGCTTTTTAGAAGCAACCAGTTTGTCATTCCTTTGGTGGAGGTCGGTGGTTTTCTCCCCATAGCCTGATTTCCTTCACCATCCAAAAACAGGCAGCATCGATATAAGTAAAGGAATGTTGATTTTGGTGTTAAAAACCATTACTCCACTCCATCCAGTCTCAACTTCAAATTATTATCGATAATGAAATAGAAAGTTCCTAAATGTGTTTTTAAAACAAGAACACCAATGTGATACTATTAGCTTATCATCTGTTGTTTGATTGGAGATGTTTAACTAGTCGGTCACCCTGAGACCTATGATAATATTTTGTCACGCATTTTTTTAAATCATCATTTTTTAAATATACAATTTTCCTTAACATGTGTGCTTCTCTGGTGTGTTATATTCTTCAAATTGATAGTTTATCTACATTTCGAACAGTTAGCTTAAATGTGGCTTTAATCTTAAAAATAAAATGTGAATCATTGAAATTGGAGAACTGAAATTTAATCAGACTACTCATGTTTATTTATATATAGTTTCTATTAATTCCAAAGAAAATAGTTATCTTTTTAGCATGATTGCTTCCAAGTAGAACTCATTGTTCATTACAAATGACTCTTCAATTTCCCCAGGTTCAGAAATCTTATAGTTAAATCAGGTTACATACATTATAAGTTTACGTGTTAATTTTTGTAACACGACGATTTAAGTGACCCAATAGTTCTAAAGCATGTAAAAAGATTGTTTTGTGTTAGTAATTATTAAGAAAAATAAGCTTTACCTTTTATTCTTCCTTACTAAATCCCTGTAATGTTACGAATTAAACTCCTTTTTCCGTATTAATTATTCAATTAATGGATGTCACATTATTAAGGTCACAGAGTTAAGTAGAGAAACACTAAAAGTCAATGAGACTGTTGTATTACTATCATCACATATATGTATAACTATAAATACAAAAACTGAGATTCAACCTGAGCCTAGAGGCAGTCGGTATCATCAGTGCGTGAAAGGTAAATAACCAAGGTAATACGAATAACAATTAAACCTGAAGCATATCGAGCAGTTGTTAATACACACCATATTGCAAAGTTTTTGTCAAGCTGTGAAGTTCCGCTTTCTCAACTTTAGCTCAATCGCCAGATGTTTGGATCAACAGTTGTTTATATCTTAATAAGCGTGTTCTTATATATATATATATATATATATATATATATATATATATATATATATATATATATATATATATATATATATATATAGTAACACATATATCTCTAAATTGATAAAGTTATGCTGTAAGAAATATTTGTGTTGATTCTTCGGGCGAAAATAAATTGAGACATTAGTTAAATGTTACAACCGTTTAGGAATTTAAGAACTTTATAATTTAAAGAATGTCCTTATGGTACAAAAGCTTTATTAAGGCTAACTTTTCCGATTGCTTCTCAAATTTATGCGTGTATTGCAAACACGACAAGCTCATCAAGATTGTGAAAGAATAACTTCGTTACAAGTACAGAAACTTCACACTTTATCAGGTATGTGTTGTAATGACCACTTTACATGTTATTGAAATCTTGACAAAATACTTGACATGAATTAAACTCAATGACTACCTGCATCCTGGATTTATGTCAAACCCTTGAGAAAAGAAAATTATTAAAACCAGTATCATCAGCAAGGCCGTGTCAGCAAATCTTTTAAACACGTATTAGAGCCACCAAACTGTTTTATTCCACTTTAAATAAGTTGAAGTAGGATTGGTCATAATAAAACCAAACTGCAAGACCTTATTGGAGAAAGAAGATGGCTTTTTAGCTGACCGTGACTTAGTTCTTTGTAATAGCGGCCTCTGGATGCTATCATTCATACATGATACATTTTACATGTACAGATAGAAACGTATAATGTACATGTATGAGAGATACGAAAGGCAGAGACTAGCGCTCAGAAGAATACTGTGGCTTTTTTGACATACTTTGTACTGTGGAATCATTTGAGTCTGTGGGGCTTGTTGTATTTTAACTGAAAATTAAATTTGCTAAGGAATATCGTGAGACTGCGCTTTGCAAAAAAAATAATCCCATCGCGAGTCAGTCTTTTTTTTCGTTAACATTTAATCTCTTACAGTTAAGCAATAACCGTGGTCGGTCATTTTTGTCCAGTATAATTTAAAACAACTTTTCTTGTCTTATTTTATTTTTAATATACAGCAAAATAAACTTATTAAAATTATTACTCGCCTTTAATGTTAAATACATTTCTGATATAAAACCCTGTATTACTTTGTCACTTATATGAATTACTCTGTACATTTTCTTATTGTTTATTATTTTTACGGATGATTTATATAGTAGTGTTCTATATAACAATACTTATATCTCGTTGTATAATTACTTTACGCCTGGTTTCTATTTATAGCCAACAGGAAATCCATTATTTAGTATATACATGTCACTGTAATCTATTGTTTCAAGGCTAAACACACACACACACACACACACACACACACACACACACAAATATATATATATGTATGTTTGTATGTATGTAGTAAAGTGTCAAAAAAAAATGAAGAGTAAAAGTAAAGGTTTTAGTATCTGACGTAGTCAGTGCTGCTAAAAGGTAAGCAAAAAAAAAACGCAGTTACACAAATATATACTTATGTAAATGTGTGTGAGTTAGTGAGTGAGTTATTGTTTAAAGTCGCATCGCCATTATTGTATTTCATTTAGGCCAGAATATGTTATAAACACATAATTAAATTGATGACGGAGAATTTAAACATGTAGTAATGAATTGGATATTTAAGTAATCGAAATGCAACCAAAATTTGAGACTTTATTTACAGGCATAATAAATGTTTTGTATGTCGAAAACAAACTGAAATTGATAACAAATTGGATATTTTTGTTTCTTAAAAATACTGGACAAGTTATTATAATGTTTATACATTTAGAAAAAATTGTTTACTTAGTTTTAGCAATGGTTATTAAAGTAGACCTTATTTGCTTTTCGGCTTTCTGTATAAATGTTCTACGACAAAATTGCCTTAGTAGAACTAGTTTGCATTTTAACAATGCAGTTTGTAATATTGCTTTTGCTCATATTTAAGTTTTATGTTTTCTGTAAAATAATTGAAAAATCAAGCAACTGTGCACAAAAAGCCCTTTAAACTCTTTCTTTAAAAATTTTTTTTTTCTGTGAAATTATCATTTTTTAATGAACTCATAATTATGTACTTGTGCGATAGTCTACAATTGTCTAAAATTTTAAAGCTGCATTAAGTTTTCCAAAGAAAAAATTAAAACGGTTCTAATCTAATTAATGGTGTTCCTATGAACAATGTTACATTTGGTTCAACGATAAAAGCTCGAATAAATACAGAAATTACAGTAATTATCTAGCGAGATGCAGCATATTAAAACATGGTTACGTCATCAAACCCGGGTCATTTGAACAAAACTTTAAAAACGGTGAATTACGATAAATTAAACACAGAACTTCATTGAATTTGTCATTTGTGACTCAGTAAGGGATACATAACACCATTATAAATACATCTGGATATTAATTAAGGACAATTACGCAATTTGTCATGTTTCACCTTCGATTCATGGGTTTTTCCCTACATCCGTGCGCATGGCTCCAAGCTCAGTATTACCTATCGTTTAACATTGACCAACCGGTCAGAGGATTTCGTTTATTTAGAGCTAAAAGAAATGAAATTTTAGAAAATGAATCTCACGGATCGTAGTTAGAGGATATCTATTTAAAAAAATATATTTGTAGAAAATAAAAAAAAATTCAGAAAATTGAAAAACTTAATGCAGCTTTAAAATGCTGACATATGTACTAGTATATACATTTTACACATCAAACACGTATCTAGTCAGTTTAATTAGTTGTTATACTTACACAACTATATATATAAATATATTATAAATAAGCCTATACCAGCTGTTTACTACTAAATAGATTTTCCTCCAGCTGAATCTAAAAAATATTCAATCTATACAGCAACAATATGTATGTCATTTGTCTGTGTTTTATGATTAATAGATTCTACTGTTCCCTTGGGGGTAGATCGGATTGATTGATATTTTACATTTTAAGATGGTCAAACTTTATTACTGTTTAAAGAATCGATGGTCATCGTTCTTTCTAATTGTACCACTGGCATGTAAAGCTTAGTTTTTCACTACATGAAATAAAACGATAAAATTGACAGCGGCTATGGCAGTGGTTGTGCAATTGTTCATTCTATTAAGTAAATTGCTGAATGCTCGAAGTGTAACATTCGTTTAGTCTTGCAGGCGAAAAAAAATTGATACTGTTGAACAGAGACTACAAATTATATAGAAACACAATCATTTTAAAGATATTATATCATAAATCAACCAGTTACACTTACATAAAATAAAAATCAATGTAATAAGGAAATCAGTGCATTTTAAGTATGCTCCAATGTAAGTGATTTACAAAAATGATTGTTCCTACGTTAAGTGGTAAAATGTTTAATGTAATTTAGCTGTAATGTTGAAGAACTCGTGTCTTTATACCAAAATCCATTAACTTAATTGTATGCAGTTTTGACAATGATTAAAAACTACATCTAAAAACTAAAAAGAGATAATAAAAACAAAGAACTTAACTGTGGCGCCAAATGACGTAACAACAGGCTTAATTAGAAATGATTGTTCCCATGGTTAAGTAGACTCTACTTTTATACCTTAAAGTAGCAATCTCTTTGATAATTTATTGAATATTATAACTTTTAACGATTTTAACCGCAAATAATAAAAAATGACATTTTCTTTAAAATTGGCAATTGAAATAATTTTCAAAACTACTTTAATCCAATGAACAGAGACATAACATTTGCTGTTTTGAGACGGTTTGTTAAGATTAAAATTAAAGGCAAACTATTGTATGAAATTTAAATTAATTAATAAATATTAACATACATCACATATTTCTGTCATTCTGAAATTAATTTGTCTTTTTCCTAGTTGATATAATTATTTTCAGTTTGTTGTTAATCACACACAGCTGTTTTGTGCTTTTGTTTGTGGTTGAAATTTATTACTTACTAAAATTTAAAAGCTAAATGACTGCATGGAATAAAGAGAGCAATATTACATTGAAAGGGAACTTCAGTTTATAAGCCGCAATTCAAAACAAGGAATTTGTTTTCCGACAAATTCTTTATACACAATTATTATATAATAAGCAACAAAGGTAATTACAACAAGTTTAAAAATGTTTTTGTAACATTTCCGTTGATAAAATAATTATTGCTTGTTGCTGTCATTTTCTAGATACCTACCAAACCATCGTCAGTTATGTAATTATTAAGCGAAACTTTTTTTTGTAATTTGGTGTTTACATGTTTAGACGTAATGGCGAAATATAATTATTATATATGTAAATCTGACAGTTATATCGGTATAACAAACACATAATGTCTATATCAGTCAAAGCGACTTAGACTAAAGGAGTGGGATTTGTACTTGTGTTTACAAATTATTGTCAATTATGACTAAAATGATAAAAAAATTTATCAGATGAAGTAATATTTCAACGGTTTGTCCAATTAAGTCAAACACCCTGCATAATATTGAAAAAAGATGAAAAAGTATTCGATTATAAAATAATAATGTAAAAACATGTTTTTGGTAGGGGACAGCTATAATCTAGTACCGGACAAACTTTGAACATCAGTCAATTCCATTTCCGGTAACTTTAGAAAAAAAAAACCACAAAACACATCACTGCGAACATCTGTCTTCCTGGGTGCAACATACTTAGCCTTTTTTATAATATTCAACAAGGTGCAAATCGCAATACAACTTTTTTAAAACCGACCTAAAATGGCAAACATCTTTCCTCAAGTGTAATTATTTTCCAAAAAGCACCAAAGTTCCGAACCGTTAGATCAATTAAAACATTTCGGTGAAATTTAATTTGTTCAGTAAAGGCATTTTAAAATTTTGGGTTTATTTATAATTTTACGCAACACGTCATTTTTCTCGATTTTTATGTCCCTTTTATCCGTGCTTGTTTCAATTCTACAGTTACTGCATGTAAACCAGACCTTCTTAATGCTATGACCGTTTAGAATCAAATAAAGTTCTTGATTTAGTTTTATTAGTATAATATGTCATTTACCCTTTGTCCTCAATGTAAATTATTATAATTATAATTGTGTCTATTATTATAATAATAATTATTATTATTATTATATATTAGTAGTAGTAGTAGTAGTAGTAGTAGTACTTAGTAGTAGTAGTAGTAGTAGTAGTAGTAGTGGTAGTAGTAGTAGTAGTTGTAGAAGGAGAAGGAAGAGGAGATAGAGTATATCTTACCTTGTTGAGTTACATCGGTAGAACGTTGTCCATTTACACCTATTTAAAAGTAAGATTACTATATTGACTGGATTCATGGCATGATTTCCCTTTAACGTGACTTATCTCTGTGTATATAATGGCATGAATTAACGTTCTTAGGTAGAGTGTAAAGACTTTATAGTGTAATGATACGACTATAATACAACATCAACCAAACTATTAAATTAGACAGAAGGTAGACAGGATTCATAAAATATAAATGCTTTAACGATATATTATAAACGTTTCATTTGAAAAAATTGTCAGACAATAATTTTACGCCGACGTTTTTTGAAGTTATTTTGTTATAAATCATGTGTAGATATTCACAAATGCTTATTTTGAGCAATAAAATGTATCTTATTACTACATTTTATTTGTAGTAGTAGTAAATAACAACTTATATATTTTATAGTACTTTTTAAAATTTTATGTTTCTCTTAGAAGTCGATATTTTTTGTTGTTTCGATTTTGTTTCTTTTCTGATAGAGATATTTATGAAGTTGTAAATGCATACAAAATTAATCTAACAAATGAAGCATGTAGATATATTTGAATCTGTTATAAAGATTGTCATCAACTGGTATGAATGTTACTAGTAATGTCACCAATAGTTATGACTGTCACTTATGTTCTATTTGTAAACGAAAGTTGTACATATCACAAACAACCTCTCAGGACACAAATGAATACTACAAAAGCAGACGATGCAATAAGCTTATGTGCGATAATGGAATTTATACATAGAAAACAAAATGTGTTTGGGAAAAATTAAGTATGGCCCGCATTTGTTTCCAACTTTATATTAATGTTTTCGTCTATACTCCTATATACATGCACAAAGATTGATTAATGAAAGTTTATTAAGGCTGTCAAATCCCACAAAAGTAAATGTTTCATTTAGTGAACTATGTAGTTATTATAGACGGACAAAAACTAAAGATAAAAAAAATAAAAACTAAAGTACACTTACGCCTCGTGGAAACTAGTTATAAAATTAACCTTACTAAAGCAGTTAAAACTGATTGAAAACGAATAGTCACTTTGTTGTATTAACTTAACAAGGAATTCTTAAAATGTGTCAGAGAATGTGGTGTTAAAGTGAAATAAGGATCGCCGAGTGTGACGACAGAATCCTATCGAGACAGAGCTGCGAGATGGGGGTATAAGACCATACAGATGGCATGTTCACAAGAGACCACTATGCAAGATAAAAGACTACAGTTGGCGACTAAAGCATGAAAGACAATTGGTCAAAAACATAACATATTTGTGCAATATAATTATCTACTCTTGTGGAAATGTTAGAATCATTCCGGCCCTATATCAGGTATTTATTTCCAATCGCTAGACATGTCTATGACCATTTTCAATTCGAGAATTCCATACAAGAGTGTTCTGTAGTAAATAATCTTCTTACTTCAGATATTTTGTTGCTTAAAGATCTATGTCTGTTTTCCTATTGCCAACTAAATTAATGTAGATGAAGCAGTTGTCTTGCTAAAATATCAAGAATTTATTAATTCGATAATGTGCTCCAAAAATAATTACACAAAAAGACTGAAAGGATAATACTGAGTTTTTGTTTTGCAATTGTAGAAACAAAAAAGTACATGTTTGTTTTGTATATATGCAGTAAGATTGATTAATGAAACCTATTGAGGCAGATTATCAATACACCCAAATAACACAAATGTTTGGTGTTGAATGAATTCTCATTCAGATGTTATATATTGAAGAAAACCCGAGTTAAGTCAGCACAAGAATTATGTGAATAGTTTGGCAAGTATAATCTGTTGCACTTTTTAAAGACATTTTTGCGTAATATCGATTGCACGTTGGTGTGTTTCGATGCACTTGGCGTGTTTAGATGCTCGTTGTTGTATTTGGATGTTCTGCACGTAGGCTTATTTTCAATGCACATCGGTGTTTTTTAATGCTTTCCATGTTGCGTGTTTCTGTGTTTTGTAAAACCAAGGCGTGTGTTGCCCGCTGTTTGTACGTTTGCGTGTTTGTTGTTTTACTATTTGGCTTGTCTTCAATAATGGCAGTTTGTTTCACTGAACGTTGACCTGTTTTTATGAATGTTTCTCCTTGATGTTTTTGACGTGTTTAATGCCTTGCGCGTTGGCATGTTTTGCACGTTGTCGTTAACGTGTTTTGATGCAAGCTGATGTCTTTTTTAATGATTTGCCCGACGGCGTAATTTCATGTCAGTTCATTATTTTCGAGTTACGATCCACCTTGGTGTATTTTAATTTAACTTGATTTTTTTTACTCATCTAGACTTCTTGTCATTGATTCCAATGCCTATTGAAAGTCGTTGGTTGTATAATCAGCGACCTATGTATATATCATGTGTTTTTATTTCTTTTCTTTCACTCGTGTGGTTTATATTATTGGTAACTATATAAATGGAGAATTTAAAAAAAGGCATTTGAATTTTTTTTCAACTTTTTTGCCTACAAAAAACACAATTTCCTTTTCTTATTTATTAAGTTAGAAATGATTGATGAAACTGTTAGTAGCAGTTCATTTGTAATTATCCACGATGTTTATACTGTTATATACTGCAAAAGATTGAAAGATTACAACAAATCCTCCAGAACATTTTCTGTCAAAAATTATTTTTCTTTAGTCTGGTAAACATATAGTTAAATGATGAACTTGTTAGGGCAGGTTCATTAATACTATCCAGCTGTCAAATTCTACGTTATGTAAAAAACTTAACTAATGCTAATTTTGACGTTAGAGGAAAACTTGTGATTAGAGAATAAAAATTACGTAAACCAAAACTATTTGAAAGTAATTAACTTATCTCAAAAGATTTTAAAAACAGTTGGCAAGGTAGCAGTCAAAGTATGTTTTAATATATATTTGAAAGTAATTGAAGGCGTGTGTTATATGGACCGCACGTAGGAGGTGTAAGATGCATAATATCATAGACTTGTCGGTGATGTCTCACAATAAATTGCATACCTTTTTGCATTCAACGTCGAAAAAGATTTCTGTAAGGATAGTCCGTTTATACCTCCTTTCAAAATGGGTTTTAACTGTATCTGGTGGTCCTAACTGTTTCTCAGTAAATTTATTCACATAATAACTTTATTAATTAAAGCATCATGCCCTTGAGGGTTTAACAAAAATTTCTTTTCAAAGTACATTTGTATAATGTTACATATCTGTGAACTAAAAAAATTGTAAATTGAATGGTCATAATTATCATTATTTATTTATTTATTTATTCTGGAGTATAGAGGGGAGAGTATATCATGTATATGTAAAAGTAAACTACAAGTATCTAATACAATATTCATTTTTACTTTTATGAACCAATCATAAGGCGTAAGTTAATTAAGAATATGGAAATATATGATTATTTTATATCTAGAAAGGAAAACATTTGAACCTGTTCTTATTAGTCATATCAAAAATTTCAATTACAACCCTTATGTTAATGTTTTGCCAATATTTTGTAAACGGTTCTATAAAAGAAGCTATGAAATGTAAACACTCGTTAAAGTACAATGAAAAATAATGATCCACGTGATAAACAGAAACATATTTAGTTAGCTGGAGCACAATTAAATTATTCCATTAACGTTTATTAACATACCATTCTTAAGAGCTATATATAATTTTGCATTAAGGTGATATTCATGTCTTACTAAAGTTGAAAGGGTATGAAATAAACATTCTTTACATAATTTTGAGGTGTGTGTGTGTGTGTGTGTGTGTGTGTGTGTGTAATATTTTCCATTCGAAATAGGCAGTCTATTATGCTAATAACAGCTTAATATACAATAAATACAAAGATCTTCCAAAATGGTGTAAAAGTAAGCCAACTAGTAAGACAGGTACAGTATCTTTACCGCTTTCATCCGGGTAAGTTTGCCACCAAATGAAGTCATTACATTGTATGGAAAAGGTTGTGTTGAGTTTCTGTACTCAAGTCAAAAATCTAGAGGAGAAAATTAAGTATTTGAAACAATTTATCGTGGTTTTTGAAATGTAACATATTTCAAGTACGAATTATCTAATAACTGTTATATAATCAATTCAAAAAGTGCACAACTTAGCTTTTATTATAAAACTACTTTACAACATTGCATGATACTGCGGCAAGCAAACAATAGCATGCATAATAACTGAGATTCCTATAAGATAAAAACCTAATTAATCAATAAGTTGATAGAAAAGGGTGTAAATATGATATTTATCTATGAATAAATCATATTTAATATATATGTTGTCTCAGTTTACACGTTAATATCGGGAAATTTGCACATTAAAATTTCCTGATATTGACAAATTCCACACAAAGGCATCAGATTACAACACAGAGTATTGTGACACTTTTTAAATTCTTCCTATGGTTTGTGTTACCTAGAACTGCTCATACCGGATGTCGGTGAGTTATGGATTTCTGGGTATTGGTACTGGTATCAGACTTACACTTCTAGTTAATTATTAGATATCGACGTTATGATACGTGTTCTCGAAAAGCCATACCAATCCTTGTCATGGCGGATATTCTGCACAGAGCCGTTGTTTTTCTGTTACGTTCGTTTATGCTTATTTATTTATTTATTTATTTATTTATTTATTTATTTATTTATTTATTATTTATAACGTAACACCAATTTGAAGTTGAAGTGCTAAAAATATATTACCCATCAGAAAGTTAACATCACCAATAATATATATCTTTCAAGTACATAAATTGCTCAAGTATGGTGGCTTATTTCTGACATCGACTTGTCAAGATATTAAGTCGACTAAAATTATGTCGATGTCAGAAATAAGCCACCATACTCAAGTGATGTTAGTTTATCGATTGCAATTTTGTTCTAAGATTTGTTTTAAACGGCACTAAAGCATTTATATATAGTATTGTATAAACTAAACCAGACACAAATTACAAAATCTAGAATTTTTTGGATAATTCTCTCGTGTTTAAAACTCAGCTGTGTAATTCAGTGTATTTTGAGAAAAAAATGTGTTGTATTTTTTAAATCCAATCTTAATCTAAAAACCTTTAAACCACCAATCAATCTGAGATAATATATCTAATGCCAAATCCAAATATTTGTATTTATGCCAGTTAAAGTTTTTAATTATAACAAATTGTTTATAAGCCAATAGACTTTATATATATTTTTCATTGTAAACATGATAGAAGACAACAAATGTCAGTTTAATTTAATCATTAATTATCTTGCACTTGTGTTTATCGAAAATTGTAGAAAACATTTAAGGTATGAGAAAATGGTCAAACCTTGGCGTGCTGGGTGATGTTTTGTAGAGAAGGAGACTGTCTCAAATCTTTATACCAGGCTTTTTAAATAATACAATTTTTTATTTATGTATTTATTTATTTATTTTTTTTGAGAATATCTTTTAGAAATATTATTCTAATAATTTTAAATAATAGCCTCCGATTTGAATACCAAGTTTTTTAGTCTCTGTCTTTAATTCTTTATACATGAGACGTGATTGAAACATTCCATTTTAAAAAAAAAGATGTGTGTGAGTTTTTGAAACAGTAGATGTAAAACTCTTTATATGATATTTGGCCTATTGACATTAAAGTTTTAAAACAATGTTCCGAATATACATATTTCTGATTTTCTGATTTGCTCTCCTTGTCTTTTTTCGTTAACTCGTATTGTTACCTGTTTTGATTGTGTTGAATGTGTCAAAGTTATGTTTCTCACTCACATGTGTATATGATATAAAACAATTAACTACCATCCTGTATATAAAGATTTGATTCTTCTAACAAGTGTCGTGTGCAAAAACAATAACCTTACACGCAAATATGAAAGTAAAAGATATGAAATTGATACTAGTATGACGGATTGCTTGCTTACAACTTTGAATAATTTATAACAGTCGTGATTTTTGTGTGATTAGCAGTTAATCACATTGGCAAAGAAGTAGACAAAAATAATCTCGTTGTGAACTTTAATAATTTTATATCAGACATATCACGAAACTATAAAAGGTATCATGATAATAAAATCTGTAATTAATCGGCAGTTAATAAATACTTAAACTGAGATATACTGAAAAATAAACCAGCCATATATTCTACGATTAAATCAGTAAAAATTATCTTGTCACTTAGCTGTTATCATCACTACTACTTTCAACACCATCATTGTCGTTATTCTCTTAATACTCATAATAAACAAGAAAGAATGTTTCATAACTTTTGGTGAAAGTTTTAAAATGTTTCAAAAACTATGAAAAGTGAAAGTGCAAACTGCGAAAGCAAAACAAACATGTAATGAAAACATTGATTGGATATAAGTTTTGATTCTAAAGTCTTAATTGTTTTAACTTAAATTGCTTTAAGGACTTTTAATCTACATCTACATATTTATATTTTTTAAGTATACTGAAGAACAACAAAATCAGACGGGAAAAATATCAGTTTTCATATTATAAAATATTTTATCAAAATTCCGTGGGAAAAAGAAAGAGAAAGAAAGAAAAGAAAATCAAAATGTCTAACGAATACACAGGTCTAATTAAATAGCACAAATAATACATTCCTTGACAATATCGATATTTATTTTCTATTACAGAACAGACTTAACACATAAATTGGACGTATTTTATGTCTTCTTGCTGCGCCCGAATACGCGTTAACGTGTTTTATCGACAATTAACGCGCTATCAGCTAAAATGCACTCTCTGTAGCTTTAAATGCTTAATCCTGTGATTTGTGACAAATTCACGGGGTGAAAATGGTATTTGAATTAGCGTTCCTAAAACAATAAAATTAGATAAACAGACTGTAAAGTGGAATAATAAAATCATATATAAATTTGGAATGATGTAGTAATGTTGTGTGGGGAATATGAAGGCGTAGTATGAAATGTTAGACATATAAGGAGAAATTAAGTCGAAAACGGGTCGGTTTGCTAAATGTTAAGTTGTTAAATGTAGCACCAGTACGATCACGCCAAGAGTAAGTTTATTAATCTTTCAGGATTAAACAAGTTCATGTAGTGTGAGACTGTTTAGCAGTCTGTCTTGAAATGGCGCTAAATCAGGACAAGTTTAACCATAAAAGCTATCAACTTGATAATGTTATGTTGATATGTTTTGATTTCTGTATTCGTGATAATCAATGATTAAAATAATCAAGCTTCCAATAACTGGCCTTTTCATTAGCAAAGTCCATCTTTCAAATTTTTTAAAGAATTTATTAAAATCTACAAATTTTGCATTTTTATTTTTTACCGCTTGCCTTTCTTCATGAATCTGTATATTATAATAAAAACAAAAAAAAAGTAACTGAAAAAAATTGCACATGTCAACACCAAACAATAAACACTTAAACGGCAAAACAATAAACACTTAAACGGCAAAACAATAAACACAAAAAACGGCAAAAAATAAACATATCGATTTTTAAACAGATTAAAATCAATACTAATTGTGCATGTCTGATAATTTCATAGAAATGATGCAATGTATTGTCCAATCTGCATATTTCCTTGGGGAGAATGAATTTTTTTTTAATTATGACAAGAGGGCTAACTTGATCGAACATTTAAAAGTTATTAATATGCAATGATTTTATTGACAAGTTTGTAAGATTTTTATCAAACTCGATGTAATATCCTAATTGGCACATGCGCTCAATTTACCCTTAACGACGAGCTTCATTTATTGTTTACAATTGATTCAACTCCAACAATGCACTTCGTTTATTTGAAATTTAGATAAAATTCTAGATCTTTTGTATTTGAACATTTTTTTTTCATTTTAAACTCCATTTATAATTCATTTTATAATGAGAAATAAGTCAATCCAGAAAAATAATTTAAATATTTTCCACACATAATACAAATAAAAATCGTATAAAATGAATGAACAAAATTTGAAAAAAGGCTTTATTTAAGCTTTAATTTAAGGACATCGGCGATAAATCAATTACAAAAATAACAACATTTAAGCACGAAATCAGCATGAATGTCTATCACATACAATGTGGCCAGAAAGTTTTATTTTAGAGAACACGATAGTGAATTCAGTATCATGTATTCAATTTGATTGACAGACCTCAAAGAGAGGCATATTTTCGGTATTGTCTATATAAGGCTAACATAAATACAATGATCTTTGAGCTTTGCATTTGTCAAGAATAGTTGCAGTATGTCTGATAAGGTCCAAAGAAGTGTGCGAAATTACTACGGGCCCGATGGCTATTTCTGCTCTGGTCACCAACTTCATAGAGTTCCAAATCCGGTTGGCTCTTCTTGTAACCAGCGGTTCCCCTATAAATGTGGAATTTTCCTCAAGTAGCCTAAATTCGTAGGAGTTTGTTTCAGTATAATATTAAGAAATCTACATTAATGAACAATACTTTTCACTAGTGCAACAGACAACAGACAATACATACAGTATAGTTAATATGAGATTTAATTGGAAAATTAAAGAGACACGCAAATTTTCATATTTCAGGGCCAATAACTTTTCATTTAGGCTATCGAATTTTAAAAGTTAAGGGCGTTGTTGCCCTCATGTCTTTCTAGCTTATTTCATACACTTGTCCAAAACAATAACTAGCAGTGGTTAATACAGTTGTCATGTGCAGAATATTTTGAAATTTTGAATATTTTCTTTTTGAAAAAAATTAAATTTACGAAAAAGGAAAAATCCGAGAAACTGCGCTTTATTCTCTAACAACAAAGCCATCTTAGGAGAATTCTTAACTTCTGGTTTTAAGGATTATAGTATTCACATTTAAGCTTGTTTTTCAAATATATCTTGCCCTCATGCATACTCTAAATTACGTTTTCTTTCGTGTGACTACATCAATGTTTTTGGCTTATGGCTGATAAGAGTTTGTAATAATTCAAATCGGCACAAAAAGTTGAAAAAGAAATGAAACACATTAAAAAGAAAATCAAGAGTTGGCTTATAATGCAAAACATAAAGGCCTAATTTCAAATCTATGATAAGAAAACCAAAAAAAAGTTCGTTTCCTTTATCATATTTGCATAGATAGACAAAAACAAATAATAAATAAATCTTTATGGAATAAAATTGCGTGTTTGAATAATCAAAACGAGAATTCATAATCGGACATCGAGAAGTTGGAACAATAAGACGCCAATTCTGATAATCATTCAATTCTGCAGAGACTAACAATAGTCTTTGTTTGTTAAAGTTAACAATAGGTCGAGAACTAACCAGTAGATGACAAATTTCCCAAGTGGTCTTGGTAAGTATTCTCTAAAATTTAATAAACTGTCATAGAACCTAAACATAAGGTTTTCAATTTTAGAAGTAGTTATCTTAAAACAATGGGTCTCGTTGGTAATTTCTCGCTGATCAATTAATGGTAATTTGACTGGCCTCTAATTAATAGTTTAATTGAATATTTTCTTCTTTCTTTTTTGTTTTAACTGCCTAACAACATGCATCCGGGAATACGATTCATTTAACATGAAATGAAGTAAATTGTTCAAGAAAAAACACTCGACTGAAAACAGATAAGTTAATCTTGTAGTGAGAAAAATGTAAACACAAGACCTAGACTTTTGTAGATAAAACAGCATGTTAGTAATTCTAAAAAGTTTTAAAAGGAATATAACAAAAACGGAAAATTTAAAAATAAAAAGTATATAGACAAAATAAAACAGAAACTACATTTTACAGATATTAATAAATTTACACTAAGAGAAACACGTAAAGCAATGAAATGAGCATAATACACTTGATTGTAGGTACTATATAAAGACGAATTATTGTTATGAAAGCAAAATTAAAATTAATTAAAAGTCAAAGAAACATTATAAAGCTTCTGAAAAAAAAACTAAAACAAATATAAAACAAAAATAACTACATAACATATATAAAAAAAAACAAAGTCGTAACAGAATGATAATAAAACGTAGCCGTAACAGGATGATAATTAAACGTCGTAGTTGTACGGAATGACAATAAAACGTTGTCGTAACAGAATAATAATTAAACATTGTCGTAACAGAATGATAATAAAACGTAGTCGTAACAGGATGATAATTAAACATGGTCGTAACTGAAGGATAATTAAACGTAGTCGTAACAGAATGATAATTGAACATAGTCGTAACAGGATGATAATTAAACATGGTCGTAACTGAAGGATAATTAAACATAGTCGTAACAGGATGATAATTAAACATGGTCGTAACTGAAGGATAATTAAACGTAGTCGTCACAGAATGATAATTAAACGTAGTCGTATCAGAATGATAATTAAACGTAGTTGTACGGAATGACAATAAAACGTAGTTGTACGGAATGACAATAAAACGTAGTTATAACAGAATGATAATTAAACATGGTCGTAACAGAATGATAATTAAACATGGACGTAACTGAAGGATAATTAAACATGGTCGTAACTGAAGGATAATTAAACGTAGTCGTAACAAAATATAATTAAACGTAGTCGTAACAGAATGATAATTAAACGTAGTCGAAACAGAATGATAATTAAACGTAGTCGTAACAGAATGATAATTAAATACAGTCGTAACAGAATGATTATTAAATACAGTCGTAACAGAATGATAAATACAGTCGTAAAAGATTTATAATTAAACGTAGTCGTAACTGAATGATAATTAAACGTAGTCGTAACAAAATGATTATTAAACGTAGTCGTAACAGATTTATAATTAAACATAGTCGTAACAGATTTATAATTAAACGTAGTCGTAACAGAATGATAATTAAACATAGTCGTAACAGATTTATAATTAAACATAGTCGTAACAGATTTATAATTAAACATAGTCATAACAGAATGAGAATTAAACGTAGGCGTAACAAAATGATAATTAAACGTAGTCGTATCAGAATGATAATTAAACGTAGTTGTACGGAATGACAATAAAACGTAGTTGTACGGAATGACAATAAAACGCAGTTATAACAGAATGATAATTAAACATGGTCGTAACAGAATGATAATTAAACATGGTCGTAACTGAAGGATAATTAAACATGGTCGTAACTGAAGGATAATTAAACGTAGTCGTAACAAAATATAATTAAACGTAGTCGTAACAGAATGATAATTAAACGTAGTCGAAACAGAATGATAATTAAACGTAGTCGTAACAGAATGATAATTAAATACAGTCGTAACAGAATGATAATTAAATACAGTCGTAACAGAATGATAAATACAGTCGTAACAGATTTATAATTAAACGTAGTCGTAACTGAATGATAATTAAACGTAGTCGTAACAAAATGATTATTAAACGTAGTCGTAACAGATTTATAATTAAACATAGTCGTAACAGATTTATAATTAAACGTAGTCGTAACAGAATGATAATTAAACATAGTCGTAACAGAATGATAATTAAACATGGTCGTAACTGAAGGATAATTAAACGTAGTCGTAACAGGATGATAATTAAACATGGTCGTAACTGAAGGATAATTAAACGTAGTCGTCACAGAATGATAATTAAACGTAGTCGTATCAGAATGATAATTAAACGTAGTTGTACGGAATGACAATAAAACGTAGTTGTACGGAATGACAATAAAACGTAGTTATAACAGAATGATAATTAAACATGGTCGTAACAGAATGATAATTAAACATGGTCGTAACTGAAGGATAATTAAACATGGTCGTAACTGAAGGATAATTAAACGTAGTTGTAACAAAATATAATTAAACGTAGTCGTAACAGAATGATAATTAAACGTAGTCGTAACAGAATGATAATTAAACGTTGTCGTAACAGAATGATAATTAAATACAGTCGTAACAGAATGATTATTAAATACAGTCGTAACAGAATGATAAATACAGTCGTAACAGATTTATAATTAAACGTAGTCGTAACTGAATGATAATTAAACGTAGTCGTAACAAAATGATTATTAAACGTAGTCGTAACAGATTTATAATTAAACATAGTCGTAACAGATTTATAATTAAACGTAGTCGTAACAGAATGATAATTAAACATAGTCGTAACAGATTTATAATTAAACATAGTCGTAACAGATTTATAATTAAACATAGTCATAACAGAATGAGAATTAAACGTAGGCGTAACAAAATGATAATTAAACGTAGTCGTAACAGAATTATTATTAAACATGGTCGTAACTGAAGGATAATTAAACGTAGTCGTAACAGAATGTTAATAAAACGTAGTCGTAACAGAATGGTAATTAAACGTAGTCGTAACAGAATGGTAATAAAACGTAGTTGTAACAGATTGATAATTAAACGTAGTCGTAACAGAATGGTAATTAAACATGGTCGTAACAGAATGATAATTAAACGTAGTCGTAACAGAATGGTAAATAAACGTAGTCGTAACAGAATGATAATTAAACGTAGTCGTAACAGAATGGTAATTAAACGTAGTCCTAACAGAATGATAATTAAACGTAGTCGTAACAGAATGGTAATTAAACGTAGTCGTAACAGAATGATAATTAAACGTAGTCGTAACAGAATGGTAATTAAACGTAGTCCTAACAGAATGGTAATTAAACATAGTCGTAACAGAATGGTAACTAAACGTAGTCGTAACAGAATTGTAATTAAACGTAGTCGTAACAGAATGGTAACTAAAGGAAGTTTTAACAGAATGGTAATTAAACGTAGTTGTAACAGAATAGTACTTAAACATTGTCGTAACAGAATGGTAACTAAACATAGTCGTAACAGAATGGTAATTAAACATAGTCGTAACAGAATGGTAACTAAACGTAGTCGTAACAGAATGGTAACTAAACGTAGTCGTAACAGAATGGTAATTAAACATAGTCGTAACAGAATGGTAATTAAACGTAGTCGTAACAGAATGGTAATAAAACGTAGTTGTAACAGAATGGTAATTAAACGTAGTCGTAACAGAATGATAATTAAACGTAGTTGTAACAGAATGGTAACTAAACGTAGTCATAACAGAATGGTAACTAAACGTAGTCGTAACAGAATGGTAATTAAACAAAGTCGTAACAGAATGGTAATTAAACGTAGTCGTAACAGAATGGTAATAAAACGTAGTTGTAACACAATGGTAATTAAACGTAGTCGTAACAGAATGATAATTAAACGTAGTTGTAACAGAATGGTAAATAAACGTAGTCGTAATAGAATGGTAAAAAAACGTAGTCGTAACAGAATGGTAAATAAACGTAGTCGTAACAGAATGGTAATTAAACATAGTCGTAACAGAATGGTAACTAAACGTAGTCGTAACAGAATGGTTATTAAACATAGTCGTAACAGAATGGTAACTAAACGTAGTTGTAACAGAGGAGTACTTAAACATTATCGTAACAGAATGGTAACTAAACATAGTCGTAACAGAATGGTAACTAAACGTAGTTGTAACAGAATAGTACTTAAATATTGTCGTTACAGAATGGTAACTAAACGTAGTCGTAACAGAATGGTAAATAAACGTAGTCGTAACACAATGGTAATTAAACATAGTCGTAACAGAATGGTAACTAAACGTAGTTGTAACAGAATAGTACTTAAATATTGTCGTTACAGAATGGTAACTAAACGTAGTCGTAACTGAATGATAATTAAACGTAGTCGTAACACAATGGTAATTAAACATAGTCGTAACAGAATGGTAACTAAACGTAGTCGTAACAGAATGGTACTTAAACATTGTGGTAACAGAATGGTAACTAAACGTAGCCGTAACAGAATGGTAACTAAACGTAGTTGTAACAGAATATTACTTAAACATTAGTCGTAACAGAATGGTAATTAAACGCAGTCGTAACAGAATGGTAATTAAACATAGTCGTAACAGAATGGTAATTAAACGTAGTCGTAACAGAATGGTAATTAAACATAGTCGTAACAGAATGGTAACTAAACGTAGTCGTAACAGAATGGTAATTAAACATAGTCGTAACAGAATGGTAAATAAACGTAGTTGTAACAGAATAGTACTTAAATATTGTCGTTACAGAATGGTAACTAAACGTAGTCGTAACAGAATGGTAAATAAACGTAGTCGTAACACAATGGTAATTAAACATAGTCGTAACAGAATGGTAACTAAACGTAGTCGTAACAGAATAGTACTTAAACATTGTGGTAACAGAATGGTAACTAAACGTAGTCGTAACAGAATGGTAACTAAACGTAGTCGTAACAGAATGGTAATTAAACATAGTCGTAACAGAATGGTAATTAAACGTAGTTGTAACAGAATAATACTTAAACATTGTCGTAACAGAATGGTAACTAAACATAGTCGTAACATAATGGTAATTAAACATAGTCGTAACAGAATGGTAACTAAACGTAGTCGTAACAGAATGGTAACTAAACATAGTCGTAACAGAATGGTAATTAAACATAGTCGTAACAGAATGGTAATTAAACGTAGTCGGAACAGAATTGTAATAAAACGTAGTTGTAACAGAATGGTAATTAAACGTAGTCGTAACAGAATGGTAATTAAACGTAGTTGTAACAGAATGATAATTAAACGTAGTTGTAACAGAATGGTAAATAAACGTAGTTGTAACAGAATGATAATTAAACGTAGTTGTAACAGAATGATAATTAAACGTAGTCGTAACAGAATGGTAATTAAACGTAGTCGTAACAGAATGGTAAATAAACGTAGTTGTAACAGAATGATAATTAAACGTAGTTGTAACAGAATGATAATTAAACGTAGTTGTAACAGAATGATAATTAAACGTAGTCGTAACAGAATGGTAAATAAACGTAGTTGTAACAGAATGATAATTAAACGTAGTTGTAACAGAATGATAACTAATCGTAGTCGTAACAGAATGATAAATAAACGTAGTCGTAACAGAATGGTAATTAAACGTAGTTGTAACAGAATGATAATAAAACGTAGTCGTAACAGAATGGTAATTAAACGTAGTTGTAACAGAATGGTAAATAAACGTAGTCGTAACAGAATGATAATTAAACGTAGTTGTAACAGAATGGTAAATAAACGTAGTCGTAACAGAATGATAATTAAACGTAGTTGTAACAGAATGATAATTAAACGTAGTTGTAACAAAATGGTAATAAAACGTAGTTGTAACAGAATGGTAAATAAACGTAGTCGTAACAGAATGGTAATTAAACGTAGTTGTAACAGAATGGTAAATAAACGTAGTCGTAACAGAATGGTAACTAAACGTAGTCGTAACAGAATGGTAATTAAACATAGTCGTAACAGAATGATAATTAAACGTAGTTGTAACAGAATGATAATTAAACGTAGTCGTAACAGAATGGTAATTAAACGTAGTTGTAACAGAATGGTAAATAAACGTAGTCGTAACAGAATGATAATTAAACGTAGTTGTAACAGAATGATAATTAAAGGTAGTTGTAACAGAATGGTAAATAAACGTAGTCGTAACAGAATGATAATTAAACGTAGTTGTAACAGAATGATAATTAAACGTAGTCGTAACAGAATGGTAATTAAACGTAGTCGTAACAGAATGGTAAATAAACGTAGTTGTAACAGAATGATAATTAAACGTAGTTGTAACAGAATGATAATTAAACGTAGTTGTAACAGAATGATAATTAAACGTAGTCGTAACAGAATGGTAAATAAACGTAGTTGTAACAGAATGATAATTAAACGTAGTTGTAACAGAATGATAACTAAACGTAGTCGTAACATAATGGTAAATAAACGTAGTCGTTACAGAATGGTAATTAAACGTAGTTGTAACAGAATGATAATAAAACGTAGTCGTAACAGAATGGTAATTAAACGTAGTTGTAACAGAATGGTAAATAAACGTAGTCGTAACAAAATGATAATTAAACGTAGTTGTAACTGAATGGTAAATAAACGTAGTCGTAACAGAATGGTAATAAAACGTAGTCGTAACAAAATGATAATTAAACGTAGTCCTAACAGAATGATAATCAAACGTAGTTGTAACAGAATGATAATTAAACGTAGTCGTAACACAATGGTAATTTAACGTAGTCTTAACACAATGGTAATTAAACATAGTCGTAACAGAATTGTTAAACGTAGTCGTAACAGGATGATAATTAAACCTAGTCGTAACAGAATGACAATAAAACGTAGTCGTAACAGGATTATAACAAAACATAGTCGTAACAGAATGGTAATTAAAGATAGTTGTAACAGAATGATAATTAAACGTAGTCGTAACAGAATGGTAATTAAACGTAGTCGTAACAGAATGGTAATTAAACATAGTCGTAACAGAATGATAATTAAACGTAGTCGTAACAGAATGGTAATTAAACATAGTCATAACAGAATGATAATTAAACATGGTCGTAACAGAATGATAATTAAACATGGTCGTTACAGAATGATAATTAAACATGGTCGTAACAGAATAATAATTGAACATGGTCGTAACAGAATGATAATTAAATTTAATTGTAACAGAATGATAATTAAACATAGTCGTAACAAAATGATAATTAAACGTTGTCGTCACAGAATGATAATTAAACGTAGTCGTCACAGAATGATAATTAAATACAGTCGTAACAAAATGGTAATTAAACGTAGTCGTCACAACAGAAAGATAATCAAACGTAGTCGTAACAGAATGATAATCTAACATAGTGGTAACACATTTAACATTTAACATATTCTTAACAGAATGATAATTTAAAATATTCGTAACAGAATGATAATTAAACATAGTCGTAAAAGAATGATAATTAAACGTAGTCGTAACGGAATGATAGTTTAACATATTCGTAACAGAATGATAATTTAACATAGTCGTAACAAAATGATAATTAAACGTAGTCGTAACAGAATGGTAATTAAACGTAGTCGTAACAGAATGATAATTAAACATGGTCGTAACAGAATGGTAATTAATATTTTCATTGTTACTTTATTCTTTTTACATTGCTTGGATTAAATAATGAATAAGAAATTATAGTTATAACTTCGTTTTTTGGGGGGATTGTGATTTGGACAAGGACTGGTATGTTTGTGTTTAATTTGTATTTTGGGTCGTGATTTGGACAAGGACAGGTATTTTTGTGTATTATTATATAAAATATGTATTTAAAATAGGTAACTAGGAATATACGCTTACATAACAAACCAAAATAGCTAAATATAACAGAGCAATGAGATTTAGTTTTATAGAACTTTTCATACGGAAAACCAGTCTGTGCAATAGGCCCATTAATCTTAACAATATTAGAAAGTAAAATAAACCTAATTGTGCTCAAAGCATCTAAAACTGTATGTTCATAAATTTCTTTTTAGTTAAAACTATAAATAAGTTGAGGCACACCGTTCCTTAAGACAGCATTTCATTTGACAGACGTAGAGATACGCTGCATGTATGTAAACATTTGGTTGCCATTGACGGCAACATCGAGGGGTAATTGTTACCTACGTAGCGAGCCTAAGCATATTTTTTGAATGATGTTGACTGACTAGATGACTTGTTTTGTATTAAGGAAATTACAGGATTTTATTAAAATATAGTTATGCGCAATACTCACATGTAAATTAACAATTCTGGATGAGAGGGAGCTATTCAAATAAGGAATTTTTTTTGATTTCGGAATAATCAAGAAAAATTGGCTATGTATACGGTATCGAGCAGTTCCTTTATTATTACAATCGACGTGTTCTGATACATCATCTGTTAAATGGGTGATTAACTTGTCGAACTTGATTATGTTTCACTTACGGACGAATGGTGTAGGTGCAGACAGAAGAAAAAAATCAACCTAATGTTTGTGGCAAAAACTAAGTAATTCATTTAAGAAACAATCCATTGAAAATTACTATTTATTTTTTCTTTGTTTATTTCCATATTTCCGCATCATTGCTAGCTTCTATAGGTCCGTACAATAAAATTTAGACCATCGTCCAGTATAGTCTTATATATGCATTTGTGATTTAAGTAACATTTTCTGGCTATTTACTTATATACTTTATAATTATCTAACTATCAAATGGCTAAATATTAGAGCAATTATCTTCCAGCTTGACATTTGTCATACAAAAATAGATTATCAAGTAAAGTTCAACTGAAAACTAATACATATGGTACACATCGATAGATCATCATACGGTTTTACACGCAAATGCAATAAAAATTGAGTTTTTCTAATGAGCTCTATAACTGGGTCAAAATAATGTCAATACTAGCGCTGTGAAGCCCGATGAAATGTGTAGCTTAAAACATGTACCTAGTAATAGTCTTGTGACACAAAAGCACAACATTGAAAACACATCAATTAGGAAGGACAAGATAAATATAAACTGATATAATAACTGAACGGTACAGAGTGATGTAGAATGTTAGGCCTTTTACTAACTCTCAAAGTAATTCCCTAAAGTAGGTGTAGAGGAGCCTCGTCGGTTAGCGAGTTGTCGAAAGCGCGTGTTACGGGTTCGAATTAAACTCTGGCGGATCCTAGTGTGAGAAAGTTTGTTAGTTTACTTGTCACTACAGTCT
The DNA here is from genome assembly GCA_029721355.1 of Tegillarca granosa. NCBI lineage: Eukaryota > Metazoa > Mollusca > Bivalvia > Arcoida > Arcidae > Tegillarca > Tegillarca granosa. The sequence continues at coordinate 50,271,601 of CM056594.1, read as the reverse complement.
CTCGACGATTCCACGAACTAGCCGTCTTGATATAAGTAAAAGAAACAAACTTAACTGGAGCTTAAAACACCATTTATCCTTCATGTCTTTAAGTGATTTTAGTTATCAGCTAGTTTAAGTCTGTCTTGGCAAAGTGTATAATGACATAATAAAATACATTCTTACATAAGTCTCACTATGAACCAAATAAATGCTTTCTTTATAAAGGTTAAAACGAGTTTTTATGCGAGTAAAAGTGTTAAAATCAGATGTTAAGAGTCAACATTCTACGAAATCATTGCCATCACTAATAATACAAATTCTTTTTACAACATACTTTATACCAATTAGTTTGCTTAATTCTGTGGTTAATTTCACGCATAAATGGTAATATTTTTTACTCCCATATTATGATATAAGTTGTTAATACTAATTACCGTATAATTATGTAATAACAGATTTATTTCAAATTATAAGAAAAGTTTGATACGATTTTCGTATTTGGTATATTTACAGCACGTACACAAACAGCAATATCTTCTAGTAAAAGGCTCACAAGTTACTCATTGAAGATTTTGCAATGTCTGACCGAATCAACATCTTCAATATACGCGGAGATAATAGGTTTGGAAAACACTAAGAGATCATTCTATTCATTTGTATTATCCATTTAATCATTCGCTCTATATCGCAGTGAAACAAGGTCCACATCTCTATAACAAAATTTCCATTGCGGTAGCTCAGTTGGTAGAGTGCTTGCTCCGTACGTGGAAGGTCGTGGGTTCGAACCCCGAACGGGTCTGACTCAAGACTTGAAAGTGGATAGTGATTGTTCTTTCGCCAAGCAATCGGCATTACGAAATGAAAGTCACGGTTCTTTCGGATGGGAACTTAAAATAAATGAGGTCCCGTGTCAAGTCAGGCGTGGCACAATAAAGAACACTGCTGTATAATGCCATCAGCGCAACGCACAGGCAAAATTTTTGCACTTTCGCCTATAGCTGGCGACGTCTCGTTATAAGTGAAATATTCTTGACTGGGACGTTAAACACCATTACTCACTCTATAACAAAATTTATTATGAATTACATGAATCACAGTTTAATCGCACCTGCCACCTACTTTATTCTCATTAGAATCAGTAACCAAACCCGAAAGTAATGTTTTATCTTTTGGTTTAAATTTCATCGAATTTGTCGAATATCGAATCAATTCACACAAGGTCTGTATTATTATAATTATATTATTACTATTATTCATTTATTTATTTTATTTGTTTTTATTTATTTATTTATTTTTATTTATTTATTTACTTTTATTTTATTTATTTATTTTTGTTTGTTTAATTTTAAAAATTTAAAAGGTTCCATTAGTATTTGTTTTCTTTTTAATTATATATAAATCTTACCTTTCTCTTCCATTTTCAAGTCATGAATTAGGTGTCATGACTTTAGACTTCAGATTTTATATTTCAAATCCTAATCTGTAAATTCCGTTTTTCGGAGTGATGTTTTCTGAATGCTCTGAAATAAATTATAAAACCCCTCATTAAAGTCAATATTGTCAAGTTAGAGAGGGAAAACTCGTCCAATTATCAATACAATTTTAACAGTTATTGTAATTTTCCTGTGGTTTATAAACAGATAATCAATAACATGCAATTCATGAATAAACATTCTATCCCGTTATTCAATTATATATTTAGATCATTTTATTTCCGATTTTTTTTTAACCAGGATGTGGTTAAAATTTTCATGCGATTGGTCAACTATCTTGTTTTCTAGAAAAGCTAGTCACTATTTTTCTGTTTCCATTATCCAATTAAATGATTGCTAATTCGGTTAATTTCACCAACATTCTTCAAATTATTTAACTTATAACAATTAAAAATAATTTTCAATATGGTTGCAATCTGTTTAATCGCAGATCCTGAATAGTTCTAGAACCATGTATTGACTTAAGTACTTCTGAAACATAACCCGCCGTGTTTCATCATTTAAACTTAATTTTATTTCTAGTTTTACATTTATAACATATCAATAACATTCGATCACAATTGCAATATGTCTCGCTTTTTCTCTAGTTTGCGTTTTATAAACATTTTTGGTAATTTTTTAACAATCACGTAGATTTCTTTAAATACATATCGATTGTTTTTATCTCTTTTTTTGTTTTTTACCTCTCTGAAAATCAACAGGTTGCACGAAACTCGATTTTTTTCCTTCATTTTCCATTCCAAAGCATTCTGATTTGTTCAAGTGTTGCTATAACATGTTGCAGTTCAGAACACGGTTGTAGTAGTTTCACTTGCATTTCTTTTCACCTCTCAACAACAAAAATATTTGATTTATTCCTTAATTTACGATAGTTTTAAAAGTTTTTAAACAAAAAATTCGTTTCTCCTAAATACATTTAAAGTCTTGTATTTCCATGTGTCCCGAACTCTCTTTTTCTTTCTTTTTACTTGCCGTAAAACAATACTTTTGACATGTGTATGTATGTTTATCTGGTTATAGCTGATTGTGTAAGTTTCATAGATTTCATTAGTAAATGTTTCGTTAACATTATATGCTATCTACACTACAGGGACTCATAACACAAACATTTGTGACAGTCTAACACTCAGTATTATAACACAGAATGAAACACGGAAAGATTAAACCATTAACACCAATTTGGTTTATTACTTATTGTAACACAAGTTGGTTCCGACTCGGCTATTACTAATACATTTACCATTGAGACTAAATTGTTGTAGATATAAACAATACAACAATACCGAACATTGTTTCAAGATCGACTACATTTATGAAATAATAAGTAGGAATATCATTTACTTATTGTGTTGACAAAAAGGAAACGTGACAACAGCGAATGCAAATGCAAAAAATAAATAATAAATAAATAAAAAATAAATAAAAATAATAAAAACCAAACACAAAAACCAACGAATTATCCAAAAACAGAAACAAGCAAACAAAACATGCAGAAAATACGAATACAAATTGGGTCAATCGTGTTGGCATTACACATATAGAGGACCCTCAACCCCACGGAGTGAGGTTACACAAGATTAAAAAAAATATGTTTTTGTCTCTACCGATGAGAGTATAGTTAAAGTATGCCTTGTATAACCAGGTGCTCAATTCTAATTTTTAGATACATCAACCAACTGAAAGCTGTTCCTGACTAGAAATGCTAAACTTGAATTTTTAACTAATATGTGTCCTATACACAATTTAAATACAATCGCACTCTCAATCAAAGACCCCGATGACAACTGTAAAATATTAAACAATATACTATATTATCATCTATAAAAGATTTGTGCAACAGGTGCCCGTCCATGATCTATTAATATAATGAGAGGATGATATGAAGTTTATCAAAAGTAAGGACTGCGCAAACGCTACTATACGTTTTAAGTGAGAGTTCACAAATTCCCCCATGTTAAGTTTTTATTTTTATTGAATAAGAATTAAAAATAATTTACCAAATACTTATTTTTTAATACTTTATAAACCTTTTAAAAAAACAAATGACGTTGTTTATTACACAGCATATGGATGACATAACCACACTGATGGTAGATGAAATGTTTCATATATTTACAGTTTTTAATCTTTATTTATCACCATTTAATGTTAAAATAGTTGTTTTAAAGGCGCGCTAATGAGTTATAAGCTTTTTACAACCTACATATAAGTTCTTATCAAACTTAGACAAATCCTAGTAAAAGAAACATTGTTGGTTCGGTTGCTAAAGTTTTTCTTTTGATAACCCTCCTCCATCCCTGACCGATTCGATATAAATGGTTTACTCTTTTGCTCGGGCTTAAAACACCCTTATTGCCCTATGTACATGTAAGTGTTTTCACTACAACAGCCGATTGACATGTACCATTCACTATCGGTCTCTTATTTTCATTATATTCACCGCCGGGTTTCATGAAGTCGGATGTTTAGATAGTAGATCTCTTACAAACTTTTTATCTTTTGTTATAATGTGTTTCTGATGCATTATCCGTCTATTCATCCTAATATTTCACCTTTTTCAAAAGTCAATCAATAATCTATACCCTCACGATCGTCCCAATAGATGAAAGTTTGTATTTGTTATTTCAATAATTAAAATACATACATAAAGGAATTTCATATTACCCATTTGTTTAAGCGTGATTCCAATATATTTTGTATTAAATATAGCTCTGACGTAGTAGATCGTAAAACGTGTTTAAAGTCTGCAAGTAAGAAAATACCTCAGAGAAATTACATGCACTATGAAACCAAAGCATTCAATTTTTCAAAACTAGTTGCCTTCTGTCTGAATAGAATTAGCTCAATCAATCCCACCGTGACCACTCCAGTATCCTGTTCTAAAGTGTTCATCCTAAACACAAGTCTTCATCATTTTCTTCAGTTAAATGTTACACAATATTTAACTTCGTTTTCGGTTTGGATATCAACATTTCGATCATAATTTGTATCTCTGCAAGACATCTTGGATCAATCTACGTCTAATTTTCATTTTTTTACCAATTTATATCTTATTTCTATAACGTTTTTATCTCTATAAATTTTTATTGCAAAATCTATGTTGTGAAATATCAGCGTATCATATATTCTTTATCATTTATACTTAGTTTGGCAATCATTGGTATAACTTATCATGTTTAGTACTTCGTCAAGGCCATGCATAGAAACTTATCATAACTCGTCATGGCCATGCTCTGAAACTTATCATAACTCGTCATGGCCATGCTCAGTAGCTTATCATACCTCGTCATGGCCATGCTCGGTGCCTTGTCATGGTCCTGCTCAGTGCCTTCTCATGGCCATGCTCAGTAACTTATCATAGACATGCTCGGTACCTTGTCATGGTCCTGCTCAGTGCCTTCTCATGGCCATGCTCAATAACTTATCATAGACATGCTCATAGCCTTGTCATGGCCATGCTCAATAACTTATCATAGACATGCTCGGTACCTTGTCATGGTCCTGCTCAGTGCCTTCTCATGGCCATGCTCAATAACTTATCATAGACATGCTCGGTGCCTTGTCATGGCCATGCTCAATAACTTATCATAGACATGCTCGGTGCCTTCTCATGGCCATGCTCAATAACTTATCATAGACATGCTCAGTGCCTTCTCATGGCCATGCTCAATAACTTATCATAGACATGCTCAGTGCCTTCTCATGGCCATGCTCAGTAACTTATCATAGACATGCTCGGTGCCTTGTCATGGCCATGCTCAATAACTTATCATAGACATGCTCGGTGCCTTGTCATGGTCCTGCTCAGTGCCTTCTCATGGCCATGCTCAATAACTTATCATAGACATGCTCAGTGCCTTCTCATGGCCATGCTCAATAACTTATCATAGACATGCTCAGTGCCTTCTCATGGCCATGCTCAGTAACTTATCATAGACATGCTCGGTGCCTTCTCATGGCCATGCTCAATAACTTATCATAGACATGCTCGGTGCCTTATCATGACCATGCTCAATAACTTATCATAGACATGCTCGGTACCTTGTCATGGTCCTGCTCAGTGCCTTCTCATGGCCATGCTCAATAACTTATCATAGACATGCTCAGTGCCTTCTCATGGCCATGCCCAGTAACTTATCATAGACATGCTCGGTGCCTTGTCATGGTCCTGCTCAGTGCCTTCTCATGGCCATGCTCAATAACTTATCATAGACATGCTCGGTACCTTGTCATGGTCCTGCTCAGTGCCTTCTCATGGCCATGCCCAGTAACTTATCATAGACATGCTCGGTGCCTTGTCATGGTCCTGCTCAGTGCCTTCTCATGACCATGCTCAATAACTTATCATAGACATGCTCGGTACCTTGTCATGGTCCTGCTCAGTGCCTTCTCATGGCCATGCTCAATAACTTATCATAGACATGCTCAGTGCCTTCTCATGGCCATGCCCAGTAACTTATCATAGACATGCTCGGTGCCTTGTCATGACCATGCTCGGTGCCTTGTAAAAGCCATGCTCAGTAACTTATCATTATGTATAAGTTTTTATATTAGCGTGTATTATTTTTGGCGCTTCCGAGGGTCTCAAACATTTAGTGTGTATTAATATTGGCACTCCCATGGTTTTCCAAAAGACATGGTTTAATAAATAGCTTACATCTCCGGTTTGGTTGAAGAAATTCATTTTATAGATACATATGAAATCTTTAAAAAAAATCTCATGGTTTTGTAATATACAAAATCTTTCTATGTGTAAAAAATTAATTTAAATTTAGAACAATTTATTCATCAGTTAAGAGAAAAAATTACGAAATCATTTTAGAATTTCATATCTGAAAATTACCTGCAGGCTATGAACTCTAACAATGACAAATCCCATGCGTTTAACAAAAACCCACAATTTTTTCACCATTCTGCTGCACTTATTTCTATTAATATAAGGGTATGAGAAACAGATATATTCTGTCAGAATCTGATCACGAACGAGGAAATAAATACATGTATACTAGTAGTATGTTTTATATCATTACCTGCTTCTGGACCCCTATCTGATACATCACTATCGACATATCAAAGAAAAACCAGTATCTAGAGAGTTAATCTAACTCGATAACTTATACATGTTTTTCAAGATGGTTTAAACGTGCTTATCAAGGTTCATCACAAAAATCTATAAATGTTGTGCCTTATTTTAAAATCAGGGTTATCAATATCAAATATATTTTAAGGAAAAGGGTCTAATATTCTGAGAAAATTAGGCTTGTTATATTTCGATTACTGTGTATGTTCTATGTTAAAAGATAAATTGTTTGTATTTGAGATATGAAATCTCAAAGTTATCGATATTAAAATACTCTAGGCTTTAAGGGAGAAAGTCTGCGCTTCTGGAAAAGTATGGACACTCACATTTTTCATTTTTTAAAATAAAAATCAAAAGCATGACCAATAGTTTTGCTGTCAATTGACTTGCTAAAACTCCTTGTTTTGATGTTGAATAGTTTGAATATTAGTTTGAATGGCATTTGCTGGCTCTAGACCTTTCTTAATAGTGATGCTGAATGCATTCTCATCAATTTTGCCGACATCAAGACATTGAATAATCATATAAACCCTTTTAGCTATCTTTTACGGAAATCACCGTATCTCTCATCACTGCTAAGAGCTACATGTACAAGAAAAAATCGTGACATTACAGATAAGACGGTAGTTACCAGCCCCAGGGCAGTACCACATATAAAAAAAATTACTCATACAGAAAAATGGGATATTAACGTTTTGCTTCATTTAAATGACATATTTATGCCGTGATGTATAGTTAAAAAACTTCATTATAGTCCAAGGTTTTATATAATTCGTTAATTAGCATTAAACTTGTGAAAAATCGTTTATAAAAGACGAACGAACAGAATGTGAATTTTTTTTTTAGATCTTGCATTTGCGTTCTATTCCTCAAATCATAAAAAGATGGAAATAAAAATTATAGTCTGGTGAATCATTAGAAAGTCTAACATAAGGGAAAACATAAACACATATAGTGTTGGTACCTACGTATTATATCAGGCTTCATACATAACCAGTAAAAATGAGATAAAGATCACATAAAACAATAAAGTAAAGACGTCACTCACGGACATGGACACACTCACGAACATGGACACACTCACGGAGAGGAGTCGATGTATCTATTCCTTAAGAAAAATATAAAAGAAAAACATAAAACAAAATAAATAAAATAATAAAATAAAATAAAAATAAAGTAAAATGGATTTATGGTCTGATGCAGACCATCAATCCAATCCGTTTATAGTAACATAATTATCTCGTATAGGCTGTCATGAATATGCTACTTATAAATTTTTATCAAAAAATAAAAAATAATGAAAAGTATCAGTTGACAACGCCCATTCTATTGGTCTAATGGTGGCAACCGTATCGAAGTAATTATTTGGTGCGTTAATGCGTGGTTTAAAAATATAATAAAATTATATTTTGGTTCTTAAAATGGGATGAAAAAAAGAAACATCACGCCCGTCAATATTACTTTACTTATATCAAGTGAATTTGAGATGTTATGAGAAATCTACAACATGATACTGCGGCCTATAAACTGACGGACTATAGGATTTTAGAACCTAATAGACACTGTGATAATGTAATCTGTGACATGCGCTGTACAACGTAACAGATTGCTTTAGACCACCCGGTCATCTAAACCTGTGTCACATGGTTTCTGATACAGGAAGAAATAAAAGTAAAACATTAGAATTCTATGTTTAGTTTATCTTGGTAATCTCTTTTTAAGTGTTTCTTAGTTAAAATCACATACAATTAGGATGTTAAATATAATGTTTCTGATTTAGTCAAACAAGGCGTGGTGACCTTTGATCTTCAACTATGCAGTTATTTGCACTGAAGTTACGATAAGATGTATTACTTGTTTAATCATTATGTCATAGAGAAGACTGAAGCATATCAATTAAACTTCCGCATTTCTTTAATTGTAATTAAATATAAGTCGAATTAAAACTACAATACATCTAAGCATGAAAGATAACCCGTTCTATATAGTCTGACATGTAGACTTGCCCTTTTAAAAGGATCAACTGACAAACTTCCTTTTACTATCAAAACCCTGAAATATTGTACAGGTCTATCCGACATGTTACTTGAAGCTGTATTCATTCTTAAAAGCTTCTGTAGAGGTAATTAATTGTTTCTGATGAGTTTTAGTTACATATTTCAGAATGACATTTAAAATACTAATTATATGTTTTTATCGTGATAAGAATTCATTTTAAAGATATCTTGATCAATATCAGCCGTTGATTACATATTTTTACTTCGTTCTAATAAAAAATTATCTAATGTATGATATCTTCTGGACATCGGTAGATAAAGATTGAATTTTCCCCCAATAAATATCAATAAACCATAGATAATTTCTTATCACTAGATATTATAGGGAACATTAGCCCGCTGTAGTTAGACTTTTTTCCGTATTTTGAGATCTTTTTTGATTATTTACACTGATATAAATATTTCATAATGATAAGTGTTGAAATTGTTTATCTAACTAAGCTATATATAAAATGACCGAATTATTGATATATCGATTTAAGCTGCTATTTTTGTAATTGGCATTCGCATAATTTAAACTATGCAAGTAATGAAAAGAGGGTGCTGCAACAATCCTTACAGGACATATGGAATAAAAATGCATCTTAACTGTTTTCTTTGAATCTAACTGGAATTTTGTATCAAAACATGCTTCATAACTATCTTTTACAGAGTATCTCAAGTTGATAGTTAAAAAGTAATACATCACAATCCTGATCTGAGCTCGACTTCAAATGATCAATAAGACACTGCTAAATCTGATATTCATCATGAAAATATAGATTGGCATTGATTGTTTTAATTTCATTTATTTATTTTTCATATTAAATAAAACTTTGTATTGGTAACCCATCCGAAGCAAAGACAAAAATAAGATGTTTTAGAATAATATCAACAATCTAATTGATAATAAGCTTTATACTTTTACACTTTTTAACTGGGTAAATATCCATGTACATGTGTGTAAACTGAGACTTGTGTTTTTTTCCATTAACACACTTTTAACTGGGTAGATATACATGTGTATCAAATGAGACTTGTGTTTTTTTCCATTAACACACTTTTTAACTGGGTAGATATACATGTGTATCAAATGAGACTTGTGTTTTTTTTTCATTAACACACTTTTTAACTGGGTAAATATACATGTGTATAAACTGAGACTTGTGTTTTTTCCATTAACACACTTTTTAACTGGGTAGATATACATGTGTATAAACTGACACTTGTGTTTTTTCCATTAACACACTTTTTAACTGGGTAGATATACATGTGTATAAACTGAGACTTGTGTTTTTTCCATTAACACACTTTTTAACTGGGTAGATATACATGTGTATAAACTGAGACTTGTGTTTTTTTCCATTAACACACTTTTTAACTAGTTAGATATACATGTGTATCAACTGAGACTTGTGTTTTTTCCATTAACACACTTTTTAACTGGGTAGATATACATGTGTATAAACCGAGACTTGTGATTTTTCCATTAACACACTTTTTAACTGGGTAGATATACATGTGTATAAACTGACACTTGTGTTTTTTCCATTAACACACTTTTTAACTGGGTAGATATACATGTGTATAAACTGACACTTGTGATTTTTCCATTAACACACTTTTTAACTGGGTAGATATACATGTGTATCAACTGAGACTTGTGTTTTTTCCATTAACACACTTTTTAACTGGGTAGATATACATGTGTATCAACTGAGACTTGTGTTTTTTTTTCCATAAACACACTTTTTAACTGGGTAGCTATACATGTGTATAAACTGAGACTTGTGTTTTTTCCATTAACACACTTTTTAACAGGGTAGATATACATGTGTATCAACTGAGACTTGTGTTTTTTCCATTAACACACTTTTTAACTGGGTAGATATACACGTGTATAAACTGAGACTTGTGTTTTTTCCATTAACACACTTTTTAACTGGGTAGATATACACGTGTATCAACTGAGACTTGTGTTTTTTCCATTAACACACTTTTTAACTGGGTAGATATACATGTGTATCAACTGACACTTGTGTTTTTTCCATTAACACACTTTTTAACTGGGTAGATATACACGTGTATAAACTGAGACTTGTGTTTTTTCCATTAACACACTTTTTAACTGGGTAGATATACATGTGTATCAACTGAGACTTGTGTTTTTTCCAATAACACACTTTTTAACTGGGTAGATATACATGTGTATAAACCGAGACTTGTGTTTTTTCCATTAACACACTTTTTAACTAGTTAGATATACACGTGTATAAACTGAGACTTGTGTTTTTTCCATTAACACATTTTTTAAGAGGGTAGATATACATGTGTATAAACTGAGACTTGTGTTTTTTCCATTAACACACTTTTTAACTGGGTAGATATACATGTGTATAAACTGAGACTTGTGTTTTTTCCATTAACACACTTTTTAACTGGGTAGATATACATGTGTATAAACCGAGACTTGTGTTTTTTCCATTAACACACTTTTTAACTAGTTAGATATACATGTGTATAAACTGAGACTTGTGTTTTTCCATTAACACACTTTTTAACTGGGTAGATATACATGTGTATAAACTGAGACTTGTGTTTTTTTTTCATTAACACACTTTTTAACTTGGTAGATATACATGTGTATAAACTGAGACTTGTGTTTTTTTCATTAACACACTTTTTAACTGGGTAGATATACATGTGTATAAACTGAGACTTGTGTTTTTTTTCATTAACACACTTTTTAACTGGGTAGATATACATGTGTATAAACTGAGACTTGTGTTTTTCCATTAACACACTTTTTAACTGGGTAGATATACATGTGTATAAACTGACACTTGTGATTTTTCCATTAACACACTTTTTAACTGGGTAGATATACATGTGTATAAACTGACACTTGTGATTTTTCCATTAACACACTTTTTAACTGGGTAGATATACATGTGTATAAACTGACACTTGTGTTTTTTCCATTAACACACTCTTATAAACTGAGACTTGTGTGTTTTCCATTAACACACTTTTTTACTGGGTAGATATACATGTGTATAAACTGGGACTTGTGTTTTTTCTATTAACACACTTTTTAACTGGGTAGATATACATGTGTATAAACTGAGACTTGTGTTTTTTCCATTAACACACTCTTATAAACTGAGACTTGTGTGTTTTCCATTAACACACTTTTTAACTGGGTAGATATACATGTGTATAAACTGACACTTGTGATTTTTCCATTAACACACTTTTTAACTAGTTAGATATACATGTGTATAAACTGAGACTTGTGTTTTTTCCATTAACACACTCTTATAAACTGAGACTTGTGTGTTTTCCATTAACACACTTTTTAACTGGGTAGATATGCATATGTATAAACTGACACTTGTGATTTTTCCATTAACACACTTTTTAACAGGGTAGATATACATGTGTATAAACTGAGACTTGTGTTTTTTCCATTAACACACTTTTTTACTGGGTAGATATACATGTGTATAAACTGACACTTGTGATTTTTCCATTAATACACTCTTATAAACCGAGACTTGTGTTTTTTCCATTAACACACTTTTTAACTGGGTAGATATACATGTGTATAAACTGAGACTTGTGTTTTTTCCATTAACACACTCTTATAAACCGAGACTTGTGTTTTTTCCATTAACACACTTTTTTACTGGGTAGATATACATGTGTATAAACTGAGACTTGTGTTTTTTCCATTAACACACTCTTATAAACCGAGACTTGTGTTTTTTTCCATTAACACACTTTTTAACTGGGTAGATATACATGTGTATAAACTGACACTTGTGATTTTTCCATTAACACACTTTTTAACTGGGTAGATATACATGTGTATAAACTGACACTTGTGATTTTTCCATTAACACACTTTTTAACTGGGTAGATATACATGTGTATAAACTGACACTTGTGTTTTTTCCATTAACACACTCTTATAAACTGAGACTTGTGTGTTTTCCATTAACACACTTTTTTACTGGGTAGATATACATGTGTATAAACTGGGACTTGTGTTTTTTCTATTAACACACTTTTTAACTGGGTAGATATACATGTGTATAAACTGAGACTTGTGTTTTTTCCATTAACACACTCTTATAAACTGAGACTTGTGTGTTTTCCATTAACACACTTTTTAACTGGGTAGATATACATGTGTATAAACTGACACTTGTGATTTTTCCATTAACACACTTTTTAACTAGTTAGATATACATGTGTATAAACTGAGACTTGTGTTTTTTCCATTAACACACTCTTATAAACTGAGACTTGTGTGTTTTCCATTAACACACTTTTTAACTGGGTAGATATGCATATGTATAAACTGACACTTGTGATTTTTCCATTAACACACTTTTTAACAGGGTAGATATACATGTGTATAAACTGAGACTTGTGTTTTTTCCATTAACACACTTTTTAACTGGGTAGATATACATGTGTATAAACTGACACTTGTGATTTTTCCATTAATACACTCTTATAAACCGAGACTTGTGTTTTTTCCATTAACACACTTTTTAACTGGGTAGATATACATGTGTATAAACTGAGACTTGTGTTTTTTCCATTAACACACTCTTATAAACCGAGACTTGTGTTTTTTCCATTAACACACTTTTTTACTGGGTAGATATACATGTGTATAAACTGAGACTTGTGTTTTTTCCATTAACACACTCTTATAAACCGAGACTTGTGTTTTTTCCATTAACACACTTTTTAACTGGGTAGATATACATGTGTATAAACTGACACTTGTGATTTTTCCATTAACACACTTTTTAACTGGGTAGATATACATGTGTATAAACTGAGACTTGTGTTTTTTCCATTAACACACTTTTCTTGTGAACTCCGTATACAAGGCTTAGACCTTTGCCTCTAACAGTAGAATCTGATCGCTCCAGTAACTCTTCACTGCTTTTAGCTTATCGAATCTATCAAATTTTTTTTAGAAGAATAGTACAGAAGATAAGTACGATTTCCTCATGGAGTGTCCATTGTACAGTGATTTAAGGTATAATTTGACCAACAGGGCAACTTAAGCTTGTGATGCTTTTCATATTTTATTTTCATGACCAGTACGGATATTATCTACAGCTCGGTATATAAAAGGTTGTGAAATTGTATTTGGTTATTTTTTATTATTATTTAGTTTTATTAAAAAGTCAAACTTTTGTATCGTTTTACTTAAAGGAGCACATTTTCCCTTGTTTAATTTCCTACTAATTATTATTATTTTTAACTCTACTTATATATTTTACACAGTATATATTGAGGGTAGTGTCTCATAATTCATCTCTAATTTAATTGAAGATTTTATATTCGGTCGCTCTGAATCTTAATTCTATAGAATTTTCTTTGTATTGTATAGGAAACTACAAAGACATACAAACAAATCGGTACTATACGCGAAAAATTATTATATGTTTTCAACTCACAATAATAAAACTAAAATTCAAAAAGCTGAAAAACATTTGAAACACAACAGATTTATAATTTCACATTTATGGTATATAACTATAGAGTAATCACACCAGAGAAAAGTAAAAAAAAAAAAAAAATAAATAAAAATAAATAAAAAAAACACCTTTTATCATGAACAATGCTATGTGTTTAACATGACAACCCCGTGAGTTTATCAAATTTAATAATTTGGTTTGATACCATGTAGCATTTAAGCACAATGCTTCACGGTTTCTGAATGTCTAAAAGGATTAGAAACTGAGTAATGATACTCTTTTAGAATGTCAAAATGATTTTCTTATAGATTTCATTCAGTGACATTTTTATACGCCTCTTTTACTAATGACATACAGTTTGATCAAAATACACATGTTTTTTATCATTCAGCAATGATGATATAAGGTCATCTTCAACCTCAACAATTCCAGTTGACAATTCAATTCCAAATGTCTATCATCTAGTGAAAAAGAATAGATTAAGATCATTCAATATGCATGCTTGATTGTAAGGGTTTGAGGTGATAAGTAACTTAATTTACATTTTGGTAAACGTCAATATCTCGTTAACATGTTATTTGTTTTCGCTTCGGGTTTTTATTTTTTTTTTTTTAATTTTTTTTAAATTTACTTATGTATATTTTTATTGTTTTTTAGTTCCTTTCCAATATAAAGTTGAGCTGTCATTTGAATTTTCTTTAATTCTAGAAAAAAAAACGTGTTACAACTTAGCTACTGTAATTAATTTGGCAACAGTTTTGGTAAGATCCACTATTAAATGTACTGAAACTGATGTATATAAAAATGTTTTATTGTGTTAAATTATGACCTTATTAAACCTTAAAACGCAATTTTTTAAACAATCTTTATTATTTATGTGGCCTTTCTTAAGTAGAAGATCAATTTCTTATCCATTTATGTGTACTATTTGTTTTTGCTATAAATATGTTTTAGCCTGTTGTGGTTCTGCCTTTGAAATAATGTTCGCCTTCACAAAAAACGAAATGTCATTGAAAAGGCATCCAAATTGAGACTTTGATTCTAACTCTTGTTCTTATTCTTAGAAAATTGTGGCTGAACAAAATGTCACATAATAGGAGGCAACAATAGCAGAAATTAACGAAATGTTTGGAACGAAATGCTAGCACAACACGTTGGTACGGAATGATAGCATTACACTCCAGCATAAAATGATAGCATTACACTCCAGTATAAAATGATAGCATTACACTCCAGTATAAAATGATAGCATTACACTCCAGTATAAAATGATAGCATTACACTCCAGTATAAAATGATAGCATTACACTCCAGTATAAAATGATAGCATTACACTCCAGTATAAAATGATAGCATTACACTATGGTATTGAAAAATATTACATTCTGGTATAGAATGATAGTATAACATTCTGGTACGGAATGATAGCATTACATTCCAGTATAAAATGATAGTATTACACTCCAGTATAAAATGATAGCATTACACTATGGTATTGAAAAATATTACATTCTGGTATGGAATGATATTATTACATTCTGGTACGGAATGATAGCATTACACTACGGTATTGAAAAATATTACATTCTGGTATGGAATGATATTATTACATTCTGGTACGGAATGATAGCATTACACTACGGTATTGAAAAATATTACATTCTGGTATGGAATGATATTATTACATTCTGGTACGGAATGATAGCATTACACTACGGTATTGAAAAATATTACATTCTGGTATGGAATGATATTATTACATTCTGGTACGGAATGATAGCATAAAACTACGGTATTAAAAATATTACATTCTGGTATGGAATGATATTATTACATTCTGGTACGGAATGATAGCATTACACTCCAGTATAAAATGATAGCATTACACTTTTGTATTGAAAAATATTACATTCTGGTATAGAATGATAGTATAACATTCTGGTATGGAATGTTAGCATCACACTCCAGTACAAAGTGATAGCATCACACTATCTTATGGAAAAATATAACATTCTGGTATGAATGATAGAATTACATTCTGTTACAGAATAATAATCCCAATTCATTACACTTTGTAACGATATGACTTCTGTGTAGGATACGTAATGATAAGACTACATAGTAAGAACCGGTCATTTAGGGGACCGTCAATGAAAATAATGGTTCCAAACAATTTTTATGGGACATTGATTACCTGGAAGCAAGTAAACCAATCTGGTTCAATGAAAGTTGATACCTTTTAAGTTAGTTACCACCATAAGAGTGCGTTTATATAAAAATCCTGCCATGTACTATTTTGCCGCATAGTATGATTAAAAAGCTCTTTACCGACAATCTACTTTCCCTAAATCCTTATATTTAACTTGCATGAAGAGGGTTCATCTATGTTTCGTTGGAGTGGTCAATTAACACTAAGCTATTAAGCCGACAATATGTCTTTCAAGAAAACATTTTCAACACATGTTACAGTTTTACACCTGGAACTTGTTTACTCAGCCTCGTACAGTACAGAACTTAAGATTACCTAGTTCTTCAACAATATTATTGAGATCTTGAACTGTTTATTATTACACTTCTTTAATAACATTCGTTTCTAGAAAAGTCCACACAAGTCATTTATACTTTGAAGGATCGGAATACCTTAATGGTCTAAATTGTCCCTTATTTTTTACTCTTTTGTACCATATAAAAACCTCCTCACATTAACGGAATACAAGGGGTCAAAACTTACTCTATCAATCGATAAGTACACAAATTTTGTTGAAAGTATTTAAGGAAAAGGGTTCAATACGAAATTGGCAGTGTGAATAGTTTTATCAAAACCAAAATTGGATGTTTCAGAATGAAACTAAATGAAACTTATCATCTTGACAAAGTCTCTCTCTCTCTCTCTCTCTCTCTCTCTCTCTCTCTCTCTCTCTCTCTCTCTCTCGCTCGCTCTCTCTCTCTCTCTCTCTCTCTCTCTCTCTCTCTCTCTCTCTCTCTCTCTCTCTCTCTCTGTGTTGCATATCGTTAATACAGTGTTTATTACATTCTACAATTATAAATTAGAAGTAGGTAAAATGAGACTGAACTAATAAAAAGTAACGTAACAAACTGTGTAAGTGTATATTTAGAACGTGTATTTAGAACGGTCACAATGTAAACTTTATACTTGATGTATAAAAAGATTTTTTAACCTTGAGAAAGATATCTATAAATGCAAAATAAGGACCAACTTTATTTACAGGTAACACATTTTAACGAATAAAACGCATGTTTTTTCATATAACTATTTTAGATACATTTAAAATACATGTTTACCTAGTGCACTTCTATACAATGCAGTATACTTCCGTTTCTTTCACAGTTATCTATCAAATTACAACCCAGTATTGTGTTTTTTTAAATACAATAACATGTAGAGAAATTTTATACCAAAAATGAAATTCCTAACATCTATTAAATTCTAAAAAAAATTATTAAAAGTTATTATTAATGAAATATTTAAATATATCACAAATTTTGAGAGTCGTCAAAGATGGCCTTCAGACATATTCAGAAAAAGTCTATTCTACGTCTGGCATCAACCAAATGTGGATTCTCAAAAATTCTAAAGAACTACTTGACCATTTTGTTTCTAATACTCTATCTTCAGTAAAAAGTATAAAAACTTTTGATTTTTCTACTCTTTACATCACTATCCCTCATTCTAAATTGAAAGAACGTCTAAAACAAATCATTCACTTGTCAGTCTTTTACAAAAACAGTAAACCAAGATATAAATATCTAGTGCTCAACAGGGATTCTGGTAATTTTGTAAAACACCATACAGACTGCATACAAAAATACACTGAAGATACCATAAAAAAATGTAAGAGGTTTTGATGGACAATGTATTTGTTGTGTTTGGCAATATAATTTTTTCAACTAACAATCGGTATACCAATGGACACAAATAGTGCACTTTTGCTTGCTGATTTGTTTCTTTATTTATATGAATCAGAATTTTTACAGAACCGTGTCAAATCTCGAGAAAAGACTGTCTCTATATCATTCAATTACAAATACAGATATATAGATGACGTCTATCTCTTAATAATCCCAAATTTGGAGAATATGTTAATTCCATCTATCCAAGTGAGCTTGAATAAAAGACATGACGGATTCTCCATGTTCTGCTTCAAATTTGGACTTATACCTCAATTATGATACCCAAGAAAGGTTAGATCTGAAGCTATACGACAAACGTGATTTGATTTTTCTATTGTCAACGTTCCGTTTCTTTGCAGTAATATCCCTGCTTCTCCTGCGCATGGTGTATATGTTTCACAGTTAATACGTTATGGTAGAGCTTGTTCCCACTATGGGAACTTTCTACAACGAAGCAAACTGCTTACAATTAAATTGTTGACCCATGAATATTGAAAGCCTTAGCTAATCAAGGCCCTTAAAAGTTTTATAGCCGTCATCACAATATTGTTGATAAGTATGTAGTCACTGTATCCAAATTTATACTGGATATGTTTGACTTGCCATATAGTTCATTGTTCCGTTGACTTGCATGTGACGGGAGGTGCATTTAACATGAATGAATGGTACACAGTGCAAAATTAGTGCTACTTATTTTCATGGTAGGATATTTTAAGTCGTGTTGCGCAAAGTATCCGTCTACATGTGATATGTAAATCTTTTTTTGTTTAGTTCCACATTTTATTGCTTCATATACCTTTCCGCTTAATGGGCATGAAATTGTATGAACTAAAATGTATACATCCATTAGTACCACTCTATATTTTTTTATTTATTACGCAACTTAGTATCTAAACGATTCAATACACGCGTTCTAATGCACGAGTTCAATAAACAATTTAGTTTTTATATTATTTTATTTTATACTATCCTTTGAATATATAAATTTTCTTTTAATTTTCATCGCAATTAAATGTTCGAATCTGATATTTTGATAAAATATACGATGATTTTAAAAATGTCACGAAACCTATTGTAAAAAACACATCTAATATTCTCATTCTAATTCTTTATTTCTCTTAATTCTACAAATAAAAACAGAGAACATATACATCTGTACAAATATATAATAAATAACAGTACAAGTCACAGTGATGCTTAACTAACCTTGAGGACCAATTCTCTCATTAATAATTTTTAAGTAAAATTTTCAGCTGTCCTAATTTTTTAAAATTTATTGTTCCCTTATGTAAAGCATTCCTGAGCTGGCTTTGGGTTCATAATTTTGGAACTTTGGATTCAGTAATTTTCAACTGTTTGGCTAGCTTTTCGACCCCTAGTGATAAGGAATGTTTTTCCGAAACAGGTATTTTCGTTAACTATTTTATAAATCTACATAAGCTTTTTAATAAGATGAATAAGTACATGTAGTATTAAAAAAAGTATAAAACTTTAAAGTATTTGGTTAAGTTCTAAACACATTGGGTATAAAAATATTTCTATCATTTGAAGAGGCTTTGCAACAAAGAAAATAATGAGTTCCATCTCCAACATCCTCTTGACCTATATTACATAATCTGTTTTTATGTGGTATATTATACCAACGACCTGTTTCAATGGGTAATTTTGTATTACTACTTCTAAATTTACTAAGAACAGCTTTATTACTATTTGAAAGTTCTAAAGATAAATAATTTGTAGTTGAGAATAAATTGGTAAAAAGTTTGTATGAGACGCCTTTAGAAGAAATATGTCATATAGAGAACATCTTTTGTAAAAATAAAAACTGATCAAAAAATAAAACTTGGAATTGAATTTACAAAAGTATCAATTAAATTCTTTCTAAAAGTATCAATTAAATTCTTTCTAAAACATCTACATTTTCAAAACCCCATATTTCTGAACCATAGCTGAATCTAGCTGACATTCTATTGATAGATCTAGACACTTAATATTGCTTTAGTAGTTCTGTCTGCTAAATATATCTTTGTACTTATAAATGAACCACTTCTACTAAAAATACACCTAAATACTTAACATTATTTACATTTTCTATATGAGTTCCGTCCATAACCACTGCGGTAGCTCAGTTGGAAGAGTGCTCGCTCTGTAAGTGGGAGGTCGTGGGTTCGAACCAAGGTCTGACCCAAGACTTGAAAGTGGGTAGCGACTGTTCTTTCGCCAAGCAATCGGCATTACGAAATAAAAGTCACGGTTCTTTCGGATGGGAACTTAAAATAAACGAGGTCCCGTGTCACTGTAGGCGTGGTACGATAAAGAACACTGCTGTATAATGCCATCAGCGCAACGCACAGGCAAAATTTCTGCACTTTCCCCTATAGCTGACGACGTCTCGATATAAGTGAAATATTCTTGACTGGGACGTTAAACACTACTACTCAACTCAACTCCGTCCATAGACTTGGATGTTTAACACCATTACTCAACTCAACTCCGTCCACAGACTGGGATGTTTAACACCATTACTCAACTCAACTCCGTCCATAGTAAAGTAATCATTCTCTGATAGTCTACCTTTGGAAAATTACTTTCTTTGTTTTTCAGACATTCACACTCAACTCAACTCAACTGATTGTTTGCAATAATCACTAAAAGTACCTAGCATTTATTGTAGATCACTATGTACTTATATACAACTTACTCATTTTCAAGATTAGAGACCAAGTATATTCTATAAAGTCTTCTAAAACATTCATACGGATGGCAAATAACAGGAGTGATAAGTTTTCTCCTTATACATTTATATAAAATCCGGAAAGCAGTTTGAAGTATCTCACTATTGCATGGCATAATTTGAAAATGCACATAAACATCTCTTATAAAAAACGAAGCATGTGTACATCAGTGATTTATTTTGGTAAAACCAAAAATAAATATTTTAACTACTTCTAAAATACATAAAGTGTGTTTTTGAAAATCATAAACGTAAACTAAAAGTTTTTGCTACTTACCTCAAGTAGAAGTGTAACGTCCTAGTACTAAAACTTGAAATATTATACGATAAACCTTATACAGAACCTAAGAGCTACTACTGAATTCTTCATTAATAAATTAAAAGTTACTGTTCTTATTGGTTCTGATTTTAAAAATAAACTGCAGACGCAAAAACTACTAGTACAAAAATATCATATTATTGTATATAGGGGTTTATATTTCGGGAAGTGTAAATAAGAGAAGTGATAACCGTGTTTAAAGGCAGGTAAACAAAATTTAAAAAAAAAAAACCAACAATTTAACCATCCGGTAATTTTATTATATATATATATATATATATATATATGTATTTGGTACTTTATACTAGGCTGAATAAAAAATAGTAAAGATAGTAGTATAAGTGTTGATGGGTCCATTAAGAACGATACGCGAGGCTGTTAATATATTTTGTTATTTGTGAAAGCTATATAGTTTTATCATTGAGCAGCTGCGGAATTCATTTACTTTCACGTAAAATAAAGTTCAGTTAATCTTTATTAGCAGTGTTTAAACTTTCAATTTATCAATGCACTGTAACCGTGACACTTTATATCTATCTTTTATATCTACCGTTTTCCTGATTACTTATTTATCAAGCAATACTGTGTCACGTAGTAAGTCGTCGATTTAACACACACACACACACACACACACACACACACACACAAGGAAGTAAACCGGTTTATTAAGACCAGCTGTGTGTTGTTAGCTTTAGTAATTAAAAAAAAAACATTTGTGGCATTGAAAGATGATATTTTGTGTCATAAAGCATTTAAAATTTACATGTATTTATAAACCGTACGAAAAGAATATTATTACTTTATATTATATGCAGATTTGGCTGAGTAGCCCTTCCAATTTCCACCATCGTGACATTTTTTCTGTACATTTCTAAGGTGAAATAACGCCACGTGAAAAAAAAAACAGAATAGCATAAAACAGAAAGTTTAGAAGACACGTTCTTTTGATACTCTACTAAACTTAGAAAATATTGGCACAAGTAAAATTTTTCATCGAAAATAACATCTACAGAGAGCCACAAGAGGTATTAAAAATTATTAATCATGTGTTCATGACAATAATTAAAGTGTGCTTGTAGAGATTGTCACAACGTATACAGGGTTTTAATCGGAAGGGAATTTGTCTCAACTGATGTTTATTTCTGTAAAGAAGCATTGGTTTGAACGAGTACAACAAAACAGTGATAACCTTGCGGAGTAGTGGATTAGAGTAGCATTACAAAAATATGACACAGCCTTATGGTATCATTTGTTTCATGAGAAATCGAAAAAAGAATACGGCAATTCAATAACAATTCCTGAAGGATCTTCTTTCTTTCTTGACTATTCTGTCTGTGGCAGACAAAACAGGAAAGACGAGATATAGTCTGTAGGTGTGCTGTTTTTACTCTTGAAGAAAGATTATTTAAAACAATAACATAATGTTTATAACAGGTGTTTATGTTTTATGTACTACTAAATAACTAAAACACCAGGAGAACATCATAAATATACTTCTACAATAAATCATTTAATTATCAGAAATACATTAATCATATAAATAATTGAATATAGAAATTCGTAGGAAAAGAATGTACTAGACATAAGTGAGAGCAACAAACAATACAATAAACATACAAACATGTAAAATCAGAAGATATTAGACTATATAGACCAATATCGAAACAACTGTACCATAAACCAATTGCAGTATCTTTTATGAAGTGGTTATGACAGCGAACTGGTGATTCAATGATAATTGGTTTATTTTGATATAGCGTTGTCTATATATTTTACATTGAAAACTGAATGAATTTCGGCAAACATGAAGAGGTAAACTTTGCAACGGATTATGATCCAAACCAGGGGATTGTACTCTCAGACGCGTCATGCCTTGGAGACCATCAGAGAAGCTAGACAAAATTTAACTTGAATTAAAAATAAAAAACTTTGAGGAAATTTCAGAGTTAGAAGCATTAAACTGATTGTTTGCTTAATATGTTTCATGTTAGCTTACTAAGGCTTAAATCTACAGCAGAATTCAGGAAAAACCCAGACTTAAAAGAAATAAGAGTCACTAGTTACAACATAGGCAGAGTGCAAGACTTTGATGATTTGCGAACTAACTGTTTCTTCGAATATTTTAAATGATTGCTGGACTTTTTAACGTCTGAAATGTTACGTAATATTTAAGAGAAAGTCTCTAAAGACTGAAAATTCCGTCAACATTACGGACGGGACGATAATTTGTTATTATCATGACAGATTGACTGTCTATACACGTTGGATAGAGCAGTGTTTGTTGCATCTTTTTATAGTCAATAACATTATGCTGGACTTTATTGAATGTATTAAAGATGACAAATTGAAATGTATATTTGTCTAGAAATATAGTTAAAATTACAAAACGTTTTTGCCAACAAATTGGACGGAAGAATCTTTTTTATGATTTAGTTTAATTTTTGTACTTGATATGTGTCTGTTTCTCTTTGATTATTTAGTGAAATAGAGATGGAAACAAATGAAGTAATATATTCTTAGAAAGGGTTTTTTTCATCGGAAGCCAAAAGGTTCCTGTATGGAACTTTTTATTACCTAATTTATTTTAAATAAAATTTCCGAACAAAATTTCAATAAGACTAAACTATAAGAAGAATACATCAAACATTAAGTGAAATGTTGATTGTTATGCAAACACAGTATCTTTTTTGAAGTGGTTATGACAGCGGACTGCTGATTTAATGAATATCGGTTTGTCTCGATGAGGCGTTGTCTATGTATTTTACATTGAAAACTGAATGAAATTCGGCAAACATGGAAAGGTAAACTTTGCGATTGATTAGGACCCAACCCAGGGGATTATACACTCAGGCGCGTCACGCCCTGGGGACGATCAGAGAAGCTGTACAGAATTTCACTTTAATGAAAAACTGTGAGACAATTTCAGAGTTAGAAGCATTTAACTGATTGTTTGCTTGACATGTTTCGTGTACGCTTTTCCCTTTTAAAGCTTAAATACACCAGATTTTACGAAAAACCCAGATTTTAAAGAAATAAGTAAATTAGTCACTCGTCACAAGATAGACAAAGTGTAAGATTTTGATGATTTAAAAAGAAACTCCCTAAAGAATGAAAATTCGTCCACAAAACGGAAGGGACGATAATTTGTTATTATCATGACAAATTGACTGTCTAAACATGTGGGATAGAGCAGTGTTTGTTGCATCTTTTGATATTTAATAACATTATGCTGGACTTTATTAAATGTATTAAAGATGACAAATTTAAATGTATATTTGTCTGGAAAAATAGTTTAAATTACAAAACGTTTTTGCCAACAAATTGGACGGAAGAATCTTTTTTATGATTTAGTTTAAGTTTTGTACTTGATATGTGTCTGTTTCTCTTTGATTATTTCATGAAACAGAGAAGGAAACAAATGGAAGTTATATATTCCCATAAAGGGTTATTTTCATCGGAAGCCAAAAGGTTCCTGTATGGAACTTTTTATTACCTTATTTATTTTAAATAAAATTTCCGAACAAAATTTCAATAAGACTAAACTAAAAGAAGAATACATCAAACATAAAGTGAAATGTTGATTGTTATGCAAACACAGTATCTTTTTGAAGTGGTTATGACAGCGGACTGCTGATTTAATGATAATCGGTTTGTCTCGATGAGGCGTTGTCTATGTATTTTACATTGAAAACTGAATGTAATTTGGCAAATATGGAAAGGTAAACTTTGCGATTGATTAGGACCCAACCCTGGGGATTATACACTCAGGCGAGTCACGCCCTTGGGACGATCAGAGAAGCTGTACAGAATTTCACTTTAATGAAAAACTGTGAGACAATTTCAGAGTTAGAAGCATTTAACTGATTGTTTGCTTGACATGTTTCTTGTACGCTTTTCCCTTTTAAAGCTTAAATACACCAGATTTTACGAAAACCCCAGACTTTAAAGAAATAAGTAAATTAGTCACTAGTCACAAGATAGACAAAGTGTAAAATTTTGATGATTTAAAAAGAAACTCCATAAAGAATGAAAATTCGTCAACATTACGGACGGGGCGATAATTTGTTATTATCATGACAAATTGACTGTCTAAACATGTTGGATAGAGCAGTGATTATTGCATCTTTTGATATTTAATAACATTATGCTGGACTTTATTAAATGTATTAAAGATGACAAATTTAAATGTATATTTGTCTGGAAAAATAGTTTAAATTACAAAACGTTTTTGCCAACAAATTGGACGGAAGAATCTTTTTTATGATTTAGTTTAAGTTTTGTACTTGATATGTGTCTGTTTCTCTTTGATTATTTCATGAAACAGAGAAGGAAACAAATGGAAGTTATATATTCCCATAAAGGGTTATTTTCATCGGAAGCCAAAAGGTTCCTGTATGGAACTTTTTATTACCTTATTTATTTTAAATAAAATTTCCGAACAAAATTTCAATAAGACTAAACTAAAAGAAGAATACATCAAACATAAAGTGAAATGTTGATTGTTATGCAAACACAGTATCTTTTTGAAGTGGTTATGACAGCGGACTGCTGATTTAATGATAATCGGTTTGTCTCGATGAGGCGTTGTCTATGTATTTTACATTGAAAACTGAATGAAATTCGGCAAATATGGAAAGGTAAACTTTGCGATTGATTAGGACCCAACCCTGGGGATTATACACTCAGGCGAGTCACGCCCTTGGGACGATCAGAGAAGCTGTACAGAATTTCACTTTAATGAAAAACTGTGAGACAATTTCAGAGTTAGAAGCATTTAACTGATTGTTTGCTTGACATGTTTCTTGTACGCTTTTCCCTTTTAAAGCTTAAATACACCAGATTTTACGAAAAACCCAGATTTTAAAGAAATAAGTAAATTAGTCACTCGTCACAAGATAGACAAAGTGTAAGATTTTGATGATTTAAAAAGAAACTCCCTAAAGAATGAAAATTCGTCCACAAAACGGAAGGGACGATAATTTGTTATTATCATGACAAATTGACTGTCTAAACATGTGGGATAGAGCAGTGTTTGTTGCATCTTTTGATATTTAATAACATTATGCTGGACTTTATTAAATGTATTAAAGATGACAAATTTAAATGTATATTTGTCTGGAAAAATAGTTTAAATTACAAAACGTTTTTGCCAACAAATTGGACGGAAGAATCTTTTTTATGATTTAGTTTAAGTTTTGTACTTGATATGTGTCTGTTTCTCTTTGATTATTTCATGAAACAGAGAAGGAAACAAATGGAAGTTATATATTCCCATAAAGGGTTATTTTCATCGGAAGCCAAAAGGTTCCTGTATGGAACTTTTTATTACCTTATTTATTTTAAATAAAATTTCCGAACAAAATTTCAATAAGACTAAACTAAAAGAAGAATACATCAAACATAAAGTGAAATGTTGATTGTTATGCAAACACAGTATTTTTTGAAGTGGTTATGACAGCGGACTGCTGATTTAATGATAATCGGTTTGTCTCGATGAGGCGTTGTCTATGTATTTTACATTGAAAACTGAATGAAATTCGGCAAATATGGAAAGGTAAACTTTGCGATTGATTAGGACCCAACCCTGGGGATTATACACTCAGGCGAGTCACGCCCTTGGGACGATCAGAGAAGCTGTACAGAATTTCACTTTAATGAAAAACTGTGAGACAATTTCAGAGTTAGAAGCATTTAACTGATTGTTTGCTTGACATGTTTCTTGTACGCTTTTCCCTTTTAAAGCTTAAATACACCAGATTTTACGAAAACCCCAGACTTTAAAGAAATAAGTAAATTAGTCACTAGTCACAAGATAGACAAAGTGTAAAATTTTGATGATTTAAAAAGAAACTCCATAAAGAATGAAAATTCGTCAACATTACGGACGGGGCGATAATTTGTTATTATCATGACAAATTGACTGTCTAAACATGTTGGATAGAGCAGTGATTATTGCATCTTTTGATATTTAATAACATTATGCTGGACTTTATTAAATGTATTAAAGATGACAAATTTAAATGTATATTTGTCTGGAAAAATAGTTTAAATTACAAAACGTTTTTGCCAACAAATTGGACGGAAGAATCTTTTTTATGATTTAGTTTAAGTTTTGTACTTGATATGTGTCTGTTTCTCTTTGATTATTTCATGAAACAGAGAAGGAAACAAATGGAAGTTATATATTCCCATAAAGGGTTATTTTCATCGGAAGCCAAAAGGTTCCTGTATGGAACTTTTTATTACCTTATTTATTTTAAATAAAATTTCCGAACAAAATTTCAATAAGACTAAACTAAAAGAAGAATACATCAAACATAAAGTGAAATGTTGATTGTTATGCAAACACAGTATCTTTTTGAAGTGGTTATGACAGCGGACTGCTGATTTAATGATAATCGGTTTGTCTCGATGAGGCGTTGTCTATGTATTTTACATTGAAAACTGAATGAAATTCGGCAAATATGGAAAGGTAAACTTTGCGATTGATTAGGACCCAACCCTGGGGATTATACACTCAGGCCAGTCACGCCCTTGGGACGATCAGAGAAGCTGTACAGAATTTCACTTTAATGAAAAACTGTGAGACAATTTCAGAGTTAGAAGCATTTAACTGATTGTTTGCTTGACATGTTTCTTGTACGCTTTTCCCTTTTAAAGCTTAAATACACCAGATTTTACGAAAACCCCAGATTTTAAAGAAATAAGTAAATTAGTCACTCGTCACAAGATAGACAAAGTGTAAGATTTTGATGATTTAAAAAGAAACTCCCTAAAGAATGAAAATTCGTCCACAAAACGGAAGGGACGATAATTTGTTATTATCATGACAAATTGACTGTCTAAACATGTTGGATAGAGCAGTGTTTGTTGCATCTTTTGATATTTAATAACATTATGCTGGACTTTATTAAATGTATTAAAGATGACAAATTTAAATGTATATTTGTCTGGAAAAATAGTTTAAATTACAAAACGTTTTTGCCAACAAATTGGACGGAAGAATCTTTTTTATGATTTAGTTTAAGTTTTGTACTTGATATGTGTCTGTTTCTCTTTGATTATTTCATGAAACAGAGAAGGAAGCAAATGGAAGTTATATATTCCCATAAAGGGTTATTTTCATCGAAAGCCAAAAGGTTCCTGTATGGAACTTTTTATTACCTTATTTATTTTAAATAAAATTTCCGAACAAAATTTCAATAAGACTAAACTAAAAGAAGAATACATCAAACATAAAGTGAAATGTTGATTGTTATGCAAACACAGTATCTTTTTGAAGTGGTTATGACAGCGGACTGCTGATTTAATGATAATCGGTTTGTCTCGATGAGGCGTTGTCTATGTATTTTACATTGAAAACTGAATGAAATTCGGCAAATATGGAAAGGTAAACTTTGCGATTGATTAGGACCCAACCCTGGGGATTATACACTCAGGCGAGTCACGCCCTTGGGACGATCAGAGAAGCTGTACAGAATTTCACTTTAATGAAAAACTGTGAGACAATTTCAGAGTTAGAAGCATTTAACTGATTGTTTGCTTGACATGTTTCTTGTACGCTTTTCCCTTTTAAAGCTTAAATACACCAGATTTTACGAAAACCCCAGACTTTAAAGAAATAAGTAAATTAGTCACCAGTCACAAGAAAGACAAAGTGTAAAATTTTGATGATTTAAAAAGAAACTCCATAAAGAATGAAAATTCGTCAACATTACGGACGGGGCGATAATTTGTTATTATCATGACAAATTGACTGTCTAAACATGTTGGATAGAGCAGTGTTTGTTGCATCTTTTGATATTTAATAACATTATGCTGGACTTTATTAAATGTATTAAAGATGACAAATTTAAATGTATATTTGTCTGGAAAAATAGTTTAAATTACAAAACGTTTTTGCCAACAAATTGGACGGAAGAATCTTTTTTATGATTTAGTTTAAGTTTTGTACTTGATATGTGTCTGTTTCTCTCTGATTATTTCATGAAACAGAGAAGGAAACAAATGGAAGTTATATATTCCCATAAAGGGTTATTTTCATCGGAAGCCAAAAGGTTCCTGTATGGAACTTTTTATTACCTTATTTATTTTAAATAAAATTTCCGAACAAAATTTCAATAAGACTAAACTATAAGAAGAATACATCAAACATAAAGTGAAATGTTGATTGTTATGCAAACACAGTATCTTTTTGAAGTGGTTATGACAGCGGACTGCTGATTTAATGATAATCGGTTTGTCTCGATGAGGCGTTGTCTATGTATTTTACATTGAAAACTGAATGAAATTTGGCAAACATGGAAAGGTAAACTTTTCGATTGATAAGGACCCAACCCTGGGGATTATACACTCAGGCGAGTCACGCCCTTGGGACGATCAGAGAAGCTGTACAGAATTTCACTTTAATGAAAAACTGTGAGACAATTTCAGAGTTAGAAGGATTTAACTGATTGTTTGCTTGACATGTTTCTTGTACGCTTTTCCCTTTTGAAGCTAAAATACACCAGTTTTACGAAAAACCCAGACTTTAAAGAAATAAGTAAATTAGTCACTTGTCACAAGATAGACAAAGTGTAAAATTTTGATGATTTAAAAAGAAACTCCATAAAGAATGAAAATTCGTCAACAAAACGGAAGGGACAATAATTTGTTATTATCATGACAAATTGACTGTCTATACACGTTGGATAGAGCAGTGTTTGTTGCATCTTTTGATATTCAATAACATTATGCTGGACTTTATTAAATGCATTAAAGATGACAAATTGAAATGTATATTTGTCTAGAAATATAGTTTAAATTACAAAACGTTTTTGCCAACAAATTGGACGGAAGAATCTTTTTTATGATTTAGTTTAATTTTTGTACTTGATATGTGTCTGTTTCTCTTTGATAATTTAATGAAATAGAGATGGAAACAAATGGAAGTTATATATTCTTATTAAGAATTATTTTGATCAGGAGCCCAAAGTTTCCTGTATGGAACTTTTTATTATCTAATTAGCAAAATGTTCAGCCATTTCAATTTTGGAAATGTATTTAAAACTAAGGTTTGTTTCCTCATGCAAAGCATTCCTTAGCTGGATTTGGATCCATATAATTTTGGAACCTTGGATTTATTGATTTTCAACTGTTTAGCTTATGTTTTCTCTATTAAACTTTTCGGCCCCTAGTGTCACTGATGAGGAATGATTTTCCGAATGTGCACATATGGCACATCAAAATTTAACAGGTATTTGTGTTATATATTTATTTTAGGTATAATTTCTGGATGCAATTTCAATAAGACTGAAATATAAAGAGAAAACATCACGATATGAAATACGAGTGTCATAGGTGACTGTTAAGATACCACTGATTATAAACCTCCCGACTTTAAACGGGCGATAGATCTAAAAACAAGATTACCTCAGAAAAGGACGATTCATTATAAAACTTCTGACTTTGTACGGGCGCCGGATATCATACAAAGATGATACTTAGTAATTTGGTTAAGATATTGTGTCTCCTAAACAACATATCCTAACAAATTTTATAAATTTCTTACCAACATATCCTAACACATTTTATAACCGGTCCAAAAAGTTTAAAACTACGTTTAAAATAATGATTCACCCAGAGATCAATATCGGATCGTATTAGTTTATTCTAATATTGACACTATTATCCACTTCCAGATGGCCACTGGTCAAATTGTTATGAATATTATATATCGGTCTCAATGGTCACTGATACATCTCATATGATATGTAAAATTATCGTCCATTTCCAGGGGGAACTTAAACATATTACTGAAAAATAAACATTAAATGCCAAACATTACATATGTAGCTTGTTCAGATTAGATACCTTTGTCTTACGTCTCACATTAGTATGTAGCCTAGCTAGATGGTAACTTTGCTATACATCTGACATTAGTATGTATCCTAGCTAGATTGTATCTTTGCTTTACGTCTGTCATTAGTATGTAGCCTAGCTAGATTGTAACTTTGCTTTACGTCTGACATTAGTATGTATCCTAGCTAGATGGTAACTTTGCTATACGTCTCACATTAGTATGTAGCCTAGCTAGATGGTAACTTTGCCTTACGTCTGTCATTAGTATGTAGCCTAGCTAGATGGTAACTTTGCTTTACGTCTGACATTAGTATGTAGCTTAGCTAGATGGTAACTTTGCTTTACGTCTGTCATTAGTATGTAGCCTAGCTAGATTGGTAACTTTGCTTTACGTCTGTCATTAGTATGTAGCCTAGCTAGATTGGTAACTTTGACTTATGTCTTTCATTAGTATGTAGCCTAACTAATTTGGTAACTTTGCTTTTCGTCTGTCATTAGTATGTAGCCTAGCTAGATTGGTTACTTTGCCTTGCGTCTGTCATAAGTATGTATCCTAACTAGATTGGTAACTTTGCTTCACGTCTGTCATTAGTATGTAGCCTAGCTAGATTGGTAACTTTGCTTTACGTCTGTCATTAGTATGTAGCCAAGCAAAATGATAACTTTGCCATACGTCTGTCATTAGTATGTAGCCTAGTTAGATGGTGCTTTTGCTTTACGTCTGTCATTAGTTGTAGCCTACCAAGATGGTATTTTTGTTTTACGTCTGTCATTAGTATGTAGCCTAGCTAGATGGTAACTTTGCTTTACGTCTGTCATTAGTATGTAGCCTAGCTAGATGGTAACTTTGCTTTACGTCTGACATTAGTATAAAGCCTAGCAAGATGGTAACTTTTCTTTACATCTATCATAAGTATGTAGCCTAGCTAGATGGTAACTTTGCTTCACGTCTCACATTAGTATGTAGCCTAGCTAGATTAGTAACTTTGCTTTACGTCTGTCATTAGTATGTAGCCTAGCTAGATGGTAACTTTGCTTTACGTCTCACTTTAGTGTGTAGCCTAACTAGATTCGTAACTTTGCTTTACGTCTGTCATTAGTATGTAGCCTAGCTAGATTGGTAACTTAGCCTTACGTCTGTCATTACTATGTAGCCTAACTAGATTGGTAACTTTGCTTTACGTTTGTCATTAGTATGTAGCCTAGCTAGATTGGTAACTTTGCTTTACGTCTCACATTAGTATGTAGCCTAGCTAGATGGTAACTTTGCTTTACGTCTGTCATTAGTATGTAGCTTAGCTAGATTGGTAAGTTTGCTTTACGTCTGTCATTAGTATGTAGCCTAGCTAGATGGTAACTTTGCTTTACGTCTCACATTAGTATGTAGCCTAACTAGATTGGTAACTTTGCTTTACGTCTGTCATTAGTATGTAGCCTAGCTAGATTGGTAACTTTGCTTTACGTCTGACATTAGTATATAGCCTAGCTAGTTTGGTAACTTTGCTTTACGTCTGTCATTAGTATGAAGCCTAGCTAGATGGTAACTTTGCTTTACGTCTCACATTAGTATGTAGCCTAACTAGATTGGTAACTTTGCTTTACGTCTGTCATTAGTATGTATCCTAGCTAGATGGTAACTTTGCTATACGTCTCACATTAGTATGTAGCCTAGCTAGATTGGTAACTTTGCCTAACGTCTGTCATTAGTATGTAGCCTATCTAGATTGGTAACTTTGCTTTACGTCTGTCATTAGTATGTAGCCTAGCTAGATGGTAACTTTGCTATACGTCTCACATTAGTATGTAGCCTAGCTAGATTGGTAACTTTGCCTAACGTCTGTCATCAGTATGTAGGCTAGCTAGATTGGTAACTTTGCCTTACGTCTGTCATTAGTATGTAGCCTAGCTAGATTGGTAACTTTGCTTTACGTCTGTCATTAGTATGTAGCCTAGCTAGATAGGTAACTTTGCCTTACGTCTGTCATTAGTATGTAGCCTAGCTAGATGGGTAACTTTGCCTAACGTCTGTCATCAGTATGTAGCCTAGCTAGTTTGGCAACTTTGCTTTGCGTCTGTCATTAGTATGTAGCCTAGCTAGATTGGTAACTTTGCTTTACGTCTGTCATTAGTATGTAGCCTAGCTAGATAGGTAACTTTGCCTTACGTCTGTCATTAGTATGTAGCCTAGCTAGTTTGGTAACTTTGCCTTACGTCTGTCATTAGTATGTAGTCTAGCTAGTTTGGTAACTTTGCTTTATGTCTGTCATTAGTATGTAGCCTAGCTAGATTGGTAACTTTGCCTTACGTCTGTTATTAGTATGTAGCCTAGCTAGTTTGGTAACTTTGCTTTACGCGTGTCATTAGTATGTAGCCTAGCTAGATTGGTAACTTTGCCTTACGTCTGTTATTAGTATGTAGCCTAGCTAGTTTGGTAACTTTGCTTTACGTCTGTCATTAGTATGAAGCCTAGCTAGTTTGGCAACTTTGCTTTGCGTCTGTCATTAGTATGTAGCCTAGGCAGGTTTGTGTCTGTCATTTGGATTTAGTTATATTTAAAAAGTTAGGGACCTTAAGAGTTAGGTCACTATTTCTGTTTGTTAAACAGTGGTGCAATCAGATAAATCGTACATCTCAACTTGAGGTTAGTTAATGCTACATTAAACTCATTTAATTTTAATGGAATATTAGAAAGAAATCCCTATTCACGATGACATTTTTTATTTTTATTTATTTGTTTATTTTATTTTATTTTATTGCGTCTAAACATGAACTAACTTGAAGAATAGCCAAAATTAAAAAGGATACTCCTAAGATATACAAACCTACCTGTAGTTTATCCGTTAATCAGTTGCTGTCGAGATCTTACAACCTGTCATATTATAAATTTTTGAATATTTCATTCAGAAAAATTAAAAATTTATAATATGACAAACCTCCCAAAAATGACAATAAATTACACAGACCCATGGCATTATAACTGCATTGGATGTAAAATTTTGATCCCAAATACAACAGTCAAATTTTGAGCACTTTAATAATTGTTCGCAGGATATTTTTGTCTGTTTCTTTAATGCGAAGTAAATTGATTGCTAAATAAATCATTTTCTTAACTTCATAACACATGTGATTTTAGGTGAAAATCGTTTACTTATTTGTAAATAAAGACATATTGCTTGTATAAATTACATAATATTTAATCTGATCATTAAGTTATGAAAGACTTAAATATTTAATATAACAAAGGTTCTATTGATTAAATAAACACATCTGTCACAAAACTTAAGCGACGTGGAAGGTCCAAAGGAATGGTTTTTTTAATTTTTAAAATTTTTAAAATTCATAGACTTGTAAACATCAGGGGAAGTAATAACTGCTATTGTAAATTCATGCCTGAAATCTCAAACCTCGTGATATTTATGCTTTCTGTTCTATTACTGTCCTGAATGAGAGCGGACAATGACAAATCTATTGGTTTGTTTTTTTGATTGGTATTACAGAATTTTTCAAGAAATACTACGTTTTTATTTACTGCTAGCACCAATACAAGGCAATCAAACAGAAAGTAGCATTGCTGCAAAGTTAAATGTTTTTGGCAATCAATGCGCCTAATTCTGTATAAATAACCGAGTTAGTTCTTCGTTAATACCCCCATATAGCTCTGAATGAGCAAAATTACAATGCTCAGTTTGATTAACTTTTACTTTACTCAGATTAAGCAAAATCATAATTTTGTTGTTTTCTTTGCTTAGATTGAACAGAATTACAACGTAACACTTTCACTTCGCTCTGACTGAGCAGAACACAGTTATGTACATGCATGATAAAATTTCGCTCGTTTTGAAAAGAATTTCGCTCATTTTGAGAGGAATCATATCAATATTCTGTTACTTTCTCCACTGAGCAGAACACAGTTATACATTTGTATACATGTATCATAAAATTTCGGTCATTTTGAGAAGAATCATATCGTTATTCAGTTACTCTCTCCACTGAGCAGAACACAGTTATACATTTGTATACATGTATGATAAAATTTCGGTCATTTTGAGAAGAATAGTATCGTTATTCTGTCACTTTCTCCACTGAGCAGAACACAGTTATACATTTGTATACATGTATGATAAAAATTTCGGTCATTTTGAGAAGAATCATATCGTGTCTGTTACTCTCTCCACTGAGCAGAACACAGTTATACATTTACATACATGTATGATAAAATTTCGATCATTTTGAGAAGAATCATATCGTTATTATGTTACTTTCTCCACTGAGCAGAACACAGTTATATACATGCATGAAAAAATTTCGGTCATTTTGAGAAGAATCATATCGTTATTCTGTTACTCTCTCCACTGAGCAGAACACAGTTATACATTTGTATACATGTATGATAAAAATTTCAGTCATTTTGAGAAGAATCATATCGTTATTCTGTTAATTTCTCCACTGAGCAGAACTCAGTTATATACATGCATGAAAAAATTTCGGTCATTTTGAGAAGAATCATATCGTTATTATGTTACTTTCTCCACTGAGCAGAACACAGTTATATACATGCATGAAAAAATTTCGGTCATTTTGAGAAGAATCATATCGTTATTCTGTTACTCTCTCCACTGAGCAGAACACAGTTATACATTTGTATACATGTATGATAAAATTTCGGTCATTTTGAGAAGAATCATATTGTTATTCTGTTACTCTCTCCACTGAGCAGAACACAGTTATACATTTGTATACATGTATGACAAAAATTTCAGTCATTTTGAGAAGAATCATATCGTTATTCTGTTACTTTCTCCACTGAGCAGAACTCAGTTATATACATGCATGAAAAAATTTCGGTCATTTTGAGAAGAATCATATCGTTATTCTGTTACTTTCTCCACTGAGCAGAACACAGTTATATACATGCATGAAAAAATTTCGGTCATTTTGAGAAGAATCATATCGTTATTCTGTTATTTTCTCCACTGAGCAGAACTCAGTTATATACATTCTTGAAAAAATTTCGGTCATTTTGAGAAGAATCATATCGTTATTCTGTAAATTTCTCCACTGAGCAGAACTCAGTTATATACATGCATGAAAAAATTTCGGTCATTTTGAGAAGAATCATATCGTTATTCTGTTACTTTCTCCACTGAGCAGAACTCAGTTATATACATGCATGAAAAAATTTCGGTCATTTTGAGAAGAATCATATCGTTATTCTGTTACTCTCTCCACTGAGCAGAACTCAGTTATATACATGCATGAAAAAATTTCGGTCATTTTGAGAAGAATCATATCGTTATTCTGTTATTTTCTCCACTGAGCAGAACTCAGTTATATACATGCATGAAAAAATTTCGGTCATTTTCAGAAGAATCATATCGTTATTCTGTTACTTTCTCCACTGAGCAGAACTCAGTTATATACATGCATGAAAAAATTTCGGTCATTTTGAGAAGAATCATATCGTTATTCTGTTACTCTCTCCACTGAGCAGAACTCAGTTATATACATGCATGAAAAAAATTCGGTCATTTTGAGAAGAATCATATCGTTATTCTGTTATTTTCTCCACTGAGCAAAACTCAGTTATATACATGCATGAAAAAATTTCGGTCATTTTGAGAAGAATCATATCGTGTCTGTTACTCTCTCCACTGAGCAGAACACAGTTATACATTTGTATACATGTATGATAAAAATTTCAGTCATTTTGAGAAGAATCATATCGTTATTCTGTTAATTTCTCCACTGAGCAGAACTCAGTTATATACATGCATGAAAAAATTTCGGTCATTTTGAGAAGAATCATATCGTTATTATGTTACTTTCTCCACTGAGCAGAACACAGTTATATACATGCATGAAAAAATTTCGGTCATTTTGAGAAGAATCATATCGTTATTCTGTTACTCTCTCCACTGAGCAGAACACAGTTATACATTTGTATACATGTATGACAAAAATTTCGGTCATTTTGAGAAGAATCATATCGTTATTCTGTTACTCTCTCCACTGAGCAGAACACAGTTATACATTTGTATACATGTATGACAAAAATTTCAGTCATTTTGAGAAGAATCATATCGTTATTCTGTTACTTTCTCCACTGAGCAGAACTCAGTTATATACATGCATGAAAAAATTTCGGTCATTTTGAGAAGAATCATATCGTTATTCTGTTACTTTCTCCACTGAGCAGAACACAGTTATATACATGCATGAAAAAATTTCGGTCATTTTGAGAAGAATCATATCGTTATTCTGTTATTTTCTCCACTGAGCAGAACTCAGTTATATACATGCATGAAAAAATTTCGGTCATTTTGAGAAGAATCATATCGTTATTCTGTAAATTTCTCCACTGAGCAGAACTCAGTTATATACATGCATGAAAAAATTTCGGTCATTTTGAGAAGAATCATATCGTTATTCTGTTACTTTCTCCACTGAGCAGAACTCAGTTATATACATGCATGAAAAAATTTCGGTCATTTTGAGAAGAATCATATCGTTATTCTGTTACTCTCTCCACTGAGCAGAACTCAGTTATATACATGCATGAAAAAATTTCGGTCATTTTGAGAAGAATCATATCGTTATTCTGTTATTTTCTCCACTGAGCAGAACTCAGTTATATACATGCATGAAAAAATTTCGGTCATTTTCAGAAGAATCATATCGTTATTCTGTTACTTTCTCCACTGAGCAGAACTCAGTTATATACATGCATGAAAAAATTTCGGTCATTTTGAGAAGAATCATATCGTTATTCTGTTACTCTCTCCACTGAGCAGAACTCAGTTATATACATGCATGAAAAAAATTCGGTCATTTTGAGAAGAATCATATCGTTATTCTGTTATTTTCTCCACTGAGCAAAACTCAGTTATATACATGCATGAAAAAATTTCGGTCATTTTGAGAAGAATCATATCGTGTCTGTTACTCTCTCCACTGAGCAGAACACAGTTATACATTTGTATACATGTATGATAAAATTTCGGTCATTTTGAGAAGAATCATATCGTTATTATGTTACTTTCTCCACTGAGCAGAACTCAGTTATATACATGCATGAAAAAATTTCGGTCATTTTGAGAAGAATCATATCGTTATTCTGTTACTCTCTCCACTGAGCAGAACACAGTTATATACATGCATGAAAAAATTTCGGTCATTTTGAGAAGAATCATATCGTTATTCTGTTACTCTCTCCACTGAGCAGAACACAGTTATACATTTGTATACATGTATGATAAAATTTCGGTCATTTTGAGAAGAATCATATTGTTATTCTGTTACTCTCTCCACTGAGCAGAACACAGTTATACATTTGTATACATGTATGATAAAAATTTCAGTCATTTTGAGAAGAATCATATCGTTATTCTGTTACTTTCTCCACTGAGCAGAACTCAGTTATATACATGCATGAAAAAATTTCGGTCATTTTGAGAAGAATCATATCGTTATTCTGTTACTCTCTCCACTGAGCAGAACACAGTTATACATTTGTATACATGTATGACAAAAATTTCAGTCATTTTGAGAAGAATCATATCGTTATTCTGTTACTTTCTCCACTGAGCAGAACTCAGTTATATACATGCATGAAAAAATTTCGGTCATTTTGAGAAGAATCATATCGTTATTCTGTTACTTTCTCCACTGAGCAGAACACAGTTATATACATGCATGAAAAAATTTCGGTCATTTTGAGAAGAATCATATCGTTATTCTGTTATTTTCTCCACTGAGCAGAACTCAGTTATATACATGCATGAAAAAATTTCGGTCATTTTGAGAAGAATCATATCGTTATTCTGTAAATTTCTCCACTGAGCAGAACTCAGTTATATACATGCATGAAAAAATTTCGGTCATTTTGAGAAGAATCATATCGTTATTCTGTTACTTTCTCCACTGAGCAGAACTCAGTTATATACATGCATGAAAAAATTTCGGTCATTTTGAGAAGAATCATATCGTTATTCTGTTACTCTCTCCACTGAGCAGAACTCAGTTATATACATGCATGAAAAAATTTCGGTCATTTTGAGAAGAATCATATCGTTATTCTGTTATTTTCTCCACTGAGCAGAACTCAGTTATATACATGCATGAAAAAATTTCGGTCATTTTCAGAAGAATCATATCGTTATTCTGTTACTTTCTCCACTGAGCAGAACTCAGTTATATACATGCATGAAAAAATTTCGGTCATTTTGAGAAGAATCATATCGTTATTCTGTTACTCTCTCCACTGAGCAGAACTCAGTTATATACATGCATGAAAAAAATTCGGTCATTTTGAGAAGAATCATATCGTTATTCTGTTATTTTCTCCACTGAGCAAAACTCAGTTATATACATGCATGAAAAAATTTCGGTCATTTTGAGAAGAATCATATCGTGTCTGTTACTCTCTCCACTGAGCAGAACACAGTTATACATTTGTATACATGTATGATAAAATTTCGGTCATTTTGAGAAGAATCATATCGTTATTATGTTACTTTCTCCACTGAGCAGAACTCAGTTATATACATGCATGAAAAAATTTCGGTCATTTTGAGAAGAATCATATCGTTATTCTGTTACTCTCTCCACTGAGCAGAACACAGTTATATACATGCATGAAAAAATTTCGGTCATTTTGAGAAGAATCATATCGTTATTCTGTTACTCTCTCCACTGAGCAGAACACAGTTATACATTTGTATACATGTATGATAAAATTTCGGTCATTTTGAGAAGAATCATATTGTTATTCTGTTACTCTCTCCACTGAGCAGAACACAGTTATACATTTGTATACATGTATGATAAAAATTTCAGTCATTTTGAGAAGAATCATATCGTTATTCTGTTACTTTCTCCACTGAGCAGAACTCAGTTATATACATGCATGAAAAAATTTCGGTCATTTTGAGAAGAATCATATCGTTATTCTGTTACTCTCTCCACTGAGCAGAACACAGTTATACATTTGTATACATGTATGACAAAAATTTCGGTCATTTTGAGAAGAATCATATCGTTATTCTGTTATTTTCTCCACTGAGCAGAACTCAGTTATATACATGCATGAAAAAATTTCGGTCATTTTGAGAAGAATCATATCGTTATTCTGTAAATTTCTCCACTGAGCAGAACTCAATTATATACATGCATGAAAAAATTTCGGTCATTTTGAGAAGAATCATATCGTTATTCTGTTACTTTCTCCACTGAGCAGAACTCAGTTATATACATGCATGAAAAAATTTCGGTCATTTTGAGAAGAATCATATCGTTATTCTGTTATTTTCTCCACTGAGCAGAACTCAGTTATATACATGCATGAAAAAATTTCGGTCATTTTGAGAAGAATCATATCGTTATTCTGTTAATTTCTCCACTGAGCAGAACTTAGTTATATACATGCATGAAAAAATTTCGGTCATTTTGAGAAGAATCATATCGTTATTCTGTTACTTTCTCCACTGAGCAGAACTCAGTTATATACATGCATGAAAAAATTTCGGTCATTTTGAGAAGAATCATATCGTTATTCTGTTATTTTCTCCACTGAGCAGAACTCAGTTATATACATGCATGAAAAAATTTCGGTCATTTTGAGAAGAATCATATCGTTATTCTGTTACTTTCTCCACTGAGCAGAACTCAGTTATATACATGCATGAAAAAATTTCGGTCATTTTCAGAAGAATCATATCGTTATTCTGTTATTTTCTCCACTGAGCAAAACTCAGTTATATACATGCATGAAAAAATTTCGGTCATTTTGAGAAGAATCATATCGTGTCTGTTACTCTCTCCACTGAGCAGAACACAGTTATACATTTCTATACATGTATGATAAAATTTCGGTCATTTTGAGAAGAATCATATCGTTATTATGTTACTTTCTCCACTGAGCAGAACTCAGTTATATACATGCATGAAAAAATTTCGGTCATTTTGAGAAGAATCATATCGTTATTCTGTTAATTTCTCCACTGAGCAGAACTCAGTTATATACATGCATGAAAAAATTTCGGTCACGTTGAGAAGAATCATATCGTTATTCTGTTACTTTCTCCACTGAGCAGAACTCAGTTATATACATGCGTGAAAAAATTTCGGTCATTTTGAGAAGAATTATATTGTTATTCTGTTACTTTCTCCACTGAGCAGAACTCAGTTATATACATGCATGAAAAAATTTCGGTCATTTTGAGAAGAATCATATCGTTATTCTGTTATTTTCTCCACTGAGCAGAACTCAGTTATATACATGCATGAAAAAATTTCGGTCATTTTGAGAAGAATCATATCGTTATTCTGTAAATTTCTCCACTGAGCAGAACTCAGTTATATACATGCATGAAAAAATTTCGGTCATTTTGAGAAGAATCATATCGTTATTCTGTTACTTTCTCCACTGAGCAGAACTCAGTTATATACATGCATGAAAAAATTTCGGTCATTTTGAGAAGAATCATATCGTTATTCTGTTATTTTCTCCACATGTTGTGGAATCACAATAATGCAGTTTCTTTGCTGAGATTACGCAAAATCAAAATGTTGTGTATGAAATCTCTGTATTGTAGATGACACTATTGTGTCGATATTGAGAATAAATACCATGCTGATATACCTAGAGTGAAAGGATTTTGTGGATATTGTGAGGAATAGGATTGTGTTGGTATTGTGAGGAATAGGATTGTGTTGGTATTGTGATTGATATTGTGAGGAATAGGATTGTGTTGGTATTGTGATTGATATTGTGAGGAATAGGATTGTGTTGGTATTGTGATTGATATTGTGAGGAATAGGATTGTGTTGGTATTGTGATTGATATTGTGAGGAATAGGATTGTGTTGGTATTGTGAGGAATTGGATTGTGTTGGTATTGTGAGGAATAGGATTGTGATTGATATTGTTTTGTTGATATATTAAATGATAGGACTGTCTAGATATCGAGAAATGATTGTGTAGATATCGAGAAATGATTGTGTAGATATCGAGAAAGATATGATTGTGTAGATATCGAGAAATTGTGTAGATATCGAGAAATGATTGTGTAAATATCGAGAAATGATTGTGTAGATTTCGAGAAATGATTGTGTAGATATCAGGAAATGATTGTCTAGATATCGAGAAATGATTGTGTAGATATCGAGAAATATATCGAGAAATGATTGTGTAGATATCGAGAAATATATCGAGAAATGATGGTGTAGATATCGAGAAATATATCGAGAAATGATTGTGTAGATATCGAGAAATAATTGTCTAGATATCGAGAAATGATTGTGATTAGATATCCAGAAATGATTGTCTAGATATCGAGAAATGATTGTGTAGATATCGAGGAATGATTGTGTAGATATCGAGAAATGATTGTGTAAATATCGAGAAATGATTGTTGATTGTGTAGATATCGAGAAATGATTGTGTAGATATCGAGAAATAATTGTCTATATATCGAGAAATGATTGTGTAGATATCGAGAAATGATTGTGTAGATATCGAGAAAGATATGATTGTGTAGTATCGAGAAAGATATGATTGTGTAAATATCTAGAGTGATAGAATTGTGTAGATATCGAGAAAGATATGATTGTGTAGATATCTAGAGTGATAGAATTGTCTGAAAAGCGTGACTAAAAGGACTGTGTGGATACGGTAAGTAATAAGATCTTGTGTTTAACAGACGTCGATATTTGACAGACAACAAAGCATCTAAAGTACACAAAGTCAGTACACAAAGCCATTGAAAATAAGGATTTCTATATTTATTCACTTGTATACAGCAAGACAGCTACATTATATTAAAATATGTAAAAATGGATTGTGCAGATTAAATACGTCAATCGTTTTGTTTTTTTCGTACAAAATATAAGTTTGTTTATATGACATAGTTCATTTTAGGAAAACAATTGGATTCTATTTGCACAGAAAGGGCAAACAGTCTACCACAGTTACAAAAGTGTATATGGCATGACGAACCAAGCCATACATAAAATAATCAGACTTCATCGTACCGAAGCTAACTGTGTCTGTCGTTTAATTGATATTTACACATGACTGAATTCTAATTACCTTGTATTAGAGAACCCAAATGATATAACAGACACACAAAGCTAGAAAATAAATATCGCATTTGTTCATCCCGTTTATGTCATCAATGTACAACATTCTGTATTAATCGACAGCCACAACACGGAACAAATCACTTTCATTTTGTCAATACTCCGAGTTGCCGAGTTAATTATAAAAATAGAATAAAAAGCAAAAACATCTCCACTTTTCTTTATAACACCATTTATAAATTGACGTTATCAATTTTATCAATTCAACTAAACTTAATTCAATTTCAATAACTTCATAAAACAATTTGATATCGTAAAACCAATGTTTTGCAGATATTTTAATCATTTGTTTGATCGAAATGAACCAACAAGACCACATTTACGGGTTGATCCTATTAATAAGATTAAACCTTATCTAATTACAAAAACAACGTTGTATACAAATCCATTAATTAACGTAAACCTAATGTTTTCCGGCATATATTTCTAACATTTGTTTGATTGCTGAATTAAATGAAATGAACTAACAAGACTCCGTTTAATACAAATATTTATTT
This sequence comes from Tegillarca granosa, assembly GCA_029721355.1. Taxonomy (NCBI): domain Eukaryota; kingdom Metazoa; phylum Mollusca; class Bivalvia; order Arcoida; family Arcidae; genus Tegillarca; species Tegillarca granosa. The sequence continues at coordinate 50,228,064 of CM056594.1, read as the reverse complement.
GATCATGGAGTTTTAAAGTTACATCACTTCTTCGGTTTTTCTGTTTATTAGATCAAATTGACTAATATATTTCACTTTTTCTTTACTTGATTTTAGGACATAAAAAGTATTTTTGGTATTTCATGAAAAAGTCAATTTACGCGAAGTACAAGTACATTTGGAAATTCATCTAAAATTCTACGTTTTGATAAATGCATGCCTTTTGATTCAATTAATCAGATGGATTCGCCAATCTTAAAGTAATCCCAAAAGGTTTTTTTCAATTTAAATGTTTCGCTGTTATAGAAATTAGTCAAGTAGTGCATCTTAATGCTTCATCAAGTTTGATCTTCAGAACGTGATTAAGTAATACATTTTTGCTGCATAAAATAAACGTAATTATGGGTATAGATAAAAATGTCTGTATTGAAATTAACAGTTTGTATTAATAAGATGCGGGATGGTAGGCTTTGAATAATACAACATAGTGGCTATTTTGTCTGCTGCTAGCTGCTATTGTGTCAAAATGATATTCTTGTTAACCTTAGTTACAAAATATTTGCATTAGCGTGCATAAAGAATATTGCTGTTTTGCAAGACCCCACTAACGGTTCCGTGGAATACGTGGGAAAATGACGATATTGCTCCTAATCTAACATATTTTATTAGCTGAGTTTAAAATTGTTTATGATCAAAAACTGTTTTACTTTGAGAGTATGTTATTTTGTAACATAAAAACTAAAACCACAGACTTTATATTAGATAAAAATTATTTCCACATATATTTTATGAATTTTTATCTTTGCCAATATATTTGGCATCTGGCATCTTTGGCACTTAAAATAACAGAGTATCTCTAAAGCACTACATAGATATATTACATTTGAACGTAGTTAAATATCTATAAATACAAAATATATAATTTGACGATGTTACAAGAACTATCAGAATTTGAATATTTTTAGTTGATTTAATATAAAAAATTTATAAGATATTCAGTAGGCAGTATTTTGTGCAGTCAGAAAATATACCATTTCTCTAAATTTTCAGCCGTCTTAATTTTTGAAACTTGTTTAAGGTTTGTCCCCTCATGTAAAGCATTCCTTAGCTGGATTTGGATTCATATAACTTTGAAACTTTAGAATCATTAATTATCAACTGTTTGGCTGTTTTTTTTGGGTTTTTTTTATCCATCAAACTTTTCGGCCCCTAGTGTCACGAAATGTGAATATATGGCACATCAAAAATTATAAGGTATTTGTGTTATATATTCACGATATTAATCAATGTTTAAAATGTAACTTTTTCTCTAATTTTTTTCTTGATTATTATCCAACACTTGTTTTGCAATTCTCTCAATTTGCAAACTTTAAACTTCCATTTACTAAACTTATTTGGAATTTTATATCTGATTATAGGGTTGAGAAGATGTTATACTAGCAATAAAATTGTTGTTAACTCATTATTTGGTAATGACACGTACGATAGCTTTGGAAATTTCAAATTTATTTATTTCACTACACAAAACTTTTGGCATTCATTCAGTTAATCTTTATTTATTTAAAAACGGATATTTGTTTGTTTGTTTGTTTGTTTTCAAGTCGTTATAAAAGTTGAATTTATTCAGATGAAGAACAATTTCTGAATTACTATACACATATATATAAACACAGTGTTGTATCCTTATGATTTATTGTTACATGTTGTTTAACTGCGTTAAAATCTTAAACCTAAAAACAACATCACGATTTAAAAATCGTAACTGTAAATAAAATCCTGATATGTCACAATTTGATAGTTTTATTTATTATTGTTATTTAAACACTGGTCTTGTTTATATCCTAACTATTCTTATAAATTATTTATTCTTCTTTTACGTGTGGTTATGTCATATATAAACTTTTGATTTTTTATAAATAAAACATACAAAAAGCAAAAAGTTATATATATATATTAATATGATATAACTTTTTAAAAGCATTTTTATAAAAATTGACAAACTTTTATATGACAGGTACTTTTTTGTGTCAACTCTATATTTACAATTGAAGACAAGTACAACAATTATTACCAATAGAATTTAAAAAACGCCAATGAATGGCGAGATAGTATTTACAACGAGGAGAAATACGGAAAAGAAGAAGAAATTTCGCAGTAGAGTTTTAACACACAAAAATGTTTTACACACAGTAAAGAATTACTGACATATCTAAGGACCAATGCACCGGAAATAAGATAATTAAAAAAGAAGACACTAAGGAACCACACATACTTGTCATCTGTCAAAATACTAACCGAAAAGTCAGTTATAGACTCAATATTTCTTAAAAACGCTTTGTCAATTACGGCTTTAGCTATTGATAATATTGATAATATCATAAACAAGAAAAAAGACCAAACAGAGTTCACCACGTTTGCTCAAACATTAGTTGTTTTTAATAAAGGCAGTATTTATTGATCTACACGTACCAAGTCGTTTTAACTAGGGTACATATGGTGTCATATATTATTATGTCATTTCTTCTGTTGTTCGGTCGAATTCGTGCAAAATCCACCGTTATACTAGTCGTTTTCATCAAAACATCTAAATACGAAAGAATTATTTCTGGGTAATGTTGTGTTTACAGGCTCAATGACTGAGGACTTCTGTTAGTTATACCAAAGCTCTCACTTTTTGTATTCAGCTTTAATATTCGCACTTGAAAAACATAACTGCCTATTAGTTTTTGTTGTGGCTGTATGCATACAGTATAATTCAGGAATATGTTTTCCTTCTTTCAACAGCCATGTCACTTTACATCTTTTTAAAAACAAATATGCCATACTCGACGTTTAACCATTAACAGAAGACCAATTCTCCGTATATACTTAAACGTTTGACCTCAGTTCTTACTACTGGAAATATATTTTAATTATAACTGATAATTGATATGTTGTGCCATAATGAAAATAGGTTTGAATATTTAAGTATCAAAGGAAAAAATGAGTTTCAAACTATTTTTCCCAAAAAATGATGACCAAACTGATGGTTAGGGTTGGGTTTATTTGTTTCTAATCAATAAGGTTAAATGTGCGTGTAAAAAGTAATCTTACAAATATATTAGAACCCTACCATTCGATAACATTTTGCCACTAGGTCCAGTGTCCGTCTGAAATCAGTAATCTTTTATTATCAGTGGTCTCAATGTGTGGTTATCATCCATTGTTTTATTATTTTGGTCAATTTTTGTGGTATAATTTGTTTTTTGGTGGTGGTCAATTTGCTTTCTTTATGTTACTATATTCTATGAGCTTGTGACAGTATGGCATCTTGCAATATATTGTCATATTAAAAAGCTCTATCTATTTCAAAATGTGTGTATCAATATAACATACTTTTTTATTAAAAATATAATAAAGAGACGTAAATATTCTTGGGGTTTAATTTTTAACTTTTTTAATTAAAAAAATGTTGGAAGAAAATTTCGTTGAATTGTGTTTTTAACAGAATCCAATTGAGGCCTTGGTAAGAAATCTAATTTTGTTGACATTAAATTTCGTGGTATTTACTAATCCATGAAAATAACAAAATTTCACCCCTCCCCCCCTTTCCGTTGAACATATGGGAATTTACAATATAATATCTTTTTTAACCCAAATATGCTATTCACAACCACTGAATTTTGAATAGAATTCCTTGGCAAAGTCATATTTGATGCATTATTCCTATCTATCTGTTTGTAATTTTCCCGAAAAGTTATTACTATTCTGTTGTTACCAAATTGTCCAACTGCCTTTAAACTCAATGATATCAACTGAACTTCAACTATAAAGTTTTGATTTAAAATATTCAGAGGATTATAATTTTATTATTAGCTCTAAGAGCTGTGAAATAAACATCAGTATTTCGTACACTCTTTTTTATGATCCGAATCATTTATCAATTTAAAACGAACCGACACGTGTAGACACGTGTTATCAGCTATTTAAGGCTAAGTACCAACAGGGTAGACTGACATATGTGTTTCAACATCCTAGTTATTTTCTTTTTTATCGACAAACTTGCTGATTTTAGAATATTTTTCTGGAAACAGTTCCGTAATAATCGGAAATGTTATCAAATCCGACAAAAAAGAACCAATCCATCAAAACCCATCACTCTATTTAATCTTAAAAAGTAAGATGAGAAAACCATCAAACATTACAACACCACGAAATCGTACAAATATCAAAACGTCCAAATATCAGGTGAAAGATACTTGAAATAAGAAATTGTATAGGTAAAGTAAACATTCACAAGCATAAAAAATAAAAACGTGATAACATCGTAAAACATTAATCATGTGATAATAACAGTAATCTGGAAACTCAAAGCTTGAAATAAAATAAAGATAGAAGACATTGATACGTACTAGTCATTAATAGGTACTACATTCAAGATCGCTTCAGTATTCAGTATGTGCTATTTTTAAAAACACACATATCAGCAATGTTGTAACGCCCTATTGTAAATGTAGTTTTAATTAAAATATTTAAAATTCTAATTTATCGTTATTTTATTTTGTATGCTGATTATAAACACAAAATAAGTGCATATATATATATATATATATATATATATATATATATATATATATATATATATATATATATATATATATATATATATACATAATGCACGAGAGTGATGCAATTAAGAAAAACTATTCAGCCCATATGAAAGATATATATGCCAAATTCTAGAAGTATATTTTGTAAAATAAGCCTTGGTTTTAATTTTTGAAATGTCAGTGTGTTATTCATCTCTGATTCTAAAATAGAAGATCTCAAAAACTTTTTGAACCATACCATCGACCCATTTTGTTATTTTGTTCCGTGTTGATCAAAGTCGGTAGCGTAATAAGTTACCCCAGTATGCCTTGTCTTGTGTTCTTGTATTAATTTGTTCTTTGTTTTGTGTTCTTGTCGGCATTGGTTATTACTGAACACCTGTACTAGTACTGATTTAAAATTTCTTTTTCTGTTCTAAAATTTTATTTAAAATAATGAAAATTCAAAATTTTAGATAGATTATAATATTTCAATTTATCCTTTAGCATTAATAAACAGTTCATTATTGCTATATATTTAAATCCATGTATAAGCACAAAATTGTGCTAGAAAATCACCACTTGATGATAATGTATATAGCCAATAAACGGGTGGTAAGCCTCATCATGTGATATGCGTAAATGTGCTATTTCCCGTACAAGAAAAATTGCGTTTACAAATAAAACCTAGAGAAGAACTATAGGAAATGAATAAAAAAAATACTTTGAAATACTGTGGCAGATGTGGAATATATCACTTTTTGAATGTATAATTTATAAAAATTCAAAAACTGTTATGAGAAAAGATGGCCCAGGACAAGAGAAAATTTAAAACTCCTTTTCAAGTAGAAAGCTAACATATTTGAAATAAATGTCACATTTATATAACTAGTTTTGTTAGAGACTTAAACCCCATTATGTAGACCATAAACTTTACACTATGTGTGTACCGGACGGACAGAGGGAAGGTAACGTAGTGCTTTTACACTCTTATTAGCCAAAAACTACTGGATCAAGCTTGACATAAAAAAGAAACAATGCTGAATTTAATGAAGAATAAATAAATAAATAAATAAATAAATAAACTGTGGTCTCAAAAAGCTGTTCCATTCGAATAGTGAAGTTCTTTAATTTTTTTTCGTTTGGTGAAATTAATGTCAAGAACTTAATTTTGAATTAGATGTAGACTTGAAACATTTATTTTTATTTTATATTCATTTAAAATACAAAGTTTTCTTTTTTGTAGTGAAAATGGATATTTATTAAAATTACGGACAAAAATGAAAATTCATGAATGGTTGGCAGATATTAATATTATAATAGTATGGCATAAAAATAGTATATAAAGAAATTATTGTCATTTGGATTATAATTAGACATCAAACATTTTGATTTAAATCTTATCTGCAAGATATGTCAAAGAAATATATGTACCAAAGTAACAGAAGGTAGTAAAACTGTCACGCCTACATCCTGTAAAATATTGTACATGTTACAGAATATGTCAACTTCCTATGAAATAGTAGCCATGGTTTTTATGTCACAATTACAATATTTATAATACCAACCAAACATTAACATGTGTAATGTTACTCACTGGAATAATATCTCCAAAAACCCGGGGAATAATTTACATCTTAAGCTATAATACTGTTCGTCAAACATTCTATAGAACATTCTTGTTTTTAATTTGATGAACATATCCAATCAAACCGAAGATGATATGCTATTGTTTCCATTATTTAGCTGCGTTTCTGGTCCATGAAACATTTTTTTATTTATAAAATGGTATACGTTTTCGCATTTATGAAAGTCTGTATACTAGTAATCTACGATTGCATTAGTTTATAGTTGTTTAGTATAACTGACCCTTTCTTAAAACCATTGTTAAGGGATCTAGGTTGCCAAACAAATATTTAAAAAAAAAAAAAAAAAAAAAAAGAAAACCTTTCAAGTTAGCTTAGTGAAATGAGATTATTTGGCATAGCCAAACCATACAAGAGAAAGTCACAAAAAGTAATTGAATATGAAAACAAGACAAAATAGACTACCTTACTTGTTTTGTGGACTACAGATTATATAATTAGCGACCTTAGACAGATTCTTGGTATTATAAACAAATGGAAGCCGGTGTTGTAGTTAAAGTATTTGGTTTTATATTAAATAGTGAAAATAAATACAAAAATATTTGTGACTAAATAGAAGTAAACTATATCTTAGATTTTTTCAATGTTTATATAGAAAAGCAGACCTAATTTCTGTTCAAAGTGTACGCGGACACGGGAGACAACGATGTCTGAAGGTGTGTTTAAAATACTATTGATGTACCCAAACCATCTGAGTTATCCTTATCCAACTGTCTCTAAAACACACGATACATGAAAAATGAATATTTTGTAATTTCACGTAACTAGTGAGACTTCGACATCAATGGAAAGAGTTTTGACTTGGTGCAAAACACCATTTACTAACTTGAACATCTATTAATGTTGTCTTATATCCATAAACCGGGACGTGTAATCATAAAAACCTGCATTCCAAAGTGTAAATCATATGTATGTTTTAATTATTTTTTAAATAAACACAATCTCAACTGTAACATGTATCCTCACAGATAAATCAAATATATTCCCAACTGTAAAATGTCTTTCAGAATCCTCTATAAAACATATTTATCTTCATTACAGGAGAGTTGTTCATTAACGATAATGCACGTGCCTCTTATTTGCTTTAGTTTCTATATATACCGACCACTTGCTGGTCAACTAAGTGTTAATAGCCAGTATTGGTCACTTCTAATTTGTCCGGAAACTTTATCAGCACATTCTCAGACAAAATAACATTCATCTTGTAAGATAATGCTATCTCTTATCCGAATGTATCAGGAAAGTTTTCTCGAGAAAAATTTAGGAAACTAATTCTAAACTTGAGTGCTATAAACTAATAGATACCATCTAGCAGTATTGTTTATAACTGACAGACAATTGTTTCAACCCTCGTAATCTAAAAAAATTAAATAAATTTCTTACCTTAATATAAACCTGTATATATGGTTGTGAAGTTATTGGTTTTATTCATGACCCTGTTGACCACGTTATAACTGGGATATCAACCCGCATTACAAAACGGTTGTTAATGTTTCAGTCTCATTCTGGAGACAGTATCTATCTGATCTGATTGTTTGTAAACACTACAATCTTGTTAACTTGTCACAGATACCAACAAACAATCAGCGGCTCAATTTCTCACAGCAAAGTGAGGTTTATGACGTCATTTAAATGTTCCTTCCTGATTTCTGATTGTCGTAATTAGCAGGGATACATCAATCATCTATTCAAAAGTTTCTAGTGTAATTCCAATCTTAGGAAACACTAATACCATACCGGCTGTCTGTAGATTGAACGTTATTATTATCTCTATTTACCTATAGCTGAGAATTAACTCTGAATTCGGACTGCTTAATTCCGATCCAAGACCTTCCTAAACTATCGGATCCATTTCTAATTAAATTTTTAAAACGGCTAAATATTCGGCGCTAAATAATCGCTTGCTGTCATGTTAGGTGACTAATTTTCTAACTTAATAATATTACATTGGGAAAAGCCCTAACTGAAAAGGAATTTTCACCTTTATCAAAGTTCAGGTATATATGGTTGTATTTTATACTATTTTCTTGAGGAAATACACGGAAATTGGTTCTCTGTTTTAGATAAACCTTTATTCTCACATTTTTTGAAAATTAAAATCATGAAATAAAAAGTTTATATTCTGGCATTTTAAAGTAGATTCCACCTTATTTTTAAATATTTATTTAAAAATTATCATATGAGTTGTAATCCTTTGTACCAATAAATGTCTGTATATGTTTATCATCGACTTTAATACGGGAAATGATTTAAACGTGTAAATTTATAAACAAAAATATGACGAAATGTTTGAACTTAAAACAATTTGGCCACTTCTATTAAGAATTCTTTCTTATTTCCTCGTTTGCAAAGATGTCTCAATGATCGACTAACGTATCGCAGTTCCTAGGCTAGCATCCTACTTGCAGGTCTTAGAGTGAGAGAGTTTGTCGGTTCGCTTACAAAACGTTGAAGGTTTTTCTTTCAGGAAACTTCCATTTTTCTCCATCATTCAGAACTCACCACAAACAACTGGAAAAAAGTACCTTTATCCAACCCTAATACCAAAGGCAACAACAACAACAAAAATATGATAAAGAACATAAGATTACAAGACACAGAATAAAAAACTGTACAGTGTGGTAACTGCTCATAATTAAAACGTTTTTTATAAGATAAGGTCATCTGTTAAAATCAATCATCTGTTAAAACCAATCATCTGTTAAAATTATCATTTGTTAAAATCAATCAGGCCTGGAAACGATAACGTACTGACTGTTATCTTATATTGTCTTCTTTTTGTTGTCTGTTTTCATTTATTCACGGTAGATCAAAATCATTACCATTTACGTCATATTTCACTTCCATTATACTGTTTATCACCAGGAAGTAAATTTTCTATTCTGAAAGCATTAATGGTTTAATTAAGAAGACTATAAAATGATGGAAAACAACCACATTAAATATGTAAGCCGAAGACTTAGCATCTCCGGTTGTTTTTGAAATGTGTATCTGGTAGGTCGCTGTGACCATTTTCCGCTCTGTACATGAAGGGAGATGACTCAAATTTCAACCACACTTAATTAAAATTAAATTGGCACTTTGTCACATTTACTTTTTTACATTTAAGATCCCAGATTTGTTGGCTTTAAGGCGAGTATGTAGAACCTTGGCAACGCACAGTGGTTAAAGCGTTTACCTTTAAACAAAAGCGGTCTCTGCTGTAGTTCTACCCAGCTGACTTTGTACTCAAAAATGGTTAAAATGTCATGGCCCGGTAAAAAGGGTTTTTCTTGTCGTATAGGCTTCTACTTGTTCTCTCAGAGCCAGTGAAATGGACCAAAAAGTCTGTAGTGTTTGCCCGTGATGTGAGGTCAGGTATTTTTACTCTAATGGTCAATATAAGTGGAAACGATTGTAAAACAAAAGCAAAGATTGGCACAAAACAAATACCATATGAACTTGTGTGAAGTTTTATCCTTAAGATTGATAAAAACATTTCGTCGCAAATAGATGAAAAATTGCTAAAGAGACGGTAAACATCAATCATTCAACCGATCCACCAATCTTAAACGAGAAACATGTTTGAGTAACACTTGAATATGATTATGATTTTTGAAGTGCAATTTAGAATTGAATAAGTGATATCCATAGTCCGAACATGTAAAACTAACCCACAAAATAAAACATTTATTGGTATAGATGATTTTATATATACATAAACGAGTTAGTGTGAGTACTCTGGTCTCGGTAATCATACATACTTACTGAACTTACAAGATATTACAACATTGTGATAACAAGCCATAGTTTTGGAAATCAACACAAATATTCAAAAGAACAGAAGAAGCATTGTTTTGATAACAACAAATTATCTGCTGATCATTGTAAGGAAGACCCTCTGCTGTTAATGTAAACATAATTACAATGTATATATAACAGTACCTCCAGCGCGATGTACCGTAAAGATTGCCTAATGCTGTGTTCCTTATGAATACTTCGTGTATATATAAAACTAGGGATGCATAAAGGAAAACTCTAAATATTGAAATTTAAAGGTATAATATATATATATATATATATATATATATATATATATATATATATATATATATATATATATATATATATATATATGAAATTAAGTAATTCTGTTACGTCATCATACCAAGGGTATTGCGTGAGATTGAATTGCGACTGCGTAAAGGGTCAGTACGTTGCCATCTCTTGAAGTGAAAGGGCGGCAAAAAATTATATCCAGTTTTCCCGTTGTGAACGGTAAATATATATATACATATATTTGTGCCTCATGGAGACAGCTATTTCACATAACTGGAATATTTGTTATTTCTGTCGTGGACAATAAAGTTTGTACCAATAATCCATACGACAACAATTCTCCTACATGTATTTAGTAGCTAGTATAAGATGATTTGTAGAGAGTTCTCTAAGTAAGTATTTCTTAGAAGTGAAATTTATGTGTAAACCTTCAACTTTATGCCAGCAATAATCGTTAAATACTTCATTTCCGGTGAGAAACATTATTTTAGTGACAAGCAAAATAATTGCACCAGAGCCAATAGAACACAAAAGCCGACAGAACATTTACAAAACATTTTCATCAAGATAATCATGAACCATCGATAAAATGATTAAAATTGATATTATTGATTGTTAAATCTTAAATACTGAACGGGCACCAAGCAAAATGTCTAAAAAAATAAATAATGTTGTTCTTTTTTACTAATAATGCTAAATCTTTATATTTTACATACTTGTATAGATAATTAACCATACCAACAGTTATTAATTACCTTACAATAGGACAAACAAATTACACAATTTCACAAATCCAACAGTTTGGAAACACACTTGGCATATTCACAATCAAATTCAAGCCGACATTTTTGGATCTTTAGCAATTATTTAACAGGTCAAAGACATCATCAAAACATTATTTCATGCCTGTAATAGTTTAAAACTTTGAGAGTTATATTATTATGTAATTGTATAATGGTGTTTGCCAACACTATTTGATAATGTTACGCGCCATCTATTTAGTACCTATGTTTTATGTATTGTGTATATATATATACAAATAAACAAAATATGCAACATATGCCTTTAAGACAATCGTATTACAGAATAAGCAGAGAAGTAATATCTACCAAATAGCAAAATCCAATAACAATTATATCATTTTAATTTAAATGGAAAATAATAAATTACACCATCAAAATCAATCTGTATGAGGCAATAACACATCACAACACCTTTACTGACTTCAAAGAATTCTACCAAGATCTGAAAATCATCAAATCTTTACAATATATACATTAACAATTTAATTTTGGTGGACTTTTAACTGTATAAGAGATAAGAAAAATTACAATATAAACACATTTCCGTTTTAGAAGCTTGGGTTTCAGGTGGGAACGTTTTCTGATTGAAAACATCCGTTATCTAAGCAAAATTTAGTATATATAGATGTTGTTGTTGTTTTGAATCCAAAGAAAATTATCTTGAATCAACATCAAATAATAAATTAAAACCTTACAAACTTCCAGAGTATATACAGAACAGGATATAAATGCTACAAATAGTATAAACCGCTAACAAAGTTTGGTATGTATGAATAAATTTGTCTGCATTGAGACATGTGGAGCTTTTCCGAGGAAACTTCTGTAGATTTTCTCTTTGTATATCGAGCGAGCAGAAACTGTAAATTCCGATTACACGTTTGTTATTATCAGACAATACTTTTCATTATTTATAACATTTCGGTCGGTAGTAGAATGTTTTATCTCATATGATTATCTCTTCTTCTCAAGGAATTTGAAGTATTGTGAAAATCATTTCATTTTTTATACAAAAAGTAAAGTCAACTTCTACAGGAAATAGTCTCAACCCTCCGCAATAAGTAGCTGTTACTCGGACAAAACCTATTTTTAACATAAAATAACAAATGATTGCAAAAAATGGCACATCCTTAAAGGTTTCTTCATTTTCAACAAACTGATTTAGTGATATTACTAACAATAAACATTTTTACTTAAAACTAAATTGCCGGATGATTTGTTTACATGAAATGTTTATCTTTCCATATTCAAACCTTGTTCTGTAGCTGGCTTTTTTTAGCCACGGAAAATCTGTTTTCTATGTAATTTATAATGATAAACACAATTAAAAGAAATTTCAACATTTGACAAAACCACAAATAAAAACCTACCCAACCCAAACAATCAAATGCAATATAAAAATAAATGATTTTAACCACAAATAAAATCTCTGCACCAATTTTACATCAACTGAATTTAATGACAAAATGTTATCCAAAAGTATGTACCTTTGCTTTTGTGGTGTTTATACTTCTACATTTGTGTTGCATCCAATAGCTTGCATTTAGTACATAAAAATAATCTTTATTTTACAAAATTGTAATAATATAGATACAACAAGTAATCCGCTGGTATAAGAAAAATGATTACAAAAAACAAAGGCAAGAGGAATAATCAGACATATACAAATAGACACAGGGTTACATTGCTATTGTCTAGCTACAACTTCCAGGAAATATCAATAACTACCATATCTACTGGGATCTGGCATAATCGTTTATTTATATTGATAAACGTCTGGATTTATGGGTAATTAATTCAATTTCCCGCCAAATTGACACTTTTGCTAATATAAGTAGACAAATGGATGATCATTTACTGTGATAGGGACATACAGTCATCAGTTTTCATGATACCAATCTTTGACCTTCGGGATTTCTTTGGAAGGAGGGCAATTATGATTTATTGAGAATCCAGTCTAGTTCCGGCATCATTTCGTATTTGTAGAATTAATCATTGTGTCTTAAAAATGTAGCTGTAAACTGTCACACTAGTCTGCAGTTATGTAACATTGGTTTGGGATTCAAGTACAGTATTGAGTAACATATTAATCAGTGCGTGTCACAATTCAGTACATGTTATATTTCTGTCAGTATATGTAATATTTTTGTCAAACATGTAATATGTCTGTCATAAAATGGAACAATTCTGTGTAAATTGAACATTTCTATGTAAAATTTAAAACATTTTCTGTCAGTACATGTAACTTTTCTGTTCAGTCACAGCAGGTAAAATTTTAGTACAGAAAAAACGATTCTGTCAGTACATGTAACTTTGCTGTCATACTCATAACGATTCTGTCAGTATATTTAACTTTTCTGTCATACTTGTAACGATTCTGTCAGTACATGTAACTTTTCTGTCATACTCGTAACGATTCTGTCAGTTCATATAACTTTTCTGTCATACTCATAACGATTCTGTCAGTACATGTAACTTTTCTGTCATGCTTGTAACGATTCTGTCAGTACATGCAACTTTTCTGTCATATTTGTAACGATTCTGTCAGTTCATGTAACATTTCTGTCATCTGTCAGTCTTTGTAACACGGTAATTGTAGTATTTCTACCCTACAAAAGTACATGTACTATAATGATACCACTATATAATCTTCCATCTTTAGTAGAAAGTTTTAAATCCATTGTTGAAAATATGGTTATTTTTAAGCTGTTAGTAATGTTTTAACGATGTTTTTGGTCTTTAGTATTTACCAAGTACATGGTTTCTATTATCAATGATGTAGGTAAATTTCGTCCAGTTTCACATGACTTTGACGTGAATTATTTATATTTTACTTATATGAATACTTCACGTGAATTAAATTTGAAAAAATTTAATGATGTAGAAAAAGTTAGAAAAAATGACGCCTTTCAATATACATGTATTTTCATATGTATGTATGTATGTATGTATGTATGTATGTATGTATGTATGTATGTATTGAATTAAAATTTTGTAATAAAAATGTACTGTAGAAAAAAATTGTTTATTTTTTTAAATATCTAACTACCTTAAAGTCTTTTTGTAATACGTCTTATTAAACGATTCCTGATATCAGCATTAGGTGTTGCAAATTTTATCTTGTCCGAGTTGATATCAGCATTAGGTGTTGAAGATTTTATCTTGTCCGAGCTGATTTCAGCATAAGGTGTTGCAGATTTTATCTTGTCCGAGTTGATATCAGCATTAGGTGTTGCAGATTTTATCTTGTCCGAGCTGATTTCAGCATTAGGTGTTGCAGATTTTATCTTGTCCGAGCTGATATCAGCATTAGGTGTTGAAGATTTTATCTTGTCCTAACTGATATCAGCATTAGGTGTTGCAGATTTTATCTTGTCCGAGCTGATATCAGCATTAGGTGTTGTATATTTTATCTTGTCCGAGCTGATATCAGCATTAGGTGTTGCATATTTGATCTTGTCCGAACTGATATCAGCATTAGGTGTTGCAGATTTGATCTTGTCCTAGCTGATATCAGCATTAGGTGTTGCAGATTTTATCTTGTCCGAGCTGATATCAGCATTAGGTGTTGCAGATTTTATCTTGTCCGAGCTGATATCAGCATTTGGTGTTGCAGATTTTATCTTGTCCGAGCTGATATCAGCATTAGGTGTTGCAGATTTTATCGTGTCCGAGCTGATTTCAGCATTAGATGTTGCAGATTTTATCTTGTCCGAGCTGATATCAGCATTTGGTGTTGCAGATTTTATCTTGTCCGAGCTGATATCAGCATAAGGTGTTGCAGATTTATCTTGTCCGAGCTGATATCAGCATAAGGTGTTGCAGATTTGATCTTGTCCGAGCTGATATCAGCATAAGGTGTTGCAGATTTTATCTTGTCCGAGCTGATATCAGCATAAGGTGTTGCAGATTTTATCTTGTCCGAGCTGATATCAGCATTAGGTGTTGCAGATTTTATCCTTTCCGAGCTGATATCAGCATTAGATGTTGCAGATTTTATCTTGTCCGAGCTGATATCAGCATTAGGTGTTGCAGATTTTATCATGTCCGAGCTGATATCAGCATTAGGTGTTGCAGATTTTATCTTGTCCGAGCTGATATCAGCATAAGGTGTTGCAGATTTATCTTGTCCGAGCTGATATCAGCATAAGGTGTTGCAGATTTGATCTTGTCCGAGCTGATATCAGCATTAGGTGTTGCAGATTTTATCTTGTCCGAGCTGATATCAGCATAAGGTGTTGCAGATTTATCTTGTCCGAGCTGATATCAGCATAAGGTGTTGCAGATTTGATCTTGTCCGAGCTGATATCAGCATAAGGTGTTGCAGATTTTATCTTGTCCGAGCTGATATCAGCATAAGGTGTTGCAGATTTTTTCTTGTCCGAGCTGATATCAGCATTAGGTGTTGCAGATTTTATCTTGTCCGAGCTGATATCAGCATTAGGTGTTGCAGATTTTATCTTGTCCGAGCTTGGTCGTGCAAAAATTAAGAAACTTGGAAAAAGTACCGAATACAAAAACTCCTAATGTGAAGTAGGAAAGTAGCTTAAGTTATTATTTGGTATTGCTGTCCTGCGTCCAGATGAAGTTGACGATTCCTTTGCTGAAGTCTACATGTCCTTTGTACATGACGATGGGAAAAGTATTGAATTTGCAGATTTCTTAACAGAAGCGTTATAAGTTACAAAGGTGTATTTCCTAAAATTGTCCTGCTCAAAACCCTACTTCCACCTTATTGTGGTGAGCAAGGGGCAACAAATTTAAGCCTGGTTAACGTTAGCGGTTAAAGAATCTATCGCTCAAATGTCTACCATGTATTTGAAAATTCCCTTAAAGGTGAAACATATGTCGCTAAAATGTCCATTATTTTGTCGCTCATATGTACAATTTTTTCGTTGTTTTGTCCTATGGTTTCGCTTAAATTTAAAACGCCGCTCCCATTAGTTTGCGATGAAACGATACTTTATCTACAAGCCGAAGGTATTGTCCGAAAAAGAAGCAGAATTTAACTTAGTGTATACTATAACTAAAACTCCCAAAATAAAAAAAAAACACAATTTTTTATGTAGAGAAGAAATAATATATATTATGGTTGATATTAAAATAAAAACGTATCTCTTTGCAAAGTATGTGTTTGTTGACTTTTAAAACAATGATTAAAAAGTTACTTACATTCATTGATCTCAATTTATTCCCATCATCTTAACTTCAGGCGAATATTTAGAATTACTTTGTAAAACTACACGCATGTAAACATATAAGAAGTATACCTGTTATATACTTAAAAACACAATTACTGATTGAAATAAACCATTTCTCGTTGTTTTCAGCAGTTAATGTATGTTACGTAATGCGGAAATCAGAACCGTTTTATAGATATTTATTAACACTAACAGGTGATTAACCACACTAGAAAATCTTTGAAGTTAAAAATATATGCGATATAATATTTTTTAATTCTCTGATGAAGATTTAAAATATTTATATTTAGAAAACATGTTTGAAGTTCAAACATTCCCTCAAACTCTTATGGCAAAAGATATATGTTTCACTTTTTACAATTTTATGTCAATATTTTAAAATGGTTGTGAATAGACCATTGCATAAAATAATGTAGGAATTGAGAGAGAGAGAGAGAGAGAGAGAGAGAGAGAGAGAGAGAGAGAGAGAGAGAATTTTAATTTTATTACAGAATAGTGAATAGTTCTGAAAACATTAAGGTATTTGATTTAAAGATTCTATAAAAATGACACATATACTTTTTACATTACATATGTACATGCACTTACATCAAAGTAACAAAAGACAGTAATAGATTTATATCACAATATATAGATGAAGAAGAATCCGATACAATATATTAATTAAGACACGAGACTACAGTACACCTTCTGAAGTAAACCATCATTAAACTATAAAACGTGGTGCACAAAGAAAATACTTAATTAAAAACTAATAAAGTATCTTAAGTTAGCATGCTATTCTGTAATATATAATAGTTTTAAACTCATTTTTATGACAGAACAATCTATATATAAATTGTATAATGTAAGATGAAGATTGGCATTAACAACCTTCCTCACTTGTTTTCCACATATGTGTTGTGTTACAGTGAGATTACACGTTCTATATATGCACTTAAGCATTGTTTTTATAAGAAATTGAACAAGTAACACTAACACAAGCATTTCAATAAATGAATGATAAAATAAGATCAGACATTTTTTCAGAAGCTCTTCCGCTAACAAACCTAAAAATAAACTTTTTTTCTTCAATATATCTCATATTTAATTGGTTCATAATGATGGGTAGAAATCATGAAAAACATTATATGAGGTGAAAGCTCTTTATCTCTCTGGTACTGATGAGAAAGACCATATTGTTTGTGGCACCAAATTAAAGTTTCAGGCGATACCTTTTTAGCTAAACTGGGGTGTCGTCCGCAAACCTATAATTTCCTTCCTCTTTTAAACTTTTGAGCAAAATTGAACTTAAATTCAGACAGAAAATCCCAGGTGGTTGAAAATAATAAAGTCTGTGTTCAGCATGGTCATCTAAAATGCAAGATAGTCGCTGTTATTGTGAATAGAAAAACAAAAAGGAATAAATAGCCATAACGGACTTATTTACTTATGTACCGCTGCTGGTGGAGTAAAATTCCCCGAGGGTATCCATAACTCAGTAGACAGTACTTTGTGCTGTCAGAAAATGTATCATTTAGCCAAATTTTCAGCCGTCTTAAATTTTAAAATTTATTTAAACTTAGGTTTGTTCCCTCATGCAAAGAATTCCTTAGCTGGATTTGGATTTACATAATTCTGGACTTTAGATTCATTAATTGTCAACTGTTTGGCTTATGTTTTTTATCGATCAAACTTTTCGGTCTTAGTGTCACTGATGAGGAATGAATTTCCGAAATGTACAAATCTGGCACATCAAAATTTAACTGGTATTTGTGTTATATATTTACTGTTCGATTAAGTACATATTTAGAAAGAAGATGTATAGCCTTTTAATATGTATAATGATTTTTTTAAAGATTTTTTTTGTTTTTTGACCAAATTCTTTTGCATTATTTAAATGTAGTTATACTTTATAAGTTTATTTTTTTCATCTGAAACAGCTAGGTCGGAGAAAATTAATTTGATGAGATAGGTCTATGGATGATGTTTTTTCACGGCGTGACCGCCCACAATCCAAGAAAGCTTTCGTTAATATAAATAGGAAAAAAGCAGATAATTACCAATTATAAGCAATTTTTCTTTGATTCAATTTCAGTGGATTCTGCTAAAGAAATGTTATTTTTTATTTTATTTTAATTATCTACTCCTTAGAAGAGATAAGTTGACGTTACACACACTTTTTTACAAACGGATGACGGAACATTTTAAAATATAGAAAGACAATATATCAGGTTCAAATTGATCAGGTTCAAATTTGATATGTTAAAAAATAAATGTAGTCATTTAACATATGAAACAGGTTTTTCTGAAATTTTTTGCTAACCTAGTTTTCTCAAAGTGGGGGTCAGTCACTATTAAAAATCTCTTCATTAGAATAACTGAATAAATTGAATGGTATTCAATGTGAAATATTCTTGATTATTGCAGTTTTGAAGTTGTCGTATTCACGACTCATATAAACATTACTGGTTTTAAAATTCTATAGAACAAAGGCATTGCAAATGTAAAAAATAGATGTTTAAAATCCAAATGTATATAATGAAAACAATGTAAAATTCCAAAGTAATAAGTAAAATGTCCCTCAAAGCTTTAGTGTACCACATGTTTTTTTTTTTTTTTTTTTTTTTTTTTTTTTTTTTTTTTTTTGAAATAAAGAATTAAACTATTTAAATAAGAAGAAATAATTATTTGGGTTTTAAATGCCTTTTGTAATACAGAGTCCATTTGTTGTAAGTATTTTTCGTTAATTAAAACAAACAAATAGTTAATAAATATTTAGAATATTGAGACAAAAAACAAAGCCGATTTAAAACTATACACAAATAAAAACTGACATTTTACTGGTGTTAACTGTTAAATAGAATCAACAACACCTGATTGAAATACCGAGGGATATATTTTAATGAAATTTTGTGAAAAGTATAACAACTATATATGAAATAGGGGTATTGAGAGGGGAAAGTAACATCGGTAAATACGTGGACTACATTGAACTCTCTCGAGGGTTTATACTGACAGAATTCGTCTATTTATTCAATGATAATCTTTTCATATGGGGGAATCCAAAGTTTTTGCGGTTTTTAAGGTTTTATAAAAAGATAGTTAACAGTTTTACAACAAATTTCGATCAAATCTGCATTACAAAAGGATTTGCTGAGAAAACATCTTTGCATACAAGACAAAAAAAAAGATTCAGTGCCATGTTGTTATTTTTTCAAAATAAGTTTTTAAATATAAATTATAAAAGAAAGAAAAAACTGCTGTGTAATAAATCCTTATATTCAATTTTATCCTGAGAGCTGATGTTTATACGCATTTCAAAAAGTAAAACAAAAACAATTTTTCTAGGGACAAGGACGTTTTACTTACTATAAACGAATTATTTTGATATGTCAGATTTAATCTCTCTGATCCCTGTTTAAATAGGCCATTTAGAAAATTAAAAATATGTATCTCAAGGTAATTACTGATGATATATTTCAAATTCATATTGCTTTAAGAGAGAAACTAAACAAGCATTTATCATACTAGTGTTGCTTTTCTTTCAAAAACGAGGTATTGGTCATATTCTCGTTGGTCTTAATATTTGTTGCCATATGAATTATGGTCTATTATCAGTGATCTAATTCATTTTTCTTACGTAGTCTGGGCCATATATTAAGTACCCAGAAGATTAAATATTCGTTTTTAATCTGGACAGTAAAACCATTTGTCATCTCAAATACTAGTGGTTTTAATGTATGTATTTCATCATTTCTATCCATCATTATACGTTTATAATTCTAAATTAATAATATTATTAATGGTCTTAATATGTTTTAAGAAGTCTTGGATATGAAGTCTTAACCACAAAATGTGTTTCAAATTAAATTTTGTTCAATTGATCTGTTTATTAAATACGTTTGTTTTGTTCCTTAATCCAATAGAAGGAAGCAATATGTATCTGAAACATCTAAACACATATAGAATCAATGATTATAGACTGTTGTAACACTACAAGAGGGCTCCAATCATACCCTATATTGTAAACCAATAAACGCGCGCGCGCGTGTGTGTGTGCGTGTGTGTGCGATCTAAACCTTCTTTTTCATTACGAAGAGCCAACAAACTAGCGTGTTCAATAACAAATATATGAATTATTATTTTATTTTCATAAAAAATATAGGAATTTATAGGAAACATAGATATAAAAGTACAAATTCATTTAAAGAGTCAGTACCAATTTTACAAACCGTTTATTGATAAATATATAATAAATACCTGCTAAATTTTGATGTGCCAAATGTGCACATTTCGGAAAATCATTCCTCATCAGTGACACTAGGGGCCGAAAAGTTTGATAGATTAAAAAACATACGCCAAACAGTTAAAAAATAATGAATCTAAAGTTCCAAAAATATGTGAATCCAAATCCAACTAAGAATGCTTTGCATGAGGGAACAGACCTTAGTTTTAAATAAATTTCAAAAATTAAGACGACTGAAAATTTTGCTAAATGGTATATTTTCTGACAGCACAAAGTACTGGCTACTGAGTTATGGATACTCTCGGGGAGAATTACTCCACCAGCAGCGGTACCCGCTCAGGGGTAGTAAATATATAATATCTTATTCTAAATTTGCAAAATCTTACTATTTTTGTATATTTTCATCCTCTGTTTCAATGGTAATGCTGTGCTTAAAAAGTCCAATTATGACTTAAATTCTTTTAAGTTTTTCAGATTAAAATTAAGGACAATTTTATTAGGTCATTAGGATTTATTTCAATGGTTTAACGCATAAACGTAGGTTTATTAAATAAAGATTAAAAGCTTTTTAAACATTTCAAGTGCATTTCTTTTTATTAACATTAAAAGGTTTTTACCTTAACTAAAATTCTAAAAAAATGAGATATATTTGTTATTTTATTTTTCATTATTTTTAGAAAGACATCCTCTAAATTTTACCAATTGCTTAAAGTTCCAATACCTTATACAATAAATAGTCTTATATAGATATTCAAATTGATCTGCTTTCAATTGCTTTTAACTTAAATGGACATTTGTAGTATGTAGCATTAGATACGGACTATTAAAGAGGACTATATCAGTGGTCTCAAATATCCAGTATTACACTCTTGTGTACAATAAAACCATCTTACGACGTTAAGTAACTTATATTAGGAAAATTAATATTAGATATAGATTTATAATGCAGATTTCCTATTTCGATCTCCTTTATACAGTTTTACATAAATAGATAATCATGTTGTTAATTGCGATTTGTATCAAAATAATGTGGCGATTCATTTTAACTCCTTTGACTTTAAACTTCTTTATCATGCAGTGTTTAGGAACTTTCCATGCAATAAACATTCATCATGCTGCTACAAAACTTTATTTTAGTACCATCAATATTTTTATATAAATTTGAATGTAAAGTTACCACGCAAGAATGGATAATTAGATCTTAATCTATATGTTGAAAGAAGGGGCTATAAAATAATGAAAAGTTATAAATGACTTTTTATAACATAAACATAATAGGCATTTTCTTTTCGAATGTTGTTTTTCAAAACAGCTTAGTATATTCATTGTGATCGAGATCAAACCCAACAACACTTAACCGAGAAAGGTATGGCTTTGTGCTTCATATTATTGTCTACTTATAGTTTTTTTTTTTTTTTTTTTTTTTTTTTTTTTTTTTTTTTTTTTTTTTTTTTTTTTTTTTTTTTTTGTAGTGTATTACAGATGACTTAGTCTGTTCAAATTCTACGCAAAGGTGCGTTATTTTATTTAGAATCTGTTCATGATTTGATCAATATAAATACATGTATTATGTATTTGTAAAATATAAGTTACCCCGCACCCACAACTTTTTTGAATCAAACTTAAGTAAATTAGAATAGACAAGTTTGTTTTGTTTGTTTTGTTTGTTTTGTTTGTTGTTGTTGTTTTTTTTTGTTTTTTTGTTTTTTTTTTTTTTTTTTTTTTTTTTTTTTTTTTTTTTTTTTTTTTTTTTGTAACAATGGCTGTTACCTATGATGGCAAAAAAAGACATTTTTTAGATAATTACATTAGATATGTATCACTTTGTGTCAAACTTTGGGGTCTCTTTTTCCAAAATCTGTGCAAATTTCGCAGTTAAATATCGAAACGTAAGCATTTATAATACAAAGAATATGACGTCTGAGATTTTACTATGTTACTGTATGAAGCTGCTAGGTGTTTAGATTGCCAGAATACATTGTCTTTCTATGCAGTTTGTGTTAAATAAAACAGATACATCTATGATGAGAAAGCGACAGACCCTGTCAAAATTAGTCTAATCTGAAATAATTTAATTAATTAATCAGCGTACAGTATAAAAACTCATGTTTATACCCTTGACATATACTATAATATTTAGTTTGTTTTAGCAGTAATAAATTGATTTACAATGTAACTAGGGAACAACTTTTGGTATTAGATAATTTGGCACACCCGAACTGCAATTTGTCCTTGTTGCTCTGAAACATCTATAATTTCACATGAAAACAAAAACAACTTTGACTGAGAAAGGTTTAAATAGGTGACCGTTGTGATTGATTTAAGCATTATTATTAAGCTTCATTAATGCAGAAATAATACAATTACATGTACATCATTGTATTGTTTTTTTCATTTTCAAAAACGTGTTAGATAAATGTCTCCTTTACTTTATTAGATTTTTATCAATCAAATTTCTGTAAAAAAAAACTGTAATGAAGTTAGGTATTATCCAATGAAGTTTAACATTCAGTTGTTAAGTAGTAACAATTTTATACCTAATTTCTATTTGTTGAACATTATTTTATCATCTGATCATGTAGAAAGTGTAACTACATTGCCTATAGAACAACAATGTTTTAGAAATGCTTTTGAGATCTCTTGCGCGTATCGACTGAAATGAATTTATACAGAATCCCAAAAAAATCATTAAATTTTTCTTGCAGTTTAAGTGTTCTTAAACTTATTGTCATGCATTCCAAAACCACTTTTTTAAGATATGAATAATATTTTCCATGAAAATTTAAAAGTCATCACATGCATTTTTTGAAAAACATGTGTTGGTAAGCCTGTGAGAGGCCGATAGTTTTGTGTAGTTTTTCCCACGATTTTATCGCCTCGGTACGAGAAACAAATGGTCTTGAACAATCTTCAATCCGTCATCTACAATTATTACATAATGTTCTTTGTTTGTAATTTCAATTACAACTCCCATTTACTCTCATTTTATTATTACACTTAATTAATAAATATTCAGTATTAAATAAAAACCGACAGGTGAGTTTTATGATTGGTGTTGAAGTTGCAATAGCTTAATTTTAGCATTATGATTCAGATGTGGGCATGTCTGAAGAAAATGTTTATTTCAAGTACACAGCAAATACTTAATAATTATTTCATGAAGGTACACAAGTACAAAGACCAGTGTTAGCATGTTAATTTATTTACGAGATTTTTCAGTCTAAAAATAACATTAACAACAAAAACGGGTAATGGTTAGAGTCGTCCATCAAAACCACACATATATTACCAACTAGACATCATTCTGTCATGGAAACAGGAACACGTCCAATTTTGGGATCTTGATTATCAGTCGTCTTAATACGTGACTATCAGACAATGACTTGTTTTCTTAATCACCTAATGTTTTTTTTTACGTTTCTGCATCCAAATTGATTTGACTAATGCCATTTTCATATTTTTCAGTGTTTATTTTATAGAAGGTGATGTAATTTAATTTTTTTTCCTCTTCTAGACATTATAATCTTGACTTAATTGTTTATCTGTTGTATCCAAAATGTGTTTTATTTAGGGGAAAACAAGGAATTTTAAAATTGATTTTTATCGTTATAAAATTGCAATTAAAATTTTAATAAACTAATTTCTTGTAATTCAATATTTTTCTTGTTCTGAGTTTTTTATTCTGCAGAAACAATACTGCATTACTAATCACGAGCTGTAAGTTCTTCTGACTCAGATTTGACGTCATAATGACTTGAAACGACAACTGGCAAAGCAAATTTTTAAAAGGTTTAAACTGACATCATCATATGTGAACGTCAGTAGTAATCTTTACTTGGACATGGAGTTTGAAGCTCTGACTGACGCATCTAAATTAATGCTACATCTAACACGTTAAGTAGATATTAGAGTGTTGTAATTAATATAACATATAATTCTTATCTTAGATTCCATTACTGAATACATACCAATTTCTGATAATCATGATGTAATTATGTAATCAAGGCAGTTACGTGTTCTGTTTACATGTATGTGACGTTAAAACATAATTCAAGTCAAAGAAAGCGTTACATACGTTCCTTTCGATTAGTCTAATTGATTTGTATTCATATAATTATCATTTATACATTTTTTCAAGAAAATGACATTGCTCATGTAAAATACTACCTACATTTCCTTATGATATAGTTATGATTGCTTAAGAAACAGAGGTTTATCAATAGAGTTTCGTTGTCGTTGTTTTTCTTTTTTAAAAAAGGTCATTGCTTCCAAAAATACAGCTATTGCATCGTTTTTGCAAAACAGAACTATTGTCATGCATTCAAATATTTTTAAACTTTTAATCATCATTTATATTTTTTTAAAACATTTCTACACGTTTCCTAATTGAAATTGCAAATTGATACATTATATCGGATGACTAAAGTTTCAGCACATCTGCAAATATTTGGACAATACAGTAACACAAAATAACACAATGATAACAATAAATAAACAATAGAACAATATAAATTGTTTGACATACCTGATCATGGTTTTCTTTGTTTGTATTTTACAGCTATGAAAATTGAATGCTTGAAAGTGTTTCATTCCGTATTATTTTATTACATGAAAAAAAAAAAAAACAGTGAAAAAAATTGGAATAGCGGGAAAAACCCATCGACAAGCCAACTGTACCTATGTGGGATATAAATTACATTATTGAGAGTTATTATGATCTACAAATTCTGTTTTACACCAATCGGTCACGGGTATAAAAATTGTCTTTCGTTTAATATATTTGGTATCGATGTCCTCTGATTACAGTATAATCGTTACACATGGGCTCTTATAATGAAGCTTAATCACCTTAATTTGGTGTCATTTCTATTCTGATAACTAAGTTATTGTATTTAGAAATTCTGTTATCATCAAATTCTTGTTTTATATGCGTTACATTTAATGCTTTGGATATACAAGTTTCACTTCTTGATCGGTGTCATTTTTTTAAATCACTGTGTTAACCTGTTTGAAGACATGATTAATACAATACTTTTTGTTTTAAATTTTTCCACAATAAATATCACACAATGAAACTGAACCATGAAATAATTATTCAAAAACAGAATTTATCCATTACATCGACAGTACCTTGATATGGAAATATTATCACACAGTCAAAGAATTTGTTATTGACATGAAAGCATTTTTGGAATATATCCTAGTTGCACAATTTCATCAAATTTATTCGAAATTTTCATTTTAAATATATGATTTACGACACCTTAACACACACACACACACACACACACACACACACACACACACCTATGTACTATAACTTTACCGCAGATGTACATTCCATTTCTACTTCAGATATATAAATGTTAGTAATTTCCCAAAATCTTTGAAAACTGGACGTAGTTTGGAGAGACAGTGGTGGGTAATTGAGCAAGATAAGTCGGTACCTTCAGAAAAAACAACGCAAGTAGCAACGTATTACATGCCGATAAATTGTACTCTAAAACCAAACACCAAACGTTCATTAAAAGGCAGATGTTATAATGGCGTAAGACGATCGTGTCTACAATTTAACAATAAGCAACATACTACTGAATGTGTCCAAATTTCATTTTACAGTATACAGTAATATTAAAAGATTGTTTGTGTATTTATGTTTATCGATACACTTATAACAACGGTGCTACGATAGTATTACCATGAAAAGGAGAAACAGGGTAAAAAAATTATTATGATAAAATAAAAAGAAAGAAAGGAGGAAAAAAGAAAGATAGAAAAAAGAGAGGCGATATACGATTTTGAACATAAAAAACGTTGAGACATTATTACTTGAATGATGTTCCAGGCAGAAAATGCCATTACAAAGAAACCTTCTCTGTATAGAATAGATTCTGAGCAAGTGTGTGTTCATCAATATTTTATTTACATAAAATAATCTATTAAAAAAGAGCAACCATATAGTATTACCTTTAAATCCCTTTTGGCGATACTATTTTGTCACATACTGCAATTTAATTTTTCTTTAGACAATTATCAGCACTTCGAGCAATAAAATTCCGTGCTGAGTCATTAAAATAACAGAGAAAAATGGAGGAGTTACTATATAAATAGACTATAATTGTGGTAACCATGCCGACATAAATACACTAAAAAGGGCAACAGATATCGCGTATTACAAAGCAGACAAAACTTAAAAGTAACCAATCACCAAGCATGGCAATGACGTCACCATGAGTTAACCACAACAAGGCAATGTATTAAAGCTTTTTTTTCAAGAATTAAAGCCACGTTGTGCAAAATTTTACAATTTATTCTAGTGACATAAGTTTATATGGAGATGACCTTATGTACAATATCAGTCTTTGCTCAAAATTTTGTTTCAGTCTTTAGTTTCATTAATAATAATTTCTAAGTTTCATTTAGTGCATGCTTTAAAATATATTTCAGCTTTTTACACTTTCTGTCGTCAGGGGTGTGTGTTTAAATATGACTCGTCAGGGAAATGATATAAAAACTTTATATGATTGTAAATAATTAATTTGGACGTAAGTCTAACAAATGAAACAAGGGTAGTGTTCTTTTAAAGCTGCATTACGTTTTCTTGTGCATATTATATAAAAGGCGCATTTTTACTTAACTATGCCTCTCATAAAAATGTAATATTTGGTTCCACGAAAAAAACTTTATTTACGTTGAAATTCGCGGGGAAACCTACTGCTAGTTTGATCTACCAAAGATTTTATTTTAGAACATTAATTACGTGATTCTTAATCGAAAAAGAGACGTCAACAAACAAAGCAAAGAGCATGTGCTCAAGAGCAATGAGACCACTTTGTTGTACGTATCCAAGATAAACTGCTGTTTTGTTTACGGCCATTTTTTCAATCTGAAGCTGGTAGATTCAAATCACTAGAAACAGTTTGTCCCAGTTCGCCCTTGTTTTTTTTTCTTTGCAGAATTTGTTGTCGTTCTCACACGAACACGTTTTCTTTCTGCCGTCGCCATTTTTTTCATACATATAGAACATCCGCGCATGCTCCAAGCTGATAAATAACATTTCAGCGAGTTGCATCAAGCTTTTAGGATTTCCATTTATTATGGACTAATAAGAGTAAATTTAAGAAAATGAATCGCACAAATCTTTTGAGATATATTTTGATAAAACACATTTTTAGAATTTTTTTTTTCAATAATTAATGCAGCTTTAAGATTAAATGAATTTTCAAGCAAACAATAGAAAATTGTTCCTGTTGTCATATACCACTTTTTGAATTTAATCATAAAAATCCATTCAAAAAGCGGTATATGACAATAAATTGTCATGTGCTACTTTTGAATTGTATTATTTCATAAAAATTCAAAAGTAGCACATGACACTGTCACCAATCGCATATCACGGCAAGCCTTCCCATAAATAAATGTCAAGCTTATAGACCGATTTTAGGCAGTTTTTTTAAACTCTAAACACTTGACAGATTTTAATCCATTTTATACCCACATAGTTCTTTTTAACATTATTAAACGAGACCCAATGCAATAGTCCGAACAATCAAACTTTGATACATTTTTTTATGATTTTGTAAACCCTGATAAAAAGGGTTTCTGTTTAACGAAAAAATTAACCAAGATTTGTTAAAAAACTTACTTTTATCAATTTTTTATACATCTATATTAAATTAGTTTTGGGATTAAAGGTGTTTAGTGTAATATAGAAGATTTGTTTTACTATTTGATTCATTCATATAGTTGAAAGAAACTTTATTTTAAAATAAGAAGCTAAATAATAATCAAGCGAATCTAGGTACCAGTGCGTTCACAGCTATTTAACTTTTATTGAATTAAAACAATTATTTCCCTCTTTTAATTTTCAAAATATTAAACCATATCTTTAAAATTCAGACCATATTTTTCTAAATTTTCTTCTTTACAAGAGTGATGCTGAAATAGTTATATCATGGCATAAGAAAACGAAAAAATTTGTACCGATGCATATGACTGTTGATTTGAAATAGTTGTAACATTATCAAATTGTAATGGTGTCATTTTGCGTTGAAATGATTATTCAAAAAGTAGAAAAACAAATAAAACAACATCGGCTTTAATTATGTAAACGAGGTATAAAAACAAAGAAAAAAAACAAAAGATGGTATCAAATCTATTGGCGTCATTACTGTTTGAATTCTCCATTTTTGAAAACTTACTTCTGAATCAAGATATATAGCCTCATGTTTTTATTTAGTCTAACATTTGACAACTGTTGTTAGTTTCATGCCAGACGAGATTAACGCATGGTTCAGTTAAAAAAATGAGCTATTTTGTTAATCGTAACAATGCACTATTACATCCTCTTTGTCTTCAATTGGTACTCAATAAAACTAATATTATTTTTACTAGTTTTTAGTTGTATTGATTGTCTGGTTTATTAGATAGGTTTTTGTAAGGTCAACATCTATAGAATCGGTGATTAATCTCACTTATGTTCTGTTTTCCCAATAGTGTAAAAATTATATTTTGGTCTTAACATTCCACGGTAAGATAATCAATATACTAATAGATGTTTATTTGTAATAATCTTTTTACACGTCAATACACGACGCCAAGAATTACACGTATTATTCTAAATAAACGACATTACTAAAGGCAATAGGTAAGCCAAAAACTTGATTTTGAAACATCACTGATTTTCCTTTTTCCACAACAAATAAGAAAACGCCAAGATTTAAAAGAAAAAACACAGATATGCCAACAGAGTTATGAGTTCTCAGATATTTTATAGAGTTCTATTCAAAATCATTGCTTAAATTGCCAAACCAAATGAAATTATCCTATATCACAACTCTTGATTTATTAAAGGAGAAGTTTTGGTTAATATTATGGTTCAAGACGTTACCTAGACAACCAAAGATTACTTTTTTCTGTTAAAATAATCTAAGAGCTATCAGATTTTGGTCTGTGGTTTGCCTTCGATTAAAAGATTCACGGGAAATTTTTATTTTTGAAATAGAAAAAAAAATCGTTACTGAAAACGTATACTTGACAAGAAAACGACATACATAATAAATTAATAGACACAGCCAGCACACAAAACAAGTTAAATAGACAATATCTTACACATATTGAAAAACTGACTATAACTAACGACTAGGATTGGTCATTGGTGTTAATGATCCAATAAACATACCCATACATTAATTTTAAATCAAGTAAGAAGTTTTAAAACAAACTTAAATATGAATAATAGTGTCATTTGCATAATTTTGACATTTTATTTCAAGAAATATTTAAATTCTGCACAGAAACGCCCCTTAATTCGAATCCCGATCGGGCAGATCCTAATGTGAGAAAAAGTTTGTCAGTTCGCTTGCTGAAAGTCGGTGTTTTTCGGGTACTCAGGTTTTCTCCACCATCTGAGAACTGATCACCCTTATATAAGTAAAGATATCTTGACTGGGCGTTTTACATCATTATTTCACTCTACACACAGGGTCAATATAAGAGGAAACCCATGTGGTTGTTAAGTGCTACAAAGAATCTCTGTGGTTCTATGTTACAAGCGATTTCTGTGATTCAAAACATTACAGTTAATTGTCGCTTGCTATATGTACTTTTGAAGTGTAATAATTTCTAAAGAAGACATGGCTATAATTTCGTTGCTGAAAAAGGCCTAAATCCTATGATCTAACAGAAACTATGTTTGCAGTGTATTTGACATTTAGCCAGATAAATATTGGCTTAGATGAACAACGAAAAGTTTATTGTTTTCATTGAATATAAATTTTATAGCCTTTGAGGATAAGAACCAATAACAGATTAAAAGCATCTCCCAGCAGTAAAATGGGATTTTTACATTTTTTACATGTGTATCTATTGATTTTGACAGCTTACATAAATTTCAATAATCTAATATAGTTGAAAGTAATTTTAAAACAATATGGTTATGTAATTCAACTTAAAAAGCGCTCGTGAATGTAATTGAGGACATAAAATGCAATAAAACATTTTCCACAAAGTTTGTAATTCACTTACTGGTTCTTAGCATAACTAATAAACCAATTTAATAACTTTCTTTTCAAAAAATCTTAACGTCTTATTTAAATCAAACTCATGACTTGGAGATAACATTAAGTTTAATTGAAATCCTATTTTATAATCTATACATTTACATTTTATACAAGTTCAAACTAAGAAAGCAAGCAGTGGTAAGTGTTTAAAAAACACAGAAAAAAACTAAGAATGCAAACAATTCATTAAAGCAACAATCAAACAAACAAAAAAGAAATAAAGAAAAAACACATTAACTTATTAGACTTATTATACAAGACCATTTTCTGATTTGCTTGCATATCTGTCACAAATTTGGGAAATGTACATCAAAATACTTACTTAACAGTGATAAAGAAATTTGGAGTGAATGCTTTTACCTTTCATTTAAAATTACAACAAATTATACCCGGTTTCACAAGGTTTAAAAATTAAAGCGCTGACGCTATTTAATCACACTTTGAATTTGTTAAACTGTGAAATTCCAACAACCTGTATCACTCGTGTCAAGAATACAAATAAAAATAATAAAATAGGAAATACACATGTATAAAAAAGGTGTAATTTAAAAAAAACTTACGAACTAAAATTTTAGATAATAAATTAAACCAAAAAGCTTACCATTTCTGAATAATTGGAGATTTTCATTTAGATGGCCACCTTTGAATCTTCAATACACCTATTGCATTTCACAGAAAGCAACTAGACGCCCCTAGTATTGCAATTTGAGCAGTACTGACAGCCTCTTTAAATACCACTGTATAATAATTTCTGGCTAGACAGTGATACTTCAAGAAGACATGTAGCAACATAAGGTGAAAATGACCAACCTGATGGGACAATTAAAATCAAATATGAATTTCATACTTTTTAAAGGAAACTTTGAAATAAACAAAAAAAATGTTAAAATAATAACGAAAAAAGGAAAATGAAAAGACAAAGTACGAAAAAAGAAAAGAAGAGAACGAAAGAAAGAAAAAATGGGGAGAGAAAAAAGGAAAAGAAAAGAAAATAAACGAGAGCCGACACCAGACCTAAATGTAATCAGAATTTAGAATTTAATTAAGTTCTTTTGTAAAGGGGTGATTTTTCCAACTTGTTTTTAGTCCCACAATAAAATTATAAATGACCTTATTAATATTATTTATTTACTTAAAAATCAACATCGAATGTGTAAATAATAATTACATCATAAACAAAGGTGATAAGATCTATTTACACGGCATTTATAGGAAGACAGGAAATTACATCACTTACCTTCTGTCGTTGTTACTTTTAAAATATACAAAGTTTCGATTTCAGCAATTCCGTCAAAATGTTCAGTTCGTTAAAACTTTTCTCTTCTTTGCACTATTTAAGGAGTAACCCGAAGTCACAAGTGCTGTTCAGACAATGTCGTGATTTCCGATGGCTTTTGATTGAACTTCTGATCATTGATTAATCTCTAGATGGTGTTACTCAAATAAATGTATATTCCTAAACACAGAATATGAACTGTGAGTTATTAATTGTTGTAGTTATGAAGGCTTCGTTGATTTTGAAATAAGTTGGGTATCAGGTTTAGTAGTGGGTTTCGACATACACAGGAAATGAAATAGGATAAATGGCAGAGTGACATACATTGTAGATGACTATAATTTTTTCTCGGATTTTCCATCACATAAAGTTCGTACAAATTGACATGAAAGAAAAATAATCTCATCTTTTTTTTTTTTTTTTTTTTTTTTTTTTTTTTTTTTTTTTTTTTTTTTTTTTTGGTACTTGACCGATAAGATAAATCGCATTGCTCGATGAAACTACAAAACTATTGAAATTCACTTTGTTTATTTTGTTATTTGACAATAAAATAAAATTACATTATAATTACATTATTTTACATTATAAATTGACATTAATTAAGACCATTTTTTATTTTGGCATTAATTATCATTGTTACGGGGTGTGTTATTTATCTTTTTTATTAAAAATAATGTATAAATAAACCATAA
The DNA here is from genome assembly GCA_029721355.1 of Tegillarca granosa. Classification (NCBI taxonomy): domain Eukaryota; kingdom Metazoa; phylum Mollusca; class Bivalvia; order Arcoida; family Arcidae; genus Tegillarca; species Tegillarca granosa. The sequence goes on along the minus strand of CM056594.1, from coordinate 50,195,575 downwards.
GAAGTCATATATTGTCTATGGTAATTGTAACTTATTGCCTGTTTAGAACTCGTTAATAGCTATTTATAACTTTAAAGTCGCAATACACTCCAAAACCCAAATGATTATAAATTAGAACGTGATTTATCCTGTTATCAGAACTTTTTGTGAGTTGAGTTGAGTAATGGTGTTTTACGTCCCAGTCAAGAATATTTCACTTATATCGGACGTCGCCGGCTATAGGCGAAAAGGAAGAAATTTTGCCTGTGTGTTGCGCTGATGTCATAATTCAGCAGGGTTCTTTATCGTGGCACGCTTACCGGGGCCTCGTTTATTTTAATTTCCCGTGCGAAAGAACCGTGACTTTCATTTCGTTCTGCCGAGTGCTTTGTGAAAGAACAGTCACTACCACTTTCAAGTCTTGGGGCAGACCCAGTCGGGGTTCGAACCCATGACCTCCCACTTACGGAGCGAGCACTCTACCAACTGAGCTACCGCAGTGGTATGCACTTTTTGGGCAAAATAACATTTATGCATGCAAGTGAAAAGATGTTAAAAACATTAAGGGAATTAAAAACAGTAATTTTAAAAGAAATTTGAAACAAGCGTCATTTAAATTCATTCAACTATCAAAAAGTTGTAGAATTTAGAGGTTTTTTTTTTTGTTTTGTTTTTTTTTTTTTTTTTTTTTTTTAAGAAATTTTTAAGTTAAAGTAAGGTTAAGGACAAATGACCAATAACCAGTTAATCCTTTATCATGAAAACTTCCACAAAATGTGAATAGTGTGTGTCCGTTATAAAAGTTCAAAATAAATAATTTGATTTGATCAAAATCGTTTGAAAATTAAAGGCTGTAGTGTGGTAACAAGGTGGTGTTTAAACTAAGGGTCAAAACTCAATATACAGCTACCGAGTAAATATGTTTTCATCGGTTACAAAATCTAGGCTAAAGAGCAGTAGAAGGAAGTGTCGACATATTTTGCATCAAGGGCCATAACTCTACCAAACGTCGTTGTGAAATGGAACTCATTCAAGATAAACCTACACAGAAAATTTGGTTCAAATCGGTTGAAACATTTTGTTATTGTGTGGTAACACTTTATTGTTAATGTCCTTCTCCAACGCCCTATTTACCACCAAGTGCAGTTCTGTTGTGGTTGTGGCGTGGAAGTATTAAATAAATAAATGATATTTATTTATTTATTTTTTATTTATTTATTTATTTATTTAAAAACAAAAAAAATTACATAAAACCCTCAAATTATGTCAATTCTATCTGAATTTCAGCCATTTCTATGAGAATGATAACTTTTTTTGAATATACGCTCTATCACATAACCGGTAACCGATCTAATGTCAGTGCTCGTTTCGTTTGTTGGTAGTCGAGGGTTCGAACCCCGGCCGGATCTGACCATAACTTATAAATTGGTAGTGACTGTTCCTTCGCCAAGCACTCGGCATCTAGAAATAAAAAGTCGCGGGGCCCTTCGGATGAGACCTTAAAAACTGATGTCTGGTGTCACGGCAGGCGTGGCACGTTATAGAACTCTCCCTGCACATTGCCTTAAACGCAATGCAAAGGTAAAAATTTCTGCCATTTCACATATGGCTGGTGACGTCTCGATATAAGTGAAATATTCTTGACTGGGACATAAAAACTCATTAAATCAATCAAAAAAAATCAATGATTTAATGTGAGTAGATGTTTGTGCATGCAGCTAATAAACACTATTTAATTGTACATATATTTTTGATGCGTAGATGGTTTTTCAATGATTGAAGTTTGTGTCTATATTTTTAGCATTTTTCTATGAATTTACAGACATATATTGTAACTTTGTAACTTTATATCACTAATGATAATAATAATAAATACAGTTTAGTTATTTTACGCTAAAACTTTCTCTACAAAGTGTCAGAGTTTAATCTTATTATGAGAGAGTCATCATAGGTCATACTTTTATCTCCTTTAACATTATGTTTGTGTTACATATTAAAGGATTTTACGTACAAAAAATTGTAAATAAAACCTATCTACCAAGTGGTTACATAAGTCACACTTCGAAGAATTATTCAAAAACAAAAAGTAAAAGATATATAGAATTGCTCTTCAAGACCCTTGTAAACATCCTTATATTTGTGTTTTGTTTTCAAAACAGTCTACTTTAATCATTTATTTTTGAGACCAAATCTACACAATAAATCTGTAACTCGTACAAACCAGTTATATCTGCTATCACTATATGTTCTGTGACTATTTTTAATTTAAACGAGCTTTTAGACACGTTTTTAAGAAATATTTTATGATGCTGAAATGTTACATGTTGTTTTCAACACATTACAAAACACCAAAGAAATTAAATCTTGTCATCAGCACTGCTGAAGCAATACGAAGCATCTAATTATAATCTTGTCACCAGCACCGCCCTCCAATACGAAGCAGATATAAACATGTCATCAGCACAGCACTCCGATACGAAGCAGATATAATCTTGTCATCAGCACCGTACTGCGATACGAAACAGACATAGTCAATTCATAAGCACCGAACTCCAACACGAAGCAGATATAGCCGTGTCATTAGCACTGACTCCACTTCGAATCAGATATAGTCATGTCATTAACACAACACCACTGTAATACAAAGCAGATATAGTCATATCATCAACACAGCATTGCAATACGAAGCAGATATAGTCACGTCATCAACACCGCACTCCAATACGAAGCAGATATAGTCATGTCATCAGCACCGCACTTCAATACGAAGCAGATATAGTCATGTCATCAGCACCGCACTCCAATACGAAGCAGATATAGTTGTGTCATCAGCACCTCACTCAAAGACGAAGCAGATATAGTCATGTCATCTGTACCTTACTCCAACATGAAGCAGATATAGTTATGCCATTAACACAACACTGCAATACAAAGCAGATATAGTCGTGTCATCAACACCGCACTCCAATACGAAGCAGATATAGTCATTTCATCAGTACCGCACTGCAATACGAAGCAGATATAGTCGTGTCATTAGCACCACATTGGAATACGAAGCAGATATAGTCGTGTCATCAGCACCGCATTGCAATACGAAGCAGATATATTTGTGTCATCAGCACCGCACTGCAATACGAATCAGATATAGTTGTGTCATCAGCTCCGCATTGCAATACGAAGTTGATATAGTTGTGTCATCAGCACCGCATTGCAATACGAAGCAGATTCATTCGTGTCATCAGCACAGCATTGAAATACGAAGTAGATATAGTCGTGTCATCAGTACCGCACTGCAATACGAAGTAGATATAGTCGTGTCATCAGTACCGCACTGCAATACGAAGTAGATATAGTCATGTCATCAGCACCGCACTGCAATACGAAGCAGATATATTTGTGTCATCAGCATCGTACTACAATACGAATCAGATATATTTGTGTCATCAGTACCGCACTGCAGTACGAAGTAGATATAGTTGTGTCATCAGTACCGCACTACAATACAAAGCAGATATATTCGTGTCATCAGTACCGCAATGCAATACGAAGTAGATATAGTCATGTCATCAGTACCGCACTGCAATACGAAGCAGATATAGTCGTGTCATCTGCACCGCATTGGAATACGAAGCAGATATAGTCGTATCATCAGCACATCACTCCAACACGAAGCAGATATAGTCGTGTCATCAGTACCGCACTGCAATACGAAGTAGATATAGTCGTGTCATCAGTACCGCACTGTAATAAAAAGTATATATAGTCATGTCATCAGCAGCGCACTGCAATACGAAGCAGATATAGTTGTGTCATCAGCACCGCATTGCAATACGAAGCAGATTTATTCGTGTCATCAGCACCGCATTGAAATACGAAGTAGATATATAGTCGTGTCATCAGTACCTCAGTGCAATACGAAATAGATATAGTCATGTCATCAGAACCGCACTGCAATACGAAGTAGATATAGTCGTGTCATCAGTACCGCACTGCAATACGAAGTAGATATAGTCATGTCATCAGCACCGCACTGCAATACGAAGCAGATATATTTGTGTCATCAGCATCGTACTACAATACGAATCAGATATATTTGTGTCATCAGTACCGCACTGCAGTACGAAGTAGATATAGTTGTGTCATCAGTACCGCACTACAATACGAAGCAGATATATCCGTGTCATCAGTACCGCACTGCAATACGAAGTAGATACAGTCGTGTCATCAGTACCGCACTGCAATACGAAGCAGATATAGTCGTGTCATCAGCACCGCATTGAAATACGAAGCAGATTTAGTCGTATCATAAGCACATCACTCCAACACGAAGCAGATATAGTCGTGTCATCAGTACCGCACTGCAATACGAAGTAGATATAGTCGTGTCATCAGTACCGCACTGTAATACGAAGTATATATAGTCATGTCATCAGCAGCGCACTGCAATACGAAGCAGATATAGTTGTGTCATCAGCACCGCATTGCAATACGAAGCAGATTTATTCGTGTCATCAGCACCGCATTGAAATACGAAGTAGATATAAAGTCGTGTCATCAGTACCGCACTGCAATACGAAGAAGATATAGTCGTGTCATCAGTACCGCACTGCAATACGAAGTAGATATAGTCATGTCATCAGCACCGCACTGCAATACGAATCAGATAAAGTCTTGTCATTAGTACCGCACTGCAATACGAAGTAGATATAGCCGTGTCATCAGTTCTGCACTGCAATACGAAGTAGATATAGTCGTGTCATCAGTACCGCACTGCAATACGAAGTAGATATAGTTGTGTCATCAGTACCGCACTACAATACGAAGCAGATATATTCGTGTCATCAGTACCGCACTGCAATACGAAGTAGATATAGCCATGTCATCAGTACCGCACTGCAATACGAAGTAGATATAGTCATGTCATCAGTACCGCACTGCAATACGAAGCAGATATAGTCGTGTCATCTGCACCGCATTGGAATACGAAGCAGATATAGTCGTATCATCAGCACAGCACTCCAACACGAAGCAGATTTAGTGCTGTCATTAGCACCGGACTCCAATACGAAGTAGATAATTATAATCTTGCCATCAGCACGGCACTACAGTACGAAGTATATAAAGTCTTGCCATCAGCACGGCACTCCAATACGAAGTAGATAATTATAATCTTGCCATCAGCACGGCACTACAATACGAGGTATATAAAGTCTTGTCATCATCTCCAATACGAAGCAGATTGAATCGCCTTTTCAAAGTATAACTTATGGACGGTATGATCATGTCAGCGCATTCTAATGCAAAGCATATCAGAGCTCTTAAACAGCATAAAAAGCGTTAGAAGATAAATAAAATAAATTCTAATGAGTGATTTAAACTAATGTTTCATTTAATTTACATCTGCACTTTATTTTTAAAATTATATTCTGTAGTAAATGGTGTAAATTCTATAATATAACAAAGTAATGGTGTATCTACATGCCTACCATTATATATCAATATTCTGTTTTATCTAAGTGTAAATCCAATTGTAAAAGCCAACATCAAGAGTTATTCTGACAACTTAATATAAATCGTGTTTTTTTTAGAAACAACTTTATTGATTCAATAACTTTTAATTTAAATTTATTACACACACACACACACACACACACACACAGAGAAGAGATTTCAACTTTAGAAATATTATTTCTAACACCCAAAGTACCACAAATAGTTCAAAACTACTGATGAAGAATAAAAATAGAGAGTGATGGTTGATTTAAAGATGTTTAACCCTAAAATAACTTGGTTTTTTTTTTTACTTTCCAATGCATGTAAGCTTAATTCTTTTGAAAATGGTAAGAAAATATATTGTTTATGGATGTCCAAAAAACAGTAACATATCACAGATACATAGCTGTCTAAAATCTGACACAATGTAACAAGTAGGTAAAAGTGTTTCTTTTACGACTAAATAATTTAATTAAGTTGGAATATTTAACGTTTTAATTTTTCCGAAGTAAAGTCTTTAAAATACCTTTATTTTTAAATATTTAGTTAAAATGCAGGAAGTGTAGGAAATTTTTGCACTTCAAATGGTGTAATTCATTAGAAATTACCAGAAAAGAGAATCGTATTCCTATTTCTTTGTGCTGTTAATAATAAACCACATTATGCTAACTAAGTGAATAATGAACCACGTTATGCTAAGTGAATAATAAACCACGTTATGCTAACTAGGTTAATAATAAACCACGTTATGCTAACTAAGTGAATAATAAACCACGTTATGCTAACTAAGTGAATAATAAACCACGTTATGCTAACTAATTGAATAATAAACCATGTTATGCTAACTAATTGAATAATAAACCATGTTATGCTAACTTAGTGAATAATAAACCACGTTATGCTAACTAAGTTATATACAAGTTTAGGTTAGAAGAATAAAAATATCATTTTAATGGATCATATTCGCAAAAATATATATGAAAAACTTTTGATTCCCACGCGATATTTTCATTGCATAAATGTTGAGCAACTGTGTGTATTGATGTTTTGACAGGTGGTTGCTATGAAACGAATGTACATAAACTGGTCCTATACTCGCACAGGTGGAAACAGAAATTAGTGAATGAGTAAATCAATTTAGAAACGTTATACTAATAGTTTATTGTGTTACTTTTTGATTGGTGTTTGAATCACTTTAATGGACCGATAACACTATCGAGTTGTCGCCCCCTGATCCGCTAGAGGGCTACTACTTCCGGGGAGTTCACAGTTGTAAACAAATGGTTGCTACTATTATGTATCTATTAAATGCCCGGTTAGAACATTCATCCAAAACGTTGAAAACGTTTGACCTTGTAGCATTTTAATTTATTTATTCTTCATACGTGTATATTATATACATTGTATACGGAAGCATGAAATATTGGCTCTTCTTGAAAGATTTTAACAATGTCTTCATAAAGTGGTAGAGTATTATTGCCCAAGTATAAGGCAAACGTTGATAAAAACCACGATGTATGTATTAGAATGTTTCTTTGACATCATTTCTTGACAAAATGTACATGGTACAAGTCGCGAGATTATCAGTGGATATATACTACTGCTACTACTAATACTACTACTAATAATAATAATTATTATTATTATTTTAATTGTAATGTCATAAAGCATTTTTTTTAATTTTGACTTTAATTACATTAAAAAATGCTTTATGACAATAGTTAAATACATTTAAACAAGAGACTCATGGGCCTTAACGCTCACTTGAGGATATGTCCAAAATTGTTTGCAAAGTGCAATGGACTATATATTTAGTACAGAAACTTTACAAGTTTTCTCAAGTTAAGAACTGCCACAAAAATTAATCAGAAATATCCAGTCACATTTCATTTATAAGTAGCTAATATGCATAGCATAACTGAAATGCAATAAATAATTTCCAAATCAATAACCAATTTCAGTATACTTATGCAGCTTTGTCCTTGACTTAGACAAATAGTTAATAGTTTTCAAGATAAATAGCAATTTAAGTCTTCTTTTGCATGTGTGACCTTGACCTTTGAACATATGACCTTGAATCATATATCGATATGATCATCATGTCAATACCTACAATATATATACATGCCTATGCAAAAAGTTAATAGTTTTCAAGATAATTAGCAATTTAAGTCTTCTTTTGCATGTGTGACCTTGACCTTTGAACATATGACCTTGAATCATATATCGATATGATCATCATGTCAATACCTACAATATATATACATGCCTATGCAAAAAGTTAATAGTTTTCAAGATAATTAGCAATTTAAGTCTTCTTATGCAGCTGTGACCTTGACCTATGAACATATGACCTTGAACTATATATCGATATGATTGTCATTTCAATACCTACAATATTCTAATATACATGACTATACAAAAAGTTAATAGTTTTCAAGATAATTAGCAATTTAAGTGTTCTTATGCAGCTGTGACCTTGAGCCATTCATCAAAATGATCATCATGTCAATACCTACAATATTCTTATATACATGCCTATAAAAAATTAAAAGTTTTCAAGATAATTAGCAATTCATGTCTTCTTTTGCATCTGAGCTTTCAGCTCAGGTGAGCTAAATCAAAGTGCTGACAGCACTGATGGAAAGATTGGATAAACAATAATGTGTTATTTTCTCCTATGCAAATTGTATAAACAGAGAACACATAAGGTATTGGAACAGGGAGGACAATGGCGGTACAAAAAGATAGTTGTCATATGATGTAATCTTAAAAGTATCTTTGCCTGATCGTTGAAATTACATACAACACCTGGTTGATAATGGTAGATGCTAAAAAATTTT